>JABSTQ010010606.1:0-478134 GCA_013358835.2 Ixodes persulcatus
TACGCCGTCGATCGATTGCACCTAATTCCTCAAGTGGTCTTAAACTCTTTAGTGTAAAGCGGAATATCAACCCGCGACACCCCGCCCCATCCGATCACGGCCCGACCAGCGGCATCAATGCCCGACAGTTTACGTCATCTCATCTTCTTGTTACACAACTGATACGCGAACACACGGTCCCATCGGTGATAATTCCAGTCTTCTGTTCACAACGCACAACACTGCCATCACGATGTTGCTGCTATGTTGCTGACACGCAGAAATACATAACCGAACTCAGCACGGAAGGCACCCAGGCAGCCGGCAGCAAAACCTGCCTGTCTGGGACGCAGTTCCTGCGATTTCCATAACGTCGAAAACGTCGACACAGTTTCGCGTGGTTCCGCTACTGTAGTCAGTGTTGCCAACTCCTTTATAAAATTCCCGCTAGACACATGCCCGAAAACGGCTAGATTTGGAGTAAAAAAAGCTAGATATTAAACGTGGTAAAAAGCTTTTTTTTTATTTTCCTAACGAGGTTACATTGAATAGAATACCACACACCCACTGGTTTCAAAGCAAATAAATCATCATCTATCACATTTTCATGACACGATATGCACCATAGAGTTATTACAGTAAACGCAAGAGGCTCAGCTGGCGCTAGTGTGCTGTTGCATTTTGAAGCAGACAGCAAGCAGTCAGAAATTGACTTCCGGTAATGCATTTCTATGGGGAAAAGCGAGTGCATTTTTTCTCTGCGTTCGATTATAAGAGCAAATATCACAAATAATTTGCACGTACTAGGCACATTGGAACATTTCTCAGTCACTCAGACGAAATAATTGGTCAGTTACAGCATTTTTAATTGAAATTTGTGGCATGAAAAACGGTGTTAAAACCACGTCGTACCTGTATTTATGTGCACTGTCGGACACTGTTAGCGCGAACACGGCGTCGGCGCTTTCCAGCATGGGGGATATACGTGCCAAACGAACGAAGGACATGTGGAAAACCAAGAGAGACGGCAAGAACTACGCAGTAACACTGAATAAGTAACTCCTTGTGCTTGCAGACGATCAAAATAAATTGAAAGTCACGTAATATAGTACGATTTGCAATAAATAAGTACTGCTTTATTCTTTCTGCTCATGAATATGTGCGAAGATGCTTGTTCTGGGTTCAAGTCATCACCCGCACGCTCCAAATCTTGGCAAATAGGGAGAAGCCAGAGAACAGGTGCCCGATAAAAACTGCCCGACATAGGAAATAATAAGAAAACACACCTTTAGTAGCCCACGTACACGTTTCGAACGTTCTTTTTTTTTTTTACCACTCGTAAAGATGCACGACGGGGTCATTTTCATATAGTGACAGGACGACCAACGGAATGCTGGCGATCATTTGAACACACTTTACATTCCTTTCGATCTTTATTTTGCTTAGAATCGTCGCTCGTTTCTACATACCTGCCATGGAACAGAGGTTTGGGCCTGAAATATAGCGAAGTTTAACATCGTTCAGTGGTAAAGAAAAAATGCTGTAACTAAAGCAATTACACTTTCAGCATATTAATAAAGGTACATACTATCCGGTACAACCGAAATAACAAAAGTTATTCATGTTATTTTCCGGCAAAGAGACAAAATTCACGCGCGTTTTCCCATAGGAATACACAGGAAGACTGGAAAGGTAGACTGCATGCTGTCTGCTTCAATTTGCAACCGGAAGTCCCGTAGACACTAGCGCCAGCTGAGCCTCTAGCGTGTATTGTAATAACTCTATGATATGCACAAGCAGTCTTCTTGATGTTCACATGTCTACATGTGTAGATCTAGAAAAGTTCAAGAATGTCATCGGCTACGACATCTGGCTCATCTACTCCATCTGAGACTTCTTCACGCTGTGATTAGGTCCGCGCTGCTTGGACTTTCCAGTGTGCTCGAGTCAGCACAGGCCGCAGGTGCCAGAAAAGGCTGCGCTCATTTTTTCGCTGCTAGCGGGCTAGGTGTGCGACCAGCCCCACTCGAGGAGATTCGGGTTACTCCAGAGGGTCAGATCACGTGACAACAAAGGCAAAGCGACGAGGTCCCGCCTAGGTGGTGTTGCGCTAGTGGCGGATAATGTGGGTCGAGTAGGTTGGATAGATATGTTTTCGGAGCGGGTGAGGTCACTGGAATGCGAGGCCGAGTAACTTTTGGAACACGACTCGTACCAGATTTTTAAATAAAAGTATTTAAAATAGCTATTAAAAAAAAAAAGAAGCTTGAACACCCACTAGATTTTATACAAACAAGCTAGAATTTCCCGCTAGCCGCTAGACCATATTTTTGCCAGCTAGACGACCACCAAAAAAGGCTAAATCTAGCGGGAAAAAAGCTAAGTTGGCAACACTGACTGTAGTTCCGCGTGAGTCCCGCTGCCGCAATCCGGAGACGGCCATCTTAATCAGTGTACGTAGCGCTGCTGGCACTGCTCCGGAACTTCGCTGTTTCTAGCGGCTTCGTTTGCTCGTTTGATAAAATTAGTGATAAAAACGTCAATGCAACCGAAATGTTTTGCACGTTTGGACTAAAAGACGGAATTACAGGCGGCCTTCGCTGCCGCTGAAGCTCAATCAGCTCAACAACATTTATTAAACAACGTGCGCGACGTGCTCGAAAAACGAAACCGAAAGAAGATGAGTCGGAAAGGCGAAAGCTTTCTCTCGTCTGCCTGGAGAAGGAGAAAAACGTTTCGTTCCTCCCTTCTTCTCGTTTCCGCTTGGGGGGCGCGTCAGTAGAAGGGAGGAAGACGCGCCGTTGCTACCTTTTTCTTCCATTTTTTCTTAGAGTGCGGCTGTGTTCGACGCCACCTTGACGTGACCTACCGACGCTGCAGGACTTTCCGACGTCATGATGAGCAGCCCCAGCTCGTCCACATCGAACAAACAGCGCCCAGGAAGACGGATGTGTGGCGCACGGCCGATCGATGACCGCTGTGTTATCACTGTGGTGAGGTCGAGCACATCTACCGGAGGTGGCCTTACCGACATATGGGTCTTAGAGGTTATGCGCCGAGCGACCCGTGACCCCGCCTTGAGGAGCGACTAAGGGACAACGAGGAGTATCTCCAACAATCTCTGTCCCCGGTGCCGACTCTACCACGCAGTTCCCGTTCGCCTTCGCCTCGATGTGCGCTTTCGCCCTTCCGGCGCTCCCGGCAGGACAGCCTGCTCCTCCTATCTTGTCGGGAAAATAAGTGCGGCAACGCCTGGAGGTGGCGTTGCCGAAGACGACCGAAGTAAAGAGCCTCCAAAAACGCCAGAGCGCTCCCACTCTCCCGACGCCACGCATCGCAATGACTCTCCATCAATGGTGCCCAACAACTTAAACGTTTGATCGACGGGCACGACGCATCGGCACTCGTGGACACCGAAACAGACCACTCAGTCTTGAGTAGGAGGCCTGCGAAAAGTGACAACGCCGTGCGATGGACCTCAAATAACAAACCACCGGAGGGCACCTCACCACACCAGTCGGGAGATGCACTGCTCGCGTTAAGATTCATGCTGAGACGTGCCCTGTGAAGCTCGTCGTTCTGCAAGACTGTGCCAGAGATGTTATTTTCGGAATGAACTTTCTCTGCGAGTATGGCTCCGTCACCGACCCCGGGGCAAACCAGGATACGCTGCTAAAGCCTGTTTTGCCGCCGGTAGAGCCCAACACCACGTCAATCGCGATCCAAGTTATTGCCGACCTTGTGAACCTACCGCCGCGGTCTAGTGTTTTCGTAACCGTCATAACCGACGCAGCCATGTACGGTGAAGCTCTTCTAGAAAGCAACGTCCAACTGCTCCCTGAAAAAGTAATTGGCGTCGCACGAGGCGTAAGGGACCTCTAAAAAGGACGTGTCCCTCTTGTTCCCCCTCTCCAGGAATTATTTTCGTCATTCATATCCAGCTCGCTTGCACCTTTGCATTTAATTCCATTATAATTATGACCTTAAATTGCAAGCTTCACCCTTGTTGGTTTTAGACTGGCGGCGGCTGATAAAACCCGCTTGCTCTACTGACGTCTAACTCCTGGTTAGCTCAGTTGGCAGAGCGCTCCACCTGTAATGGAGAGGTCCCGGGTTCGATACCTGGACCAGGTGGATTTTTTCGGTCGCGCACCAGTCACCTAGTTGTGTTTGGAGATTTGTGTTTGTCCTTTGTCCCTCTTGTTCCCCTTCTCCAGGGATTATTTTCGTCATTCTTGTCCAGCTCGCTTGCACCTTTGCGTTTAATTGCATTATAATTACTACTGTCTTTTTTGTTTAATTTATGTAATAATGACATTGTCAATGTAAATGAAAATACAAAATTTGTGATCTACGCTGACGATACAAGTCTATTCTTCAAAGGAGACTGCTGTCTTGTGTGAGCGCTGGAGCGGGCGTAAAGGGGTAAAAAGGCTTTAATTTGGTAGAAAAGGGGTTGAATTAGAAGTTCGTTGTCACACGAGGCTCATGGCGGCTCTTCACGCTATTCGCGCGCCGGGGTGCCCAAGGTTGTTAGACCAGGTCTCGGTGTCCCCTGTCCGGAGCTCGCATCAGCTCACACTTGAACTAGCAAACAGGCCTAATCAAACTCTCCATGAGCTGGGTAGCTGGAGTCACTCTAACGCGCTAAAAATAAACGTGAACAAAACCAAGGCTGTTTTGTTTCAACCAAAAAATAAAAATGCCTCTATCACAACAGGTATTGCTTTCGATTCGACCAAAACTGAGGTTTTGACCCTCTTCTAAACGCTTGATATTATATTCACAGAACGAATGACGTGGGATGACCATGTAAATCATATTTTGGTAAAGTTGTCACGGGTCGTTATCATATTATGACGTCATCGCTTCATTCTGCCAGCAAGTGTTAAATTAATCATCTACAACTTTTTATTTTTCTTGCATGTGCACTATTGCCATCTTGTCTGGGGAAATACTACTAATGCAAAGTTTAATAAGATACTTGTGCTCCAGAAAACAAAAATAGTACAAATTATAAGTTATGTTCCATATGATCACACTAGCAGATCTCTTTTCGAAAGTTTGAATGTATTGCATGTGTATAGTTTATATAAATACTGTTTATGCCTAAGTTACAAGTCAGAAGTCATGAACAATATGTCATCTTGTCAAGCTGACGTCTCTGACGAGGCGATCGCCAATATATTCAACTCGCAACATAGAAAACTGGAAAGTGCCAAATTGCAGAACAACTTACGGTGAGCAGATTTATCGAATGTATTACCCAACCTACTTAATTATCTCAACACTCAAAATATGGAACTCCTAACATCAACACCGAAAGAAATCCGATCCTTTTTAAGCGTATAATTTGATGACTTTGATCGATCAATGTTCTAGTGTCCTGACGTATGTATAGTTATTATGTCTGTTCGCCATTAGCTTATAAGTTACCTATCATTTATATAACAATGCTCAATCATGCTCTCTATATCTCTGAATATGTGTGTTTTTGTTGTGATAATCACAGCTTTTTATTGAATTGTTAGAGTTGAATTTGCTCCATTCTGCAATGTCATATTTTGAGTTGTCGGTCTAATACATTTCGCTATTTTTGTTAACGGTGCTTGTATCTTTCTTTTTCTTTTTATTGTGTTTTCTTTGTGAGCTACCACTGCTGCTGATTGTAGGGAGGGGGCCGAGGATTCGTCAAGCTGAATTTATGCAGCTTTTTTCCTCGGTCTTCTTCAATCATGGATGTGATGAAGCAATAAAATGTATTATTTATTTATTTCTCGTGACGAACTTTCGAGAGGAGCAGCAGCACCCAACGAAGGGTACCACCGTGGGCTACATCAAGGAACTTCAAGCGCCAGTCATGGTCACCGAAATCTCTGAGGAAACCGCTTCGTCACAGCACAAGAGCACGTCGCCGCCGCAGCTTGACATCAACCCCGAGCTCCCAGCACCAGAGCGCCGGCAGCTGGTTGATCTCCTCGCTGAATACAGTAACTGATTTGCCACGCCGTCGAAAATACGCTAAACACCTGTGGCTAAACATCGGATTGGGCGCGTTCAGTAGCGGCTCCCTCTGCTCCGAATGGAGTAACTCGAGTCGGAGCACCGGAACTTTGTCAGTGATCCGGAAATAGGTCATACCGCGCCCCTCTCACTCCTCGCGCACCGTTTCAAGGCTCGGTGCACGAGAGTGCGACTCCTTTAATCCGGAGTAACGTGCTCCGGAAGTCGTTTTTTGCCGTCTAGTGGAAAGAGCGCGAGTTCTTTGACTCCCAAAGCCGCTACTGAACGTGCTCATTGTTACCGACGGCGACGTGCACCCAGTCCACCAGTCACCGTACCGGGTCTCTTTGAAGAAGAGGGAAGTCATCTAAAAACAGGCTCATGGAATGCTCGATGCTGACATCATTCAGCCGTCAAGCAATTCATAGACTTCACGAGTCGTTTTCGTAAAGAAGTGCGGAACCCTGAGGTTCTGTGTGGACTATCGTCGACTCAAGATAGACATCTACCCGCTCCCCCGAATCAACGATACTCTAGATCGACGAAAATATTCCCCGGAGAATAAAAACAAGAGAAACAAAGGCAAACACAATCACCAAACACAGGTAGGTGACTGGTGCGCGACCGAAAAAATTAGCCTGGTCCGGGTATCAAACCCGGGACCTCTCCATTTCCAGTGGAGCGCTCCACCAACTGAGCTAACCAGGGGTTAGACGTCAGTAGAGCAAACATGTCTTATCAGCTGTCGCCAGTCTAACCCAGACCAGGCGGATTTTTTCGGTCGCGCACCAGTCACCTAGCTGTATTTGGAGATTTGAGTTTGTTCTCTGTCCCTCTTGTTCCCCTTCTCCAGGGATTATTTTCGTCATTCTTGTCCAGCTCGCTTGCACCTTTGCATTTAATTGCATTATAATCATAACCCTAGACCGTCTGCGCCACTCCTCATACTTTTATTCGATGGACTTGAAGAGTCTACTGACAGATCGAGGTTGACGAACCGGGAGAAAACTGCCTTCGTCACGCCCGACGGACTGTATGAATTTAAAGTGATGCCCTTCGGATTATGCACAGCACCGGCGACCTTCCAGCGTGTCACAGACACTGTGCCAGCAGGCTTAAAATGGCAGAACTGTCTCGTCTACCTCGACGGCTTTGTACTGTTCGCCAGCAGCTACGACAAGCACTTACGACGTATCCGTGCCGTAATTCAAGCCATCAAGGCCGCTGGACTAAATCTAAACCCAACGAAACGTCGGTTCGCTTATGGTGAGCTCAAGTTCTTAGGCCACGTCGTGAGCTGCAAGGGTGTTTGCCCTAACCCTAAAATACGCGCGCCGGAGCCGCATTTTCCAAGCCGTCGGATAAAAAAGTCGTAAGAAGATTCCTAGGCCTTTGCCTACTACAAGCGCTTCGTTCGAGATTTTTCGAATCTTTTTGTGCCACTCACATACATTACAAAAGACGACGTAAAGTTTCAGTGGACGGAAGAGCACCAGCAGGTGTTTGACGAACTTAAACAAAACTTCAAACACCTCCCGTCCTTGGACATTTTGACCACTACACACAAACACAAATTCACACGGACACAGACACGGTGCTGGTCCATATACAAGAGGAAACGGAGCGGGTAATCTCCTATACAAGCCGGACACTTTAAAAGGTGGTGGATAATTAATCTACGACAGAGAGGGAATGCCTCGCCGTCGTCTGGGCCACCACCAAGCTTTGCCTGTACTTGTACGGAAGTTCGTTTCGAGTGGCTACGCACCATCACTCGCACTCGCTCTGCTGGCTCGCTAATCTGAAGGGCCTCTCAGAACTCCTCGCCCGGTTGATTCTACGGCTGCAAAAGTTTGACATGACCGTGGTGTTCAAATCCGTCCGAAAGCACTGTGACGCCGCTTGTCTGTCAAGGACCCCGTCGAGGCCGGTCCTGCTTGCACTGAAGACTACGACAACGAGTGTTTGTGCACTAGATGTCAGTGACATGGCAGCACTGTAAAACGGCGATCTTGAACTCTGAGGGCTCATCAAGCACCTAGAGGGACAAGGAAGTGTGGTTTCCCACGTATTCATACAAACACTGCCAACCTTCTCCATTCAACAGGGTGTGCTGGACAAGGAGAACTTCAGCGACAACAACACGGCGTGACTGTTGGTGATCCCTTCCAGTCTTCAAGAAAAGAAAATTCCGAGGACACCTGAGCACTTCTTATGAGTTGTGAATCCGAAATCATTAATGTTCAATTGAACGCGGCAGAGTGCTCCTCGCTGATTACTGCTGCGCCACTGTGTGAGGCAGCGGCGGGAGTGCGAAGCTCGGCGCGGCGCATGCTGAAATCACGTGTCCTCTCATTATCATCATGATCGCCCTAGCTGCGGGCACAGGTTGACGACGTTAGACCTCAAAGCCAACGTTACTAAAACCACTCAGTTGAGAAACTGCCATAGAGCCTAGAGCACTGCACGGGCCCGGGCCAGCCAGAAAGCCCGAGCCCGGCCCGGCCCGCGGGCCAGGCTCGGGCCGGGTAGCAGGCATTTTCTAGGGCCTGGGCCAGGCTCGGGTTTGAACAAAATATTTTTCGGGTCGTGTCGGCCCGGGCCGGCCCGGGCCGTGGCTGAGCAGTCGTGTGCCGCAAATTCTAAATTGTTGATAACAAAAAGTGTGCGCCTTGATCTTTTTGGTTCAATAAAAAACAAACAAGCGAAATAAAAAATCACTACGGCGCCATCTAAAAAAAAAAAAAAGAAAGACGTCTTGCCTTTGGAAAGTTTTTACGTTGATAAAAGGAAACATATATGATTCCACCAGCATAGTGGGAAAGTGCGGTCAAGAAAACGAGAGTACTCAAGTGGCAGGGTACAGCATGAGTGTCTTTTCCTTCTGCTTTTCAAACTACAAAAAAAGCAAGAAAAACGTGAGCTTGACTTTGGAGTTTGTGCAGGGGGCCTTACTATACCACCAAAAATAAGCTAACTACCATAGATAATTTTCTGCTTATATAGCCTTTTGAAGATGCACTATACTCCGTCTCATCCTACGATGGACTAAAGCCCAATGCTACAGGCCGCTGGGTTCAATCACGAGCCTGTTGTAAACCATGTGGTATATTTGCTCCGTCGTACGTATCAATGCGCCAAGTCGCGTCATGCGGAGACGAGCTTTGTAGCGTGAGCTACACTGGCCGAGGTTGAGCAGTTTCGCGTGGCTGTCAAAGAGCCGTGCTGCGCAAGCGCGAGGAGCAGTGACGTCACACGGCGCACAGCTGGCGCGCCGAAGCCGCCGCCGCGCGCGCCTCGCCGGTCTGCGAATGCGCGAGAAGCAGTGACGTCACACGGCGCACAGCTGGCGCGCTGGAGCCGCCACCGCCACGCGCTCCGCCACCACCGCACGCGCCTCGCCGGTCTGCGCATTCCAGAGGAGTGACGTAATAGCCGCGGCAGACGCACTGGCGCCGCCGCGTGCCCAGCTGTGCGCCACCGTTGCGCAGTAGCCAAGTCTGAATCTGCACCGGAGCCGCTTGATAGCGCCTCTCATTTTGTGCGCATAAGCTCACGCTACGTATATCCTGGCCACGGTGTAGGAAGGTGATCCTGGCATAGCCGAGCTAAGCCACCGCAATTATTTTCGTCTGCGTATCGAGCCCTCGCGGTGGCTTCGTCTGCTCTACTGAAGACTACTGAAGGGATTAAATACCGTCTGGAAGCGACGGGGCGAAAAGAACCCGGAATCAGGAGCAGTGTCCATTAAGAAATGAAGATGAGTCGGATAGAGTGTTCTACACGGGGGCTTATGTACGGACCGCGTGCGGAAGGGAGAGCCGGGTAAGTTTTACGCACACCAAAGTTGGATTGGATTGGATTGTTATGGCTAAGGCGAAACGACTTTATGTTTGTTGCCTGCGTGCCGTTCAAATTCTCCAAACAGTTCACATGTTTGCGAAATATGGCAAGAACGTTTATGGAACTAAATACCATGTACCTTTATTTCACCAATATAAAATAGCGCGCTATCATAACAGAGAACCATATGCGTTAGATTACTGCTCTTCGTAGTCTTCGTATCGGAATTTCTCTCGCGCACTCTTTCGCAATGCGCATGCAAGCTTTCCTGAGACAGTGCTCCGCCCGCCAGCCTTCGAGCCCTAGTCCATCGTAGGGTGAGACAGATTGTAGCGTGATTTTGATTGTTTCTTCACAAAGATATGTAGAGATGAGGGTTATCTGTGAAACGAGTTGAACAACGAAAAGTTCAACATCTCTTCAAGAAATGCATAAATAAAATATTACTTTGTTGTTGTTGTTTTCTTTTTGTTGGTTTTTTTCTCAAAATCATTTACGAAGTGCATATTTCGCCCATATTCTGGAAGCTACATAGTCTAAGTCGGGATATTTATCGTGTCAAAAAAACTCGGTCTAAGTTTAAATAAAATTTAAATAAAATATGCTCGCTTTATGCTTAGACAGTTTTTAGGTTGAAGCCTGGAAACTTTTTCGGGTTGATTTATATAATCTGTCGGGCTCGGGCCGGGCTCAGGTTTATATTAAAAAAAAAAAATTTGTTGGGCTCGGGCCGGGCTCAAGCTTCGATCTAAAAAAATTGCGGTGGCTTTGCTCGGCTATGCCAGGATATACGTAGCGTGAGCTTATGCGCACAAAATGAGAGGCGCTATCAAGCGGCTCCGGTGCAGCGTCAGACTTGGCTACTGCGCAACGGAGGCGCACAGCTGGGCACGCAGTGGCGCCAGTGCGTCTGCCGCGGCTATGACGTCACTCCTCTGGAAGGCGCAGACCGGCGAGGCGCGCGCGGTGGCGGCGGAGCGAGCGGCGGATGGGGCTTCGGCGCGCCAGCTGTGCGCCGTGTGACGTCACTGCTCCTAGCGCATGCGCAGACCGGCGAGGCGCGAGCAGTGGCGGCGCCTCCGGCGCGCGCGGCGGCGGCGGCTCCGGTGCGCTAGCTGTGCGCCGTGTGACGTCACTGCTCCTCGCGCTTGCGCAGCACGGCTCTTTGAAAGCCACGCGAAACTGCTCAACCTCGGCCAGTGTAGCTCACGCTACAAAATTCTGCCGGGCCCGGGCCGGGCCCGTTCCATGTCTCTTCCGAGCCGGGTCGAGTCCGGGCCCAGAAATTAAATATTCTATCGGGCTCGGGCCGGGCCCGGGCCGTGCCTCTACCGGTCCGAGTCGGGCCGGGCCTAGAAATTCCGGTCCGTCCAGTGCTCTAATAGAGCCTGCTCTCAAAATGTGGCACCAATCCGTACTCGCGACCCGAGCTAACGCTTTTCTCCCGCGGCGGCCACTCGAGTTACTGCACGTGACATTAATTTTGGCTTTAATCGGCCATTTTGGCGCCGAAACAGATACGGTGGACGAATTTTCAGGGGTGCCACACCTCTCCCAAGCGGACGCGCCCCTAATTACTACCTAAGTTAGGATGCACATAGGTTGGGACGCGCTACCCGTAATCAGCGCTGAGGCATGGTTCTATAAAAACAATATTAATTGTGCCGCAAAACCTTGCAAATTAAAGATTAAAAAAAATATCACGCACCCTTCGTTTTGTACTAAACTCCACTAAAAGTTTCTACAAAAAGAGTTTTCCCCGTTGGTGTTTACGCAAAAACATGCTTTCTCAAGGTGACCACAGTAAAGACAAATGATAAAGGTGGCGCTGTTGTCGTCTTTAGCTCGGTCTCGGTGGACGCCAGCGGCTCAGGTTTCAATGGTGAGTTTCCCAACTGAGTGTTCTAGTAACGTTGTTCAAAGCGTAACGTTAGGCCTAACGTCAGGCCAGCGTCCCCCCCCCCCTCACGTCAAACAGCTGCGCGAACCGGTTAACGACGTTAGACCTCTAGCGTAACGATACGAATACACGCGTAACGATACGCATACACGCGTCCACACCTCCCGCTGCGCAGCCAGCAGTGCGGAGGGCAAGTTCGTCTGCTTCTTGCACAGGGGTTGCGGTGACGTCAGAACGCCGAGTCCTTATTGGCTGATCGCAACCCCCTATCTCCCTATCTGAGTGTCGTCTGCTCCTTTGCAACGTCGTCTGCTCGAAACGTCGTCATGCGTCTGTCTTTACCTTTCCTGCGACTTTCGGAAGCACACGTCGTTACGAGCGAGCTCGACTTCGTCTTTTAGAGAGGGCAGATGAAATAGCTCGAGCGGTGCGTTGTTTTTGTCTAACAACTAGCAGACGCGCAACAAGGAGAGAAGTCAAAGGACTCACTGGCGAGGTGTCCCGAGGCGCCGAGGTTTGTTTGCTAAGAACCGAGAGTGAGGGTGGTTAGTTAGTGTCCGCAAGTTCCCTCCCAAATTCTTTTTCCCTCCTTTTCGTGTGCGGCGAGACTCCTCACTCTTTAACGGCGTCGGCGGGTTGGCGCGGTTGGCGCAGTTAACGTCGTCTGCTTTACGTCTTTAGTCAAAGCGATGGCTGCCTTACCTTTCCTGCGTCTGTGGAAGATTCACCACTTTTTCACCGGCGAGAACGCGGCCTTCGAAAAAGGCGAGAGGAAATACCTTGAAGGATACGTCCTTTCTATTGAGGTGAAGGATTTCATTCTAGTTGCGGAATGTCCAGGCGTCGTTAAAGAATTGTAGCTACGCGGTGAAGATGACGCTCTCCGATAAAGTTGACATTTTAGAGAGTCACTGTGAGTGCCCTCGCGGGGCCGCAAGGTGCAGCCACATGGTGGCTACCGCACTTTACGTTGCCCTAAATGGACTGTCCAGGACGGACCTTCCACAGCAGTGGGTGCGACGCCCCAAGAGCAGCTTGCCGCGACAGGTCGCTCGCTCAGGTAAGAAGTAAGCACCATGTTCATCGCTATGTTAAAACGCTTAGTTGCACGAGTTTCGTGAATGGTGCCTCGCGTTTAATGAGTTGTTCAAAGATAATCAGCTAAAGACAGATGACAGCCGATGTGCTGGAAATAAACAAATGTGGCTGTGCGATCGGTACTGTGTGCACATCATAGCCCAAAAGTGCTCGATCGCTGCTTGTTGTCACAACTTTCTCGCTCTACTAAAAGGCTGTTGTCTGTTAGCGTATTCGGTTAAGTATGTGTGGCGTAAACACAAGTGGCAAAAGTTTGAAAACCTGTGCTAATCTGTGGAACAGAATCCGAGCAAGATCGATCGAGCTACCCGAGCGGCGTCAAAAGTATCGCGGACGTTATGTCGTAGACTCGTTGACACCAAGAAGTAATTATTGTTTTTATTTTTGGCGGCATTTTATGGAAACTTATTTTTCTATGCCCTGTTATTTAAACAGACGAACACTTGCTCGGGGGTAATCCGATGGACTTGAATTAGCCCTCTGTATTTGCTCAAGCCACTTTTTTCTAAGCTTACTGTCTTAACAGACAAGGATAAAAACACGCCGCTTCCTTCAGTGTAGCGCGCGTGCGGCCCCGGACATCTAAGGGCATCACAGACCTGCTATTGCTCTGTTTCGTGCGGCTAAGAGCCGCTTGTGCCTCTAAGAAGGGTGCAAGGTGCGGTGAACCACGCACCTATTTAATAGGCTAGAGTGTCGTTTGTTATAGGATTTAACCAGACAAATCGCCCCACCAACTAAGAACGGCCATGCCGTTCTTAGTTGATCCTTCCTTGGTCTATCGACTAGAGGCTGTTCACTTTGGAGACCTGCTGCGGATGTGGGTACGGTCTGGCACGGAAATCACGCTCCCTCACTCGGATTTTCAAGGGCCGACGCGAGCGCACCGGACAGCGCAAGAACCGCACTGCTCTACGGAGCCACCATCCCTATCTCGGGGCGAACCCATTCCAGGGACTTGAACTCCTTACACAGAAAAGAAAACTCTTCACGGGGCTCGCATTGGCGTCTCCGAGCTGGTTTGCGTTACCGCGCTGGTCTCCGAAGGTCTCAATCTGTAAATCCTCCCAGAAATTTAAATGCGACACATCGCCGTAAATGCGCCCACCACATCCAAAAACGCAGCACGTTTTCATTTCCCCTCGTAACACTGCCCCTTGGACAGCGCCTGATCGGAGCCGACTTGTAGATCACACAGGACAGGAGCGGAACGTTCTTTTCTTTTTTTTTAACCAGCAACCACGCGAAGGACTGACGGCTACAGCCACAGCTGCTACAGCACGTCCGCCATTGCCGACGCCGAGATGTTTACATCAGCGACCCCCCCCCCCCCCCCCCCCGAGGAGGCGGAGCTTAGTATAACCTCCTCTCCCACCTTCACACCTCCTTTCCCATGCGCAGAAGACCGAAATGCGCCCACTTGCAAGGCGGGTTTGGCTAGCTCCTTAGCAATGATGACGCCGTTGCTATGGGACCACAAGAAGCGTCGCAGCCAAAGGGAATTTATGTGCCATTTCGCTAAGCCAATGGGCATTTAGGTGCCGTTTCGTTCAGCCAATGTGAATTTAGATGCCGTTTTTTGCTGCTACAGACATAGATAACGCCGGCTTCGTTCCATGGGACAGTTAATGCCTTCACATTAATATTTCAAGCCTACCATGATGACCCGACGGCGGGACACCTAGGCTACAGCAGGACTCTTGCAGGATACGCGAGAGGTACAGTGGCCCAATTTTTTTTAATAATATCAAGCGAGCGTCGACCGCCGGGCCGGTCAGCGCCTTGCCGCGGAGGAGGGTGGCGATACGGGTGAGATTACTCGCGTGGGCATAAAGCTCTTTCCGGTGCGAGCGTCATCTGCTAGGGTATTGCGTTGACCGCACAGCCCCTGCTCTGTCGCGAAGGAGTGCGGCGCGCTGATCGACATAATTGTTAATTGTTGATCCAACGCCCACTTCTCTTTTTCTCTCTCTCTGCTTCTCTCATATGTTTGTAGAGCAAATGTCTGAAGAGCGCGCGCTGCCGTGATGCTCGTCTTGAGCGGCATAAGCAGTGGCGCAATGACGCGCAGTTTATGCTATTCCTGAGCAGTATCACGCAAACAAGCGCTGTTCAGATCTTTGCTTAAAGGCGGTTAGCTCTGCCGACAGATAAGGAGCAGGGGTTGTGTGCGGTCAATGGAATAGCCTTGCAGACGACGCTTGCACCGGAAAGAGCTTTGTGCGAACACGACTAATCTCTCTCGTATCGCCGCATTCCTCCGCAGCACGGCGCTGGCCGACCCGGCGGTCGACGCTCACTTGATATTATTAAAAAATTGGGCCACTGTACTACTGGCCCAAGCATACGAAGGCAGTCCACTACTACACCCGATCTTGCCACGAGTGTCAACGACGGAAGAGACCGCGGTCGAGACTGGTAGGACTTCTTCAGCCTACTGCGCCGACATGTGCCCCATTCCAGCAAGTCGGAATGGATTTACTTAGGCCGTTCCTACCGTCGACGCAAGGAAACCGATGAATAATCGTCGCAACTGATTAATGTAAAACCCTTTAATTTCGCAGCCTCTATATTTGGTGAATTGGTCACAAAGGACATAATAGCGGCCACTCAATTTTGCGAATTCCAGACGCCTGCATTGATACTCATAACAACCGAAATTTTCACGCGCCCTTAAACTTCACAAATTTTTATATTTGCGAAAATTAAGGGCTCGCAAACAGTAAGGGATTTACAGTATCTCACACGATACGCAGAGACGAAAGCCTTTCTACCAGGTACGGCTGTTGAAGTCGTCGAGTTTTTCATCAAGCCCATTGTGCTCCGGCACGGCGCCCCCGAAGTCCTCATTACAGACCGTGGATCATTGTTCATGGCTCAGCTGACGCAACAAATCCTTCTCAGTGGTACAAGCCACCGTCGAAGCACTGCGTACCATCCGCAGACACTAACGAAAAGGCTAAACAAAACTATCGCCGACATGATCTCCATGCATGTCGACGCAGAGCAAAAGACGTGTGGGACGAAGTGTTACCCTACTTCACGTTTGTTTACAACACGTCGATGCAAGAGACCACAGGAGTAACACCGTTTCAGCTGGTGCATGGCAGAAAAATCACGACCATGCTCGACGCGATGCTGCCCCACCACCCAGCTGACGATGGGAGCCACGACGCCCAGGTGGTTGCTCAACGAGCCGAAGAAGTTCGCCAGCTCGCCCGACTCCGGATTCAAGATCAACAGCGTGCCGACGCAACCCGGTACAACCTTCATCGGATCGACGTTCGTCTCAAGCCCGGAGACCGTGTGTGAGTCTGGACTGACGACGCGATCTAAGCGAGAAACGTTTGAAGCACTACTTCGGACACTACAAAGTGCTTCGTCGACTCGGGGATCTGGACTACGAGGTAATGCCCGACGGAACACGGACTTCATCACGCCGCCCTCCACGACTGGAAGTTGTCCACGTCGTGCGCCTCAAGCCGCACAACGATCGATAGGACTGTGAACTGGCGTTTTTGTACTACGCTCGATAGGGCTGTGTTTTACAAGCCTCCGTTGTTTGTCATTATTTTTGTTTGTTTTGCTGCTTCATTTCCCGGCAAGTGTTGCATGGAGACAATGCTGGTTTAAAAAAAAAAAAAAGGGGGGGGGGGCTTAATGCCACGCGCGTCACGGAGAAAACGCGCGCGTGGCCGAGTGGTTACCGTGCTTTTCATTTGTGCGGAGGCACCGGGTTCGATTCCTCGACGCGTTTTTTATTTATTCTTTCAATTTAGTGTTGTCGTAAGTTCAAGAAGGTTGTCGTCTGATCGGGGTACAAATGTTCTGCGCTCCGAACGTTGAACGCCGAGGGTTCAGATACCCACGCGGGTATATGGGGACTCCTCCGCATGGCGGGGTCAGTCTCGCCAAGCCTTTGATCTTGCTGTTTCGCCGCCATTCGACGCTTGCGACGCTAGCCTTTTCTTATTTTGTTCTGGGCAGAAGCTCGCCCCATGAAACGTTTAGTTTGCTTCCGTTTTCCGCTGAATACAATTCACGTAATCAGAAAGCTCAACACAAACTCTTTCGAGTGATTATAAATTAAATATCGTGTTTTAGTTATGCATGGTGGGCACGGCACGCATCGTAACATCTCTTCAAACCCGTTTTCTTTTGCCTGTCCGCAGTTGCTTCTCGCCGTCAATGGATACTGCTTCCACGCTTCAAGCACTGCTCTGTTATCCACCCTGCTCGAAGATGACAACCTTATCTGCACCGCCTTGTCACGGGAAACATGTGAAGTGACGCATACAACGTCACCATACATCGGCGCGAAGATTGGTCCTATTCCTGGGGACCTATGTTGGACAAATGTTTCGTTTCTCCTAAAAGAAACGGAAGTGACGACATCGCGTCTGATTGGCTGAGGCTCGAATGACGAAAGTTTCCTATGAAAATGTGGGCGGAGACGGCGAACCGCCCCCACCGGAAATGACAACACTTTAACGTATCGTTTCCTCGGTGTTTCGTCTGAAAAGGAAAAGAGTCTGTCGATTGTCTCTTCGCAATGGGAAACACGGCGTCTCGGAGGCAGAGCGACAACTTTCCTATTGTGGAACTTTTTTTTTTCTCCGGAAAGGCTCTACCGGCAGCACCGTGATGCCTTTGAGCTACCGGAGGAGTTTTTTCGAAGGCAGGACCGTCTCACCAGGAATGTGGTCCGTTGGTTGTGGACGAACTGCGCGAGGAGCCAGAGTTGAGGAGGCTGCGACGTTCGTGGACGGTGATGACTATGGAACAGCAAGTATTGTGCGCACTTCGCTTTTACGCCACGGGGAGCGTTCAGGGCATGGTGGCGAGCGACGAGCACTTAGCGAGGGATCAGGCTACAGTCAGCATCAATGTGCGGCCTGTGTCCCTCGCTATTGTGCAGTGTCTGGGGATCCGGCGCGGCTGGATCGACTTCGCCCAGACAACCGGCGAGAGGGACGACGTCGAGAGGGGCTTCCAACGGCTCTGCAGGATACCCGGCGTAATCGGTTGCGTCGACGGTACGATGATCGCCATCGTCGGGCCGTCAGAGAACGACCCCGCCGTCACGAAGGCGGCGTATTGGTGCCGCAAACAATACTACGCTCTCAACAGTGATGGTGGTAAGTACAATCACATATATACTACGTCTCACCTTAGCGTGAACTAACTGAGAAGACTGTACAAGCGAGAACGACTTGACAGGAGCACTCGCTGCACGAGCGCTCGTGCAGCCGCCGGGGCTTTATCCAAAGCAGCTAGCTCGCGCTTTTAGCTATAGGTCAATGCCCGTTCTGAATGGGTTTGAAAAAGAGCGTAAAGGCTGAGGGCAAAAGAGCTGTACAGCGCTGTTAGAATGACATGAATGTTGCTGTAACTACCATGCAATAAAAAAAAAAAAGGATCGGTGGCCGAGTGGGCTAGCGCACACCAGCTCGGAGCACGTGGAGCGAAAGCTCGCGCTGCAGAGACCAGGGATCCTGGGTACAATCCCCACCCCTGCCCGTTTCGATCTGGATGAGCATCGTACCGGCGTGCGGTCGTGTATCACTACTGCGTGGTACACGTTAAAGACCCCAGGCTAGCGGTTGCACTGCACTGGCTAAACTGCTCATCTACAGCGAGTTACTCGTCGCAACATTAACAGCGGCTGACCAACTACACGCTGTATAAATATCCCCACAACCCAATTTTTTTTTTAAAGGCTGAACTTCATGGGACGAATATGGTGCGAAAAATCGACGAATTTTGCACGGCGGCTTTCGCTCTGCGCGTGGAATCACCACAGTGGCTGCTATGTCGCGCGCAAAGCGAGCGTGCCGTCGGGCAGCGTTCGTCAGTTATTCGTCGCGTATTCGCTCCATGGAGTTCAGCCTTAACGCTATTGCGATGTGGATATGCCATTTTATAAATGAGAGTTATGGGTTGTTAGTACTCATTGACAGCCTTATTCAGCAATTTGATTGGAAATCACAGTAAGCTCATTGACAGCCTTATTCAGCAATTTGATTGGAAATCACTTTTAGACTACAATCACATCATTGCCTACGACACTGTGGTTGACAAATTTCAGGATATTTACGTGAAAGCTACGAAAAGGGTGAAGTTGAAAAGAAGAAAAGCAGAAAATATTTGGATAACCGATGAAATATTAGAGTTGTGCCACCAGAAAGAGAGACTCTGGAACAGATGCAAACAAAATCCAGCTGACAGCCTCCTCAAAAGAGAATTTCGCGAATTTAGAAATAGGGTTACAGCAAAAATACGTTTAGCAAAAAAGAAATATTGTATTAACCAGTTCAATGCGGCCAATAAGAACTCGAAGAAAACATGGGAACTTGTAAACCAGCCAACAGGTCGAAAAACGAGGAATAATATTGATGACACTATTCTGAAACACTTCCGTGGATCAAGTTCATGGGAGGGCCTATCGGAATCCTTCAACAATACTTTCATTGACTCAGTAAAAAAACTGAAAAATAACATACCCGTGGTATCATCAAAAGGTGTTACAACCCCAGTCACTTGCGCTAATTCAGCTTACCTTCCAGATATGACAGAGCATGACCTCCTAATGATTATAAATTCTATGTCTTTGACAAAATCTCCCGGCATTGATAAGATAAGAATTCGAGATATACGCTATAATTTTAATAAACTAAAAGAAATCTTGCTTAAAATAATAAACGACGTTCTCCACACCGGTGATATCCCCAAAAAGCTTAAGGTATCTATTATAAGACCTCTGTATAAAAAGGGAAAGCAACAAGACCTTGGAAGTTATCGGCCTATATCTATCCTGCCTGTGCTGATGCACATAATTGAAAAATGGGTTCATATGGCTATGAGCAGTTTCTGTGAAAAATTTTCTTTACTAAGCAAAACTGAGTACGGTTTCCGTCAGCAAAGGAGCACACTGACATTGCTTGAGGACTTCTCTGACTACATTCATGATGCCATAGATAATAACAAAACCGCGTTTGCCCTATTCATTGACCTATCAAAGGCTTTCGACACCATTGACCATTCTTTACTTTTACAAAAACTAGAAAAACTAGGGTTTAGAGGTCCGTTTTCTAAGTTTTTCGAGAGTTATTTCACAGATAGATTTCAAATGGTAAAAATTATGAACCACGTGAGTAATAAAATTTCTGTCGATTGTGGAGTACCGCAGGGTAGTACATTGGGACCCATGTTATATAATGTTTACACCAACGATCTCGGTTGCTTGCCTTTTGCTTCGGAAATTTTCCAATATGCAGACGATACAGTGTTATTGCTACCATCTGATAACTATGAAAACTCAGTTTCTCTATTTCAAAAAGACGTTGATACATTATTGCTTTGGTTTGCTGTTAACATGATTTCTGTGAATGTCCCTAAGACTAAGCTTGTCTGTTTCCGTAATCCGCATAAACGTGATCAGTTGTCTTCATGTATTCTCCTTCATACAGCTCATTGTCATAATTGCAACTGTTTGCCTCTGCCGTATAGCAGGTCTGTTAAATACCTAGGCATCTATTTCGACGAGCACATGTTGTGGAATGAACAAATAGATTACATAATAAAACGTTTGCGTGTAATATCTGCCAACATGTATAAATTAAAATTTGTCAGCTCTTTAAGAATAAGATTGTTAGTTTTCAGATCACTAGTAGAATCGACGTTGCGTTACGGTATCACTGTATATGGTCATTGTTCTCGTTCTAAAATGACTGCGATAGATCGGGTATTAAAACAGATTGTGAACCATATCACCTATGGAACTGGGTACGAAACATTAGAAATGGAGGAAAAGGTGGCAAAGCTGGGTATTTTATTTTTTGAAAAATTTCATATCTTTGCTACAATCACGCAAAACTTTTTAATAAGACTTTTAAAAATAAAGTGGCCAAAACCAGAGTCTTAAGACATACAGAAAGATATGTTGTCCCGAAAGTATACACCCACTACGGAAAAAGAACAAGAAATCATTATATTCCAACATTATTTAATAGACTTCCTCAATTTTTAATAGCTATGACATCCTTAAAAAAAATAAAACTCAAACTTAAAACCTGGTGTCATTCTTTAATGAATTAATTGTAATATGTCTAACTGCATAAATTCTAAGTGCCTTTTTTTCTGTTGTGCAATTTGATTCCGATTTCCTCATGTCGATGCGTTCCGTCGTTTGCCTGGCCCCACACACAAGCACACCCCTGCTTTTGTGGGCCAGATCACTGTTTTTGTATATATTTCCTGTGAATAAATATATTACTATTACTATTACTATTACTCGTTCATCCTCCGCACAAGCTTTTGTTCGACGGACGGAGGGAGGGTTGTTTTCATGTCGTGTTAAGCTTTTAAGCATTAGTCCCTGTCCTGCATGATACAGTGTAAACTCTCCTTTGAAGAAAAAAACAAATTTGCCTTAACTATTGCGTGGGTCATAGGTAGTGACTATTTATAATTTTAATCTTTGCAACACAGACAGCGCTCTGTCTGTGTCCTCCTTCATCCAGTCCGTCGTTTTTTGCGCTGTTTTAATATTTTAAGTTTGTAAACCACGCAATTTACCTTGGTGTGTTGGTCAGCATGTAAATAGTGTTTGACAGGGCCCCATGCGCATGAGTGCAATCAACTGTTTGTGGACTCAGTTGAATTAACATCGACATATGTCTCACTATTGCAGGTGTGTGACGCCGACTGCCAAGTCATGAGCATCGACCCACGGTATCCTGGGTCAGTGCACGACTCCTTCGCGTGGCGCTACTCGTGGCTCCGGAGCAACTTCGAGCAAGGCCGGCTTATAGACGACGCCAGGTTCCTGCTCGGTAAGCATACCCCATTTGTTGGTTCTGTACATGATGGCTCTGCACCACTTATAAGCTACAATATCACACATACTGTTCCAAACATGGATAACTGGCATACGCTCTGGCCATACCTGTGACACGTCTCCTTGGAAACACTCCGACGCAGCTGTCAAGTACAGTGGGAAAAGGTTGCAAGCAGCAGCTTTACCTGCTTAGTTGTCAACAATTTTAAACGGATACTACAACGAAATTTCGGTGCTCATTCTTTGGTCTATACGTGTTCAAAAGAGCAGTATCACATCGGACACATCAATATCTTGTTAAAAAAGAAACAAAAAGGCATTAAAAAAATTAGGCGATTAGGAAAGAGCACCTTCTAGATGTCGCTAAAGCCGTTTGTAATGCCCGTCTAGGAACCTTGACAGGTAGTGACGATAACTGTCTCGCCTAGAACTAGACATGTACAAGTTACTGAAAAAAAGTAATTAAGTTAAGTTACTGAGTATTGACCTCAAAAGTAATTTGAGTAGAGTAGAAATTACTCAAATGGAAAGTAATTGAGAAAATTACAAATTACCGTAAAAAGTAGCGAATTCTTTGAAGTTACTTTGAAGTTACTTTTATGTTTTTTAATGGTAAAAAGAAAGTACACACATTTTTATCCGTTAGCGAAATTGTGCTAGCCAAATATGGAGCGGATTGTTTTTTCAAAGAAATGCTTTAATAGCTGGTTCTGCTTCTGCGCGTGCCTAATAGGTGATATGCGAAATTGCTCAGGCGTCTGGCAACGCTGAGCACTTGCATCTCGTCGGCCATCTTGTCTAGGTCGAACGCTAGCAGCGTGCGTACTGCGAAGAGAAATGACGCGGCGGTGGCATTTTCCTTCGTTGGATCACGACATGTGGCGAAATGACTTAGACGTATTGCCGGGTATATCTCACGACACTCTGGCTACCTTATGCTCGTCGGCCGAGCCGTCGTCTTGACAGCGGGATAGGTCGTACGCCTTCGCCGTCGAAGCATATACTCTGCCTTCATCAGTGTCGACTAATGTCTGCGACTTAAGGTACGTACTACTTCGCTTGTATGTGAACATTGTGCAAACTAGGGTACCTTCATGTGCACTTTGCTTGGGGTGATGACATCTGGCAATTTTGTTTCTTACGCTTATTTTTATTTTTGGTTCTGAAGCGCGTGAAAGCGTGTGTCCCTGCACGCGCTAGTGAAGCTGATTGTGCTACGGCGAGATTTTGTTTCCTGCGATTTTTTTGTATTTTCTCTTTGAGCGCGTGCTGTCGGCATCGGGTACTACCACGGCCGGATCAGGTTCAGAAAGCGTTTATTGGCCTTATGGAAGGAAGGGAGGAGATCGGACCGGTAGCTTACGAGCTTGGATCAAGGCCGGGGAAGGGGGTTTTGGGGACTTATGGATAGATATGCTGTCAGCCCCGCCTTGTGGATAAAATCCAAAAGAGAGGTCATGACAGCTCGACGTTTGTCGGGAGGACCCTCAGGATGAGTCCATTCCTCTAGGCTGGTGACGTCTGGTGGTGTGTGCTTCCGTCTGATCTCTTCCACTGGAAGCGCGCGCTTTCTTTCTCTTCTTACGGCCTTTGCAATCGCCCGGGAGTCAATGGAATTTTTTCTCCGTATGTAGTTCACTTGCTTGCCGCCAGGGGCACAACCACCTCACCCCACTTCACCCCACTCGGAGGGTCCCTTCGAGCTGTTAAGAAAGCGCGCGCTTCCAGTCCGGCCGTGGTACTACAAACGATGGCATCACCCTAAACAGAAGGACATTGAGGCACTCTAGTGCAAACAGACTCCGCTTACTAACAACGGTGTTTTAGCATGTGCTATCGTTGGCCGCAGGTTCTAAAAGCGCGAGCTATTTGCTTTCGATGACCCCTCGGCGGCTGCACGAGCCCGCGTGCACCGATATAGCGCCAGTCAAAGCAGTCAAGGCTGCCGTCTCGCGTTAGCGGAGGCACTGCGGTTAAAGGGCTGTTTATACTCCGACGTTGAGCGCAGTGAACGCTGCGTAGCGCTGAACGTGCGCCTTTCATTGGCCGGCAACCACGAACTCGATATCTGCGACCAATCAGTATCTGTGCGCGCTGCGCTACGCCGCGCCCGTCGACATTACGTTGGAGTATAAACGTACCTTAAGCCTGGTTCAGACAGTTGCGTTTGACTGCGTTTGACTGCGTTGCGGCGGCGAGAAACCAGGACATCCCTGCTGCTTATATTACGTGTCAAGATGATTCCTTGAATTATATTCCGCGCTTCATACGAAGCACAGATGTGCCGGTGACTCGCTTTCGGTTCTCGACGCAACGCAGTCAAACGCACTCAAACGCAAGTGTCTGAACCGGCCTTCAGCCCATGCTAAGAATATCACATGCTAAGAATATCAGATGCATAAGAATATCACATGTACATATGCTTATTCGAAACATAGACAGCCTACTTTTAGATTGTGCCGACACATCCACAATGTTGTAGGGACGCCGTCACCGTCTTACTGTACACCCTATTTCACAACTCTGCGGAATGCGTTGTGTGCATATGGACTGGCCCACGGAAGTCACTTTTAAAAGACTCGTGCTCGCAGCTGCGCCGGCACTGCAGACGAGTTGCCCTTAGCATGAAATAGTAGCATTTGCTCACATAGCATTTTTTGACCAATGAGATGTCTAAGGAGTTCATTAATTATTGAAGTGCTAAATCTGTTCTGTGCAGTCTGCAATTTTTTTTAGTCTTGGAATTGTGTACGCACGCGCCACTTGTTATCGGAGTCAAAAGAAGACTGGCCTCCCGTACAAAGTACTTCTGGCATTTGAGCTTGCCAGTGGCGCAATCACCGGTGCATCCTGTGCGTGCCCTGCTGGGACAAGCGGCGCATGTAGCCACGTCATTGCCACCCTACGCCTGATAGTTCTATTGAAGAAGAAGGGCTTCAGAGAGGCACCCCTCTGAAGGTGTCGTGCACAGAGCTCCTCCACGACAGAAACTGTCGTGCACAGAGCTCCCCCAGCAGTGGAGGCGCCCCCGACGAGAAGGCATACGTCCTGAGAGTGTTCAAGACGTTGACTGGAGGAGCCCTCGTGAAGGTGGTGTGCCTGTCCCAGTGCCGCTTCGGCCCTTCGACGCACGTGCCAAGAAGCACCAGGACCAGCAGCAGCTCAAGTCGTTTCACGAGCTGGGCGCAAGTCTTGACAGGCTTGGAAACCACCACTTTGCTGCCGTCCTCCGAGCTGCCACGGGAACTTTCGCTGAGACTACACTTGGTCGTGCTCCTGCTGGTTCCCCACTATCCTGCCAACAAGCCAAGCTGCCGGCGGGCTTCAAGACATGGGTCTCGTCCAGCCTTTCGAGGGGAAGCGGCACCCTCGGCCCAGTTCCAGGGGCGTTTCTCTTTGACGGCACTTCACAACATACCTTCTCCGACGCATTCAGTCCAGATGAGTGGAGTATATTGACGGTAAGTGTTGCTCAAATATAACATTGTTGCATTCTTACTTTTAATCTTCAGCCTCACTATCAAGCATTCTTTTAACAGTTCATTACTGGTAGCTTTGTGACAATGCAGCCTTCAATGAGCGTCACTATATGGAAAGCTGTAACATCTATGTGGCTGTATAGGCTTGCTTTACAATAAATAGAACATGGCATAATGAATAACATTAAAAACAAGAACAACGCTTGCAGGAGCTATTGCTGACACTCTCGTTCAGTTTCAGCTTTCTTCTGTCAGTGCTCCTGCTCAGCTTTGAACACTGACATGGGTTGTCCCGGCGAGCCAAAATTGCGGGTAGATCTTAAATAGACTCGGAAAACTGGCAAGATATATCACTTGCAAGGTCACTGTGGTCAAAGGGTATTGCACCGAAAACAACTGAAGCTGACAAGCAGCTGAACAAATGCAGTGCGTCGTGGCAAACTGAGCACTCTCTCACCTTGCGTCTAGTCTCTTTCCTTTTCATTCATGCTTTTCGCCTTCTGCCTGTCGGGACCACCTTTGTCATCTCCCACTCGGCATCTGTTCTTATGTCTGCCTGTTGGCTTTGCCTCTGTTAAACATTAACCAAAATCGCCTCGAAAGAAACTTGATTCTTCTGATGAAGCCGGGAAATGCGGTCTGTGGTGGAAGTGCTCGTCACTGCAGTCTGTTTCAGGTTAAGAATAGCAGAAGTCTTTTTCCCTCTCTCTCCACATCAGTAGAGAGGAGAGTGGAAAGGAAGAAACACCAATCTTGGCAAGGAAAAGTGGTTCCGCCTTTTTCACTCTTCTGATATTCTGCCTCTTATACAAGACAGCAGCCGTCTGTCATCTAGAGCTGCAATTATATTGCCCACTAAATTTGAGTGGTAGTGGAAATCCATGTCGCACATTTCTGTGGTGGTGTTTTGTGGCGAACACTACCCTTCCTCGGCAATACTAGCCCTTAAACACATGCTGTGTGAACGTAACAATCAGGGAACATGCTCCTCAAAATGTTTGTTGTTCTTTTTTGTTCCTTGCAGGGAGTCCAGGTGACCCCAGAGGAGGCCAGGGAGCTGGAGTTGAACTCAAGGCAGCAAGCAAGGAGCACGTGCTGGCAGGAAGCCCGCTCAGACCGGCTAACTGCATCTGGCTTCGGACAGGTGGATGCGAGAGACGAGTGGGCGCAGAAAGTGCTGGAAAACTTGATCGAGCCAAAAGACTTGTCTCGTGTCCGTGCAGTGAAGCATGGACGAAACAACGAGGGTTCTGCTTGCGACCGCTACGGCAGTGTCATGAAAAGCTGGGGACACAATGTTTCACTCCAGCACTGTGGACTGGTTGTGAATCTGAGCTGCCCCTGGCTTGGTGCCAGCCCTGACAGGCTTGTGTATGACCCGGAAGAGTTGACGTATGGGGTACTGGAAGTGAAATGCCCGTACTCCCTACGGGACAGCGAGCCAGACTTTGTTAGGTCACATGACTTCTACTTAACCTTCAACGAAAATGAAGAGCCATCTCTCAACAGAGACCACCAGTATTATGGACAGGTGCTAGGGCAAATGGCTCTTACTGAGTGCCAGTGGGCGGACTTCGTTGTGCGCTCTGAAAATTGGATTGCCATAGAACGCATTTGGTTCGATGAAGAAGAGTGGCTTCGTGTGAAGTCCAAATCTGGATTCATTTTATTTCACGTATATGTTGCCGCACCTTGTGAGGAGAGTTACTTCCTAGTCCTCCAGTGTGCAGAAGATAGTCCTCCAGCGTGCAAAAGATAGTCCTCCAGTATGCAAAAGATGAAAGTTGAGGCGACCCTGCACGTGAACTATCTCAAACTTTAGCAATTAGTTTCGACAGGGCAGTGAACTGTCTAAAACTTCAGCAATTATTTTTCCGACAAGGCAGTGAACTATCTCAAACTTTAGCAATCATTTTCGACGTCGCAAGGAGTTTGCTGCGTCGCTCTCATCTTGATTTTCTGCACTATTTCAGGGTCTTACTCAGCTACCTTTGTTTTTTTGTACTACTTCCATACGAACACTTCTGCATTAAGTCATGAAGATGCCATTTAGAGAGGAAAGTATGTTTCCTTTGAATTATTGTTGTCTTGACGTTTTCAAATGTACAAATATAGGGTACAGTGAGTTTAGTTTCCTTATTCAAGCAGTTTTAATGAAACTGCTGGGCGTACAAGTTGTACAAATGATTTAAAACAAGCAGACAGCAATGTAAAATAATAAATGCAATGTTGCTGCATAAAATATGGTGGCCCTACATGTTGTCCTCTTAAGGAAAAGAAGTTTTGTGCATGGTTCCTGTGCACCGGATCTGGTGGTGGTGGAAATGAAGGGCTTTCTGCATTTAAAGGGATGCTGAGCCGAAATTTGAATTCCGCAAAAAAAGGCAGGAGCGATAGGTTGGATGCTACAAACCCCCTAAGATTACTCGCACAGCGATATTTCGGAACGGATGGCCGTACTGTTGGAAAAGGAAACGAGGCCAACGAGACCCATGATTATGTCACAATTGTCGCTCTATCGTGCCCCTTTGTTTTTAAAAATACGGCCATCCGTTCGAGATATGGCTGTATGAGCTATGTTTTGTGGTTTGTAGCGTCTTGTTGAACGCTTCTGCGGCTTTCTACAAGTGAAGATTCGGTTCAGCATTCATTTAAAAGATTTCTATCAAATAAAGGGCGCTTCAGACATTCGCATTTGACTGCGCTGCGTCTAGGAATGTCGGCGCCTACTGCAAAAGAATTGCTATAATCCCCTTACAATGGTAGCTCGTGTTGTCTCAAGTGGGTGCAGTGGGGATGAGCGCAACCATATGCAGATGTCTGAAGCACTCTAAGAAATAACTGATCTTGCAAGCATGTACGGTATTGTTATCTTAAGTGAAGGTAAAATTGGTAGCGCTATGCAAGGAGCCTCTTTTCATTATGATTCTTATGGTGAAAGAGTAGTTTTAATCATTCAACTTTACGAATGCAAAATCAGAATTCAAAGGCACTATAAAAAAGATTAAAGAACACAAACGCTGGCCGGCTGTTGCTTCACATGAGTAAAAAAAAACTTAACGGAGCATGAAGTGGGGATCTAGCACATACATTTTGCTGGCAGACAGTTATGTCCATAGCCTGAGATAACGCGTAATAGGGGTGTTGATCTTGCGCTAATAATTTGAGTGATTAAATGTTAGTAGGTGGCGTGCCATGGTCCGAAGGCCCAAATAAGGTACTACATAGTTTTTAAGGTGCTATTGCATGAATGCTCATGCAAAACATCAATACTGTCTTAGTGTTGAATGAGAGGCGATTGAAAATTTGTCAGGATAGCTGTTACAGGCCAGATCTCATTGACTACCGGTGCCAAAGGGAGGGGGACTGGCCGATCAAAAATGTGATATCCTTTGATTCTTTGTATTCTGCGTTCGACGTGTATCCTGAGTGAGGCGATTTCTTTTGTTTCTTGCACTTCGTCTTTTGAAAATGTGCTGCTTCTCAGAAATGGGGGAAGGTTTAGCTTAATGCCTTTGTTTTGCAACAAGTCCTCAATACGAAACCCTTTGTCAGCCATCACAGAATCAGTCTGCTCGAAGTCCAACTCAAGGAATCCACTTCTTACCGTACACTCCCTTCCGAGATAGATCCCGTGAAGAGCTCCGAAAAAACGATTACAAGCCCATTAGGCGAGACGCCAATAAGACCTTTGAATGTGTTTGATGACTTGTATGGTGAATAGGTGCTTGACTGAAGTGAGAGAGAAGACGGCACTTCACACTTTATCTCGGTGGCGTCCAAGATCACTCTTGTCAACGCATATTTCTGAGCGAACTCGGGTGGCATTGTTGCATCGATTATTTCTCTGGGAGCCCACAGAGGCAGAGTGGATAACTTAAGGTACATGAAATTATCCATGAAGTGCGTAGTCTTGAAACCGTTGACTGTGCAATGCAGAACCTGTCAGCTAAGTCGGCCTCAAACAACCCAAGGCGCAGCCGCACTAGAACCAAAAATAGCTCATTCTCGGAGCTTGGTTTTCTTTTACGACCCCTGCCAGATTGGGTCGCACCGTCGCCCTCGGCATGCAAGACATTGCACCCATTGTCTCCTGGGTCCAGGAAACGAAGCAAGGCCACGAAATATTCATATCCTTGCAACCCGCAGTAGAACATGATGTCTTCGTCGGAGTCCTTGAAACGTTCGATGGCAAACGTAGACGTCCTTTCTTTTTCTTCGGCAAGCCGAGATGCCAGAGACTCGTTCTCTGCTTGGAGTTTGCGAACTGTGGCCTTTGCCGAACCGAGCTGTTCTCTAAGAGAACTGCACTCGTAGCGAAGATTCGCGATTTCCTTCTCCTGCTCCTTGACTAAAGTTGCAAGACATTCCAATGCTGCGGATGAGGAGTTCCGGCCAGTCGGTTCCAGTGAACTTTCAGTCGCTTCCATGGGAATGCTACTAGAAGTACCTGCATCCTGGTTTACAACGCCGTCGTCATTGTCAGTAGGTTCTTGTGTTGGTAGCACTTGACCGGGTGGTTTGACAGTTCTCCTAAGCAGTGGCAGTGCACGCTGCTTCGGTGGCTTGCAAACTTTGCACTGCTTGCGGAAGCAAAACACTGATGGCACTGCTGTGTCTCGGAGAAGTTGTTTGCCGCTCGCTACTCCAGGGATGAAATCACTTTCCTTGAAATGGCGTGAACAAACTTTAGTGTACTCTGTCACGCGAAAATTAACCCCTTCATCTCTCCTGATTGCAATAATCCACTTCTTGCACACTTCTTTGTGCCTCGGGAAACCATGAAAGGATACCTACAGAAGATATAAGAAAAGTCAGTACATTATCAACATCTTGTGTGCCAAAATGACTTGCTAGCATAATAACGGGGAGCACAACATAAACAGGGCTCTGGTGCATACCTATTCTAAACACTGATAGTTGTTGCACAATAAAGTAAAAACCGATGAGAATGGTTCGCAGTATTCTCATATACGCAGCATTCACACATGCACTCGCCTGTTACTCTCGCCGACTACTCCAGTTGGAAGTGGGGTACGGATATGATCCTCCCTAAACTATGCACGAGTCACTGCATCACTACATTGGTAATACTAGTATACTCCTAACGGGTCATCAGGAAAATATATCGTTTTGCGCAGAAGGCAGCCAAGGAAGTGTATTCCCACTTCTGTTTGGTCCGCACTTTCAATATTATTGAGTTCAGTTAACAGATAACCACGTCAATAGTAGAGGAGGCAACACAACCCTGTTGCTAACACCAGTCACAAATTTGTTGCAAGTAAACGCACTCCTCGCGAATACGTCGCGTTAGAGATGAAAGTAAACAGACTGGCGTTAAGGTTTACAAAGTTGCCGTCCCCGCGCTACACAACTCTTGGACTCTGAAAACGCCTGTGTTTTGCCCATGACTGCTTGCACAACATTCAAAAGACAGTCTTCAGGCACTGTTCAAACGCGGGTCACTATGCCCTAATGACGCCTATCCGTGCTTCGTGTGCCGCGTCCCAAGCGCGTCCTCGAACTGGTCAGCATACAAAGCACAAATGGCAGGGTAACTCGCATTAAACTGTGAATGATGTATCAGCAGTGCGACCCCGAGTTTGGATCGTATTAGCGGTAGATTGAACCCACTTCTGGTCACTTTTCGAAGGAAAAGATCACTCGTGTCTTTATCTCGTCCTACCACTCAAATAGCATTTACACACCGAACGTTTTCGACATACCTTGCTACCATCGCTGTCGGTGCCTCCACGTTGCTTGCAGTGCGGGACACAGCAATGTGAAGGCATCTAGCCGGAAGAAAACCGAGCCGACGGCCGACCTAGTGTTTCTCGCGGCTAGTAGACGGCGCTGTACGTTTCGGATAACTCCTATTGTTTTGTACTTTCTTGTTTGTTTGGTCAATGATGTACTGCGAATTTGTCATTTCTACTTTGAGGATTAGCACTGCCTGAGCTTGATTTTTAGACAGTGTCTGCTTGTTTACAGTGTTGCGTAAAGTACATCTATAAAGTACTTAAAGTAAAGTACAAAGTAAATGAGAGGTTATGTACTTCAAGTAAGGTAGTAAGTACACCGGGTGCAATATACTTGCAGTAACGTATATAAATACAATATATTTCAAGGTAAAGTACAAGCAATTTTAACAGAATCTTTCATGATGCCCTTTCATTCCCTATACAGCGTTTTGTTCCAGGGGTAATCAGAGGTGCATCAGTTTCGTACGAAATAGCAGCAAATATTGTATAAAGTCAAGTCGCTACAGAGCAGTTGTTTTACTCTCGCTGACGAGCGTTTTGACACAATCAAATTATAAGGCACTTATTTTCATCGGTCTTACAGCCGCCATCACTTCACTCAGAGAAATGAGCCAGATGACGTCTCGAAAGAGCGCGTTTTCTCATGACGATACGCCATTTCTTCTTTCTTTTTAATTCGGGGGCTGTAGATTGAAGTCGGGAGTTTTACTTCCACCGCAAAGTGCAAGTACATGTCCAGAGAATGCACTTCAAGTAAATTACAAGTTTTCTAAACAATAGTACTTTAAGTACCATGTACTTAGAGTACTTCCCAACACTGCTTATTTATTATTTTTTATATAAGAACGTTGGTGGAATTACTAAGGTTTCTCGAACGATCTTCAAATCTTTGAAGGTCTGCATATTCTATGTTTTGGGAGGAAAGGCAACACAAAAAGGTCTCCTTTGCGTTGCCCTTTAGCACGCAATTCATCGAGTACAGCACGAACTACGGCAGCACCAGATGAGCTTCAGAGCAGGTGCTGCATTTTGTTGCCTCCTTTGAGCGAGGATACAGTGTCCTGTAGTGGGCGAGACTTTCCACGTTGGGGAGAAGCGGGAACCAGCCCTTTCTTTGAAGGGGTCAAGTCTCCTTGAGCTTCGGGACAAAAAGAAACGCCAGTACTCGGACTCTCTTGCGTCGTGTCTGTTCCCTCCCCGCGCTTCGTAGCAGTGTTGTTGCAGAGGGGGGGGGGGGGGGGGGGGGGGGGGGCTCGAGAAAATTTTGGGGGGTTTCGGACTCTCCAATTCATTTTATGTCCCCCCCCCCTTTCCTATGCCACATGCTTCCCCCTCTTTACAAATATTAGCTGATCTTCCAGCATCTTATCTCTTTTATGCAGGGATTTGTTGATAGGCAAAACAACCACTAAAATTCAAGAGTACTTTGTAATTTGAGTAGAAGTTACTCAGAAGTAATTGAAGTAAACTACTAATTACCGAAATAAAAATGTAATTGAAAGTTACTAAACTACCCAGAAAAGTAGTTAAATTAGAGTAACTTGAGTAGAGTAGTTCACTACGTACAAGTCTGCCTAGAACTATACATGCTTTGAACCTGACGTCATCTTGACAGCTCTACGGCCAGCAGAACAGACAAGGGGAGGGAGGAACTGCACACTCAACGGGACTCTCTTTTGTGTGTCCCAAGACTATAGAAGATTAACCCGTCACTCAAAATTGACACAAAAGCAGCTTTTGGGTTTGTTGTGGTGGCCCGATCGCTGGCATGCTTCGACCGCTTTGGTTGCTGGAACAGCTTGGGCATCCTGACGATCTCTGCCTCGCCGCAGCTTTGCTCATCCCAAGACAAACTACATCACAATTGCACCGGATGTAACGTGCTCCCCGCTGGCTGCTCTCCGAGCGCTTGTCAGTGTGGGCTGTTTATAACGAAAAATATAGCCATAAGGCTCAAAATACAAATGGGCGATTGCCATTTACGGGTATTGTGGATCAAATTCAGCCTATTTCTGAACACGACGGGTACATTTCAGATTTCGTTGAAGTATTCTTTTAAAGAGAACAGCATTCTTGCTTATGGATATGAACCGGAAGCTTGACACCTTGCTGTTGTTGAAGGAAACAGTCCAGGGTATCGAACATACGGTTCAGATGATCTCTGACCAGTACGACGACATTCTGCATCGTCTTAATGAACAAGAGAATGATATCAAGGACCTAAAAAGCGGGTTGACAAAATAGAAAGAGCAGACGCAGCGAACGAAGTGCGGGAGCTGAGGTCAGAACTAAATGAGCTTGAGTGGCGTAGCCGCCGAAAAAACATTGAGATACATGGTGTCCTCGAGAAGAAAGGGGAAGACCTCTTAGGCGTCGTGAAGAGTGTGGCTTTGAAACTCGGAGTCGAGGAACTAAAAACTGAAGAGGTGTCTGCGGTGCACAGGTTACCTTCAAAGCCAGGGAAGACGAGAGGTATCATAGTGAGCTTCGCAAGGCAAGAAACCAGAGACGCTTGGCTGAGCAAAAAGAGAGTTCTAAACCGCTCGTCTGGCTCTGGTCGCTTGTACATCACCGAGAACATGACCAAACAGGGAAGGACTTTGCTGTGGCAGGCGAGGGAGTGGGCGAAAGTAAGCAACTATAAGTTTGTCTGGTACAAAAATGGAAAAGTGTTTGTACGACAGGGAGAAAGGATGCCGGCTCATGTTATCTCGAGTGAAGATGACTTGCGTGCTCTTGGTCGTTAGCTCTTTCGGGTGAGCATACTTTGTTTTTTTTGGTTTATGATGGTTATCTCACCCACTGACTTTGCGAACTTTGCCGCAGCGGAGCAACCTGCTGATTTTTTTTTTCACTTGAATGTTCGATCCGCGAAATCAAAACTTGACGAGCTTGATATACTATTTGACTGTCTCGGCTTTTCTTTTCACGTTATTATGTTGTCAGAAACGTGGTATAAAGACGACTCGGATGTTTTTAGCCTGCCCCAATATAAGCATTATTTGCTTTGTAGGGAACAAAGAAGAGGTGGTGGGGTGTCTCTGCTCATACATAATAGCTTGGAGTGCGAACCTATATCTGAGTTCACTCAAATTACGGATGACTTTGAGTTCTTGAGGTCTCCCACAAGGATTATGTTTTCGCTGTTGTGTATCGGCCCCCATCTGGAGGTGTATCTAAGTTTGTTTCCTTCTTTGACACTTTTTGTAGCTTTGTAGCAGAGAACCGATATGTTCTTTTTCTTGGTGGGGATTTTAACATTAATATGCTTGTAAACACAACAGCGCAGCGGGACTTAGTACAGGTCATTGAAGTAAATGGGTTTGACTTTATTGCGACTGAAGCGACGAGAATTACTGACTCCACCTCTACCTTAATTTATTTCTTTGTTACGAATTATGATGTCTCTTCCATAGCTGCTGATGTTATTGGCGCCAATATCAGCGATCACCTACCAATTTTTATGTCAATAAAAAGGTTACACAAAACAAAAAACAGAGCAAAACGAAATACTTTAAAAAGGCGAAATGTTACAGACGCAGCAATGGCGGTCTTTAGAGATGTTTTATGCTCAGCAAATTGGGACACCCTTTACTCGGAGACAGATGTCAACCGTCAATATGAATATTTTTTACGAACATTTAAAAAATTGTACAATAGGTGCTTTCCTTACAGAACCGTCAATTTATGTAAAAAAAATACGTAAGCCTTGGATGACGAGGGAGTTGTTGCATAAAATACGTGAGAAAAACAGCATGTACCAGCGCTTCTTAAAAATAAGGGACTCCGAAGACCTTAAAGCTTTTAAGAGGTATCGTAATAAATTAACTGGTTTACAAAGACGTGCCAAATCTGAATACTATACAAGTCTATTTACAAGAGATGATAACAAAGATTCGCGTGTTCTTCGGGAAAGGGTAAACAATGTATTGCACCTAAACCGTGAATGTCAAACATTAGATAAAGTAATCTGGGGAGATGTTCAACTGTGTGGCTGCGCTCTGGCGAATGCTTTTAATAGTTACCTAGTGAAGCAATCAAGTGATGTAGATCTGCCTCAAGGTGGACCCGATGCTTGTGGTTATATCGATCGTAATTTCGAAAATTCTTTTTTTTATGAGTCCGAGAGATGAGTGTGAAGTGCTCGCGGTTTTTAGAAACCTAAAAAACTGCAGAAGTCAAGACGTAAATGATTTCAATATCAGACCGATTAAGTATTTTCTATATATTGTGACACCTGAGTTAACGTATATATTTAATCTATCGCTTTCTTCCGGTGTTTTTCCTAAAGCAATGCAGTGCGCTAAGGTGGTCACTTTGTATAAATGTGGCGATAAAAATATGTTTAAAAATTAGAGACCTATTTCATTGTTATTCATTTTCTCAAAGGGCCTTGAGAAAATAATTCATCAGAGACTTTATTCCTACCTAGAGAGACATTCTGTTATTTCTAATAGTCAGCATGGCTTTCGTAAGCACCGGTCAACGGAATCAGCGCTCTTAGTACAAAAACCAGCAGATCATTGAAAGCTTTGAAAACAAGGTACTTATTTTGGGTATATATATCGATTTTTCGAAAGCGTTTGACTTAATTAATCACACAATATTGCTGGTAAAGTTGGAGCTGCTATGGTATTCGTGGAACTGCTTTGAACATGTTCAGATCTTACCTGCAGTACCGTACACAAGTCGTTACCATTAACAACTATATTTCAACCACTCAAAAAATTAAAGCCGTTTACAACTCCCTGTAATGCCGGATTGGAGCGCAGCTCTTGAGGAGGAGGAGGGAAGGGTACTGGGGGGTGGGTCAAGTGACCTCGGGGGGGGGGGGGGGGGGGGGTCACGTGACCTGGGGGGTCACGTGACGATGCCGATGCCGATGACGTCATCAGTGACATCACTGATGACGTCATCAGTGCCGATGCCGATGACGTCACTGATGACGTCATCAATGACGATGACGATGCCTATACCTCGGGGGGTCTGCTAAATCTAGCGGGAAAAAGTTTCCGCTAGATTTAGCGGGGAAAATTTTCCGCTAAATTTAGCGGGGAAAATTTTCCGCTAGATTTAGCTGGGAAAATTTTCCGCTAAATTTAGCGGGGAAAATTTTCCGCTAGATTTAGCGGGGAAAATTTTCCGCTAAATTTAGCGGGGGAAATTTTCCGCTAGATTTAGCGGGGAAAATTTTCCGCTAGATTTAGCGGGGAAAATTTTCTGCTAGATTTAGCGGGGGAAATTTTCCGATAGATTTAGCGGGAAAATTTTCCCGCTAAATTTAGCGGGGAAATTTACCCATCATGCACCGCGCGGTTACGCCGACGGCGACGGCGACGCCGCTCAAGCCGGAAACGGGCGCCTAAGAGCTGCGCTCTTCGGAATGAAAGCCGTTTACAACTCCCTGTAACGCCGAATTGGAGCGCAGCTCTTGAGGAGGAGGAGGGAAGGGTACTCAGGGGAGGGTATACCCCTCCTCCTCCTCCTCCTCCCCTCATTCTTCAATTCCTCGGGGGGGGGGGGGGTCACGTGACCCCAGGGGAGGGGGGGTGTCGCGCGGTGCATTATGGGAAATGGCCCATAATGCACCGCGCGAGCCCCCCCCCAGGGTCACGTTACCCCCCCCCCCCCGAGGTCACGTGACCCCAGGGGGGGGCTCGCGCGGTGCATTATGGGACATTTCCCATAATGCACCACGCGGTTACGCCGACGCCGACGGCGACGGCGACGCCGACGCCGCTCAAGCCGGAAACGGGCGCCTAAGAGCTGCGCTCTAAAAATTGAAACCGAAGTACCTCAGGGTAGTGTGCTCGGGCCACTCTTATTAATTATTTTTATTAATGATATTGAAAATAGTGTACCACAGGCAAACATTGTTTCTTATGCTGACGACACAACTATTTTTATTAAGGGCCACACAGCAGATGAAATAGAGAGCACGGCAATAAGATTCCACACAAACATCGATTTGTGGACGAAAGTAAACGGGCTAAAAATAAACACGGATAAAAGTAAATGTGTGTTATTTCAACCACGAAATAGACAAGTACCTAATTTGCTTCAAATAACTTTAGGCTCTTCAACACTTCAAGTGGTATAATCGGTAAAAATATTGGGCGTTTATTTCACTGAATCGTTGTCATGGAATGAGCACGTTGATTATATACATCAAAAAGTTCGCAAATCTATTGGTCTCCTTTGTAAGAATCGTGATGTACTTCCTAACAAGTGTTAAATTACTTTTATATTATTCTTTGATTTACACTCACTACGTCTATTTCCACTTAGTTTGGAGCCAAACAACGATGCAAAATATAACACAACTACTACTAACCCAAAAGAGGGTTCTTCGAATTGTCGCAAATGTACCATTCTTGCACCCTTCTCGGGAGCTCTTTCTTAAACATAACGTCATTCCTATTGACCACTTGTACAAAATTCGCCTGCTGGTGATGTATAATACGGCATTAAAACATAATAATATTTTTTTCCTTCTCGCACAGTCAGGCTTAGCAAAACTAGACCATATATATGTCACACGTCACGGCGAAATTTGGAGCGTTTCAATACCCCGTACAAATTACGGCTTTACATCATTAAAGTACGCATTACCATCTTTACTTAATAAACTCGAAGCCAATGATGTCAGCATCTATGGGACAACAAATCGAATGTTGACAAAAATCATATTACAGACAGCATAATTTTTACCTCCAGTGCCTGGAGTTTTTGTACCTGTGGTGGAAGTGTTTTCTACTTTAAAAATATTTATTTCGATGCATTCAAGCTGAGTGCAACAATGTGAATACTCGTGATTGTGTTTTAGTGCCCATTTTTGTGTTTGTTTTCGTTGTGTTTACAATGCCGCTTTCCCGCCAAAGTGTGTTAGGGCGCCAGGACCTCGTCAAGCTGCAATCGCAGCTTTTTGTCCTGACGTCCTCCCTTTTTGTACCAACCAGAATGGGAAATAAAATGCATTATTATTATTATTATTATTATTATTATTATTATTATTATTATTATTATTATTATTATTATTATTATTATTATTATCATACATTTCCCTCTCTGAATGAGCAGGTGACAGCGGCTATGCCTTGGAGCCTTGGCTCATCACCCCTGTCCCTGGATTCCACGCGACCTCCACCGCATGCGGCCGGTTTAATAAGGCACATTCTTTGATGAGGTTCGTTGTGGAGCGCTGCATTGGGCTGTTGAAAAGCAGATTCCGGTGTCTGCAAAGGCACCGGGCTCTGTATTATCATCCCACAACAGCCACCGTCATTGTATATTGGCGTGTGCAGTGCTCCACAATATCTGCCTTTCATCGAAGGAGCCAGAACCGGAGCCAGACTCTGACCCTGACGAGCCAGGGTTGGAGTCTGGGTCGAGCTCGGACGGTTCTGAGTCGAGCTCGGAGGGGTCAGTGGCGGATGACGAGAGGCCGGCTCCTGCCCACCCTCGGGTCAGCCTCTCGGACAGGGGGAGGGCTCTGAGGCAGCGCCTTGTTGCCCAGTTCCAAACCCGCCACAGCCGTGCCGCCCCGGAGCCCCACGCAAGCCACGGTGGCAGTCCCGCCCACCAGGGACACCACCAGTGCCAAGGAGTCCGTCGCCACAACGGAGGTCCCGCCCATCAGGGGCACCGTCGGCGACAGGGAGCCCCTCATCGTCCTCGCCACGGTGGCACTCCCGCACACCAGGGACACCACCGGCGACAGCGAACCCCTCGTCGTCCTCACCTCGACTGACGCCCTCGCCACCAGAGAAGCCCTCCCCGTGGCAGTATGTACTTCTCTTGTTGCTCCACAGTCATGGCCGTCCATAAGCTCCACAGTGTCAACTCCAACGCCTTGCACAGTTCGTCGCACAACCACCGTGCTACCTTTACGGACATGTAGTACTGCCTCCGAAAAGCTATTCGGTGCATCACGGTGATGTTGATAGAGCCTTTTTTTAATTTGCAAGCAGGGTGCATAAAATGTGTGGGACAATAACAGAAGGTTTTGTAGGGTTATGTAGCTAGCCAACAGGGGGCATCTGGCTCGCCCTTGCAGGAAACTGAGAACTCAATGAGGCTACTGTTGAGACCCATTTTCCTTTTTTTACTGAAATATATTGTTTGTATCGGGTTTGGACATCGATTCATTTTCTCTACACTTCCATTGCCCTGCTCCATTTTACAATCTATTATGGCTACAACAGAGCCAGGTGTATTACTCGATAATCACATATTGGATTTGTGTCAGTTTGAATGTATAAAGAAGACAACAAGCAGTTTGTTTTTGAAAGTGCTTTCTTTTTTTTATAACAATGCCGTAACGTGAAAAATAAACATGTTTGAAAACACAGGTTGCAATACTTTCTTTAAAGTGAAATTGAGCATGGACTAGTAAACACCGCATAAATTCTTTGTCATTATCAAGGATATATCACAGACATTATTTCACACTTCACTTAATTCAGCGCACTGCCATTTCGTTTGTGTTTTGTCACATATCGAAGCATGACAGATTCGATAGTAGAAGCTTGTTGAGATCAACACTGATATAAAAAAAAACAAAAAAACACAGGGATACAGACGAAGGGAAACAGGACAAGACGCACTCTCAACTGAAGTTTATTGAAAATTCAACTTCAGTTGAGAGTACGCCTTGTCCTGTTTCCCTTCTTCTGCGTCCCTGTGTTTTGTTCGGCGCTTTTTTTGTTTGCAGTGAACCAACTGGCCAAAATCTTCACTTTATTGCGATATAAGAAAAATGGCAAACCCGGAGGCCAGTTTCAGGCGGAAGAAAACTACAAGTATAAAATTCCGATGGCACAAGCCACTTGACACCTTTGATGAAAAAGCACACACTACATATTGCTGTCCTGCAAACATGAGGAATGGCCAGTTTTAGCAAACATCTGTCGTGCCTGTTGCCAAGAGCATATTACTAACTTGCTTCACTGGTTATAGTGACTCCAATAAACAAACGCAGAAGGCACAGTTCTTTGTAAACAATATATGCACTGAAAAGCATGGACGGACTTTCCCGTAATGTCAACATTGTTGTAAAGATGTTTAGACAGCAGGACATCAGCCTTCCTTTAAGCGGTGGCTCACTCATAGTATTATTCACTGTATAGCGAGCCCAGTGTGCGTAGGAACTTCTCCATTAACATGCACCACATACCAGTGGCACAAAAGAACATATTTCTTGTCTCCACCTAGAGAACAAAACAAAAACAAAAAAATGAATACCGACTTGGCATATAAAATAATCGTCCATTAAACTAAATTATTTGTGGCTGGACTCGGCGGGACTCGGCTCGGCGGTGCTGGGCTCGGCGCTGCTGGGCTCGGCGCTGCTGGGCTCGGCGCTGCTGGGCTCGGTGCTGCTGGGCTCGGCGCGGTTGGGCTCGGCGGGGCTGGGCTGGACGAAGGGTGGCTGGCCAGGGCTAGGCAGGTCTTGGCTGCGCTGAGTTTGGCTTCTCTTGGCAGTCAGCAGCAGAACGACCTCGATGAGCACGCGGGTCGTGTTTTGGAGTTTCAGGGCCACCGCCTGTGTGGCGCGAGCTTGCTCCTGGTTGGCCTCCGCAACAGCCTCCATGCGGTGGCTGAGGGTCTCGATGGAACGCAGAAGCTGGAAAGACGGGGCATTTAATGCGCAGCAACAACATATTTCTAGACGCCCAAAGGGCGTGAAAACCTCGGTTTGCATTATGCTTTGTGGATCTCCATTGCCCTCTGCTGCAGTCCCACTTTCACAGTGGTATCTTTGTTAAACTTGTACCTATTTAGTCATGTTACTGAGTTCTATGTTTGAGCCAATACCTGGCCTTGGAACTCCACGTCCCGCGCGTCCCTTGCCTCGTTCTGCTGCAGCTGGAGAGTTTGGTTGGCGACAGCCTGCTTGGCAGCCTCGTCGTGCCGCTCCTGCCTCGACATTCGGGGGGGGGGGGGGGGGGGTGGCACGAGGCGCCGTTGGCCGCACCCGGGGCCTTGCAGGTGGCCTAACATCTGCCAGAAAACAAAGAATGCTTCTGTCATATCACACAATCCTAGTTGTCCTCATAAGAGATCTCATCCCGTGAGGTGGAGGGCACCGGCTCGGCTGCCTGCTGCCCGTGACCTGCCTGGGCGCCTGCGGGTCACCCCTAGAAGGGAATTTATAAGTTCTAGTCAGCACACAGGACTTGTCTGCATTTTCTAGATATTGAGAGTGGGTTTGATGAGGCTGCATTCCACTCAGGGGAAATAAAATTAGACTGTTTCAGAGGTAGTGCCATTCATGTCAAGGATTGACTCCCCAAATATGTCTAGTGGCAGCTCGAAAGGTTGCACTTCCCCTGTTTTTGTGAAAATGTACCTCTGTGATACAGAAATGAAATCTTACGACAGCGTGCACACAATACAACTGAGCAGGCGCATAGCCAAGATTTTGGTTCGGGGGGGGGGGGGGGGGGGGGCGCCCATGACAAAATGCTGTATGAGGGGGAGGGGGAGAGGAGGTCCCAGCAAACTGAAAGATTTCGGGGGGGGGGGGGGGGCGGGCCCCATGGGACTCTCCCCTGGCTACGTGCCTGCAACTGAGGATTGCAACAACGACAAAAACTTGAAGGACTACAGAAAAACTACACTTGTTTTAGCCTTAGAAACTCCAGTATCACTGCAATAAATATAATGTTTTTTTTTTGTCGTAAGTGCTTTTGTTTTAGGTTTAGCCTTTACGTGGACGAATTAATCCGCCCTCTGATTCGCTGAATTATAAAAAGTGCAAGCACCTTTAATGCATATATTCACGTTCATATTTATCACATTTCATTGCAGTATACATCGTAGCTCACTGATAATAAAACCCTGCACGGATATTCGCCTCCCTATCGGGATTGAACAGCTACATGTGCAATGGTATGCTATGTTCAAGTGTGCACTCTCCTCGGCCTCGTCCTCAAAAGCCGGGACGGAAAACCCGGGAGCGCCCAGGGCCGAGTCTTTGCCCATCAGAGTCAAAATACGTGCGTATGATGACGCCAGTGAGCGCACCCGGCCGCCTTTGCCACCTGTTTGCTTGCGAGTAAAGAAAGTAATTCAATATCTTGGTCCACAGTATGAGTAGACTACGCAAATTACCTCGCCTGTTCGCCAGCTCCGCTGCCCGCGCCCGCGCCTTTGGCACCAGCTTGGCCCAGTAGCGTTTCCAACATTCCGGCTCCTTCCTCGGAGGCTCGAGGAAGTTGAGCTGGGAGGTTAGCTCGGTCCAGAGACGAACTTTGTCGTCTCTGGACAGCGCCGGGCTCAGCTCAGTTGCGCCGCGTACCAGAGAGGGGTTCTCGAACATAAATGTATCAAGTCCCTCTCTCTGGGCCGTGGTCACGCGTTGCCTGCTCCGGTCCTCCATGTTAATTGAACCATAGTCGCTGACAATTTATGAAACGCAGGGTGCTGCAAGTCTGTAACCTTTTATTATCGCTCCCCAGCCAATGAGATAGCCGCATTAGCCGATGGAAACGCCGAGGAACGAATCACGACGCAAGAAGAGTGAGCATGACAGGCCACATCCTCCAGTTTCTTGAGCCGTCATCAGCGACAGTGATTTGAACTAGGCGCTCATCCGCGTCCCGCATGTTGTTCTAACCTTTTGTGCGAGTTTACTCCATCTAATATTTTCTGGAACCGCTACAAAATCAGTTGTTTATTTCAATAGAACACGTGTATTTTTTTAGTTTGACAAGTTTCTTTAAAATAGAGCAGATGTGAAGGTCGCCGCCGCGAGGGATTGGCTGACATCGCTTCACTAAAAGCAGAAAATGCTCCTCCGAACGCCAGAGAAACGGACCCTTGCGTAGGGACTAGGTTCCAGATAGGTGCGGCCGGGAAAGCGTAGGTACGGCAGGGGGACAGCGTAGCTACTTCCGCTCTTCAGGGGTTGGCTCTTGACGCCTCTCAAGTGAGTGACAGACGCCAATCTTGCCATGTCGTCACGGCGTCAAAGAGGGCGGTTTCGCGGTGCGCGCCGTTGCTTGGTTACGCTCCTCCAGCCACTATAGACGTCACTTCTGTTTCTAGTTTCTCGAAAGTCCAACATAGGTTCCCTGGAGCACCGTCGACAGCAGCGCCACAGGAACCCATATATGACTGGCATGGACTTCTCGGCGCCAGTGGCGCCAGTGGTGGGCACGGCACGCATCGAGACGTCTTAAAACCCGTTTTCTTTTCCCTGTCTGCAGGTAAGCCATTAAACGGCTTCTGTCAGTACACTGTTAGCAAAATAACACGCCCAGACGTGTAAACCGTTGTCCCATAGCGGACACGTCGAAACGTGTTCGTTTTACATGCAGCCATGTGTGTTATTCGTCTACAGATGAGGTGCCGTGTAAATTTACACGATACACCGTGTTTTTCTTCCGCTAAACACGGCTGAGCATGTTGGCTGAGCGTGCTCTGAGCGTCCTCCTCATAAAACATGGCGGCCAGCAGCCGAGAACATGCGAGAGACGAGCCCAGCGAGCCGCGCGCCTTTCAGTCGAACTGCGAGCGCACAGGGCGCGTTTGTTTTCGTTCGATGTCTTTTGTTCACAGTAAATAGTCTCCAAGGGGCAGACGTAGCTACGTGCAAAGGTACGTACGTGCGTTATCGGCGGTCGGCGGCATCGGTAGCTACGACGCAGTGCGGCGGAGCCACTAGACAGAAAAACGAATACCGAACTTACATGGACAAATAACTCAATCAAACTATTTGGAATCGGGCGGTAACTTGCGCCACCTAGCGAGAGTTTTAGCAGTCTTTAGAAAAAAAAACAAAACAACGAGTCTCTTAATACGCTACGACCCATCACGAGTCGACAGCAACCCTATATACATCGCAGACAACACGCATACCGCGCATTACACAGCACCGATATATACACAAACACAACACCAACACTGCGCCCGACACTTCCTACTCAACGTGCTTTCCTCCCCGCGGCGTATATAAGCTTGACATGTGCGGAGGAGCTCTTTAGTCGCTGACCGTTACAGATTTAGAGAAGAAGACACAAAACACGGCACATTGAACAGACGTATGTAAGAACTGTTTGCATTTAAGAAGTATGGAGCAAAATCTATAATGTTAGTCCGTTGCGAAAAATAACGATGTATTAACAATACATCGTTATTTTTCGTGTCGTGTCGTCCCAGTTTTAATTGTTTTTTTCTTTCTTCAATTCAATTCAATTCAATTCAATTCATCCTTGACTTTAACCAACACGCTCTTCTCCCAAGTATATTAACAATAAATCTTAAACCGGTCGTGAAGAAGTTCAAGTTTTTGTTATTTTCATGCTATACCAGTGTTATGAGCAGTCCGACTAACTTGAATAAGATAAAAAAAAAATTATTAGGATTTTATCGTTATGTAATTAATAATAAATGAAAATGATCCTTGCGCAAAGCATTTTTTATATATTATTGTGAAGGACATCCGCCCAACACTTCTTTTCCGCTAGTTGCAGTACGGGAGCAGACGCCTTCACTTTTGGGGCGTTTTGATGCAGTTTGTTGTCGTATGTCGTGTCGGTGTTGAGTGGAGCGGTGGGGCTCGGGAGTTTGTGACCGGTGTTATTCGTGATCACTGGTGTGACGCTAATGCGTTTTTTTTTATATATACCGTTATTTTTCCGAATTTAGAAAATTCACTGGCCCGTGGCACTGCATTATGTTGAATCGCGAACTCCTTCTCTGTTGACGTCGTTTTCCTGGCACCGCTTGTGAATACTGCAAGCGTTTAAACAGTGTGCACCCCCTCGCCTACATCCCCGGTGAAGTACTCGACCTCTTAAAACTTATTGCTTCGTAATTTTGGACTACGCAAGGAAGTTTTCTCGCTGCTCTGGTTTCGGCTATAAAAGAAGGCAAAACGGTCGTAGTTCCCGCCCTCAGTACACGTTGGACATCTTCCACACTTTGACACCGGATGACTGGATGAACGAGGATTCACATTTACTTGAGAGGTCACTCTCGCCGCTTCCTCACTGTTGACCAGCAGGATCAGCTGGCGACAAGCCGCGGATGAAAGGCTTGAGCATCAACAGCCCAAGTGCACTCGGTGCCGATGCGGGCGATGCGGGTTTCTGTCAACCGGTAGGCCAGCACAAACCGTAACCGTTCCAGCTCTTCGTCATGACACGGTGTTGCAGAGAGCAGGGTAAAATACAACTACACAGACCACCGAAGCAAACGGAGTTATCGTAAATCTTGGCTTGTGATTGCACCTTTGTAGATCATCTTATTCGTTTTGCTGGAGAGACGCAAACGACGGGCATAACAAAATCTTTTGCATATTCCGCATATTTCGCAAAAGCATTTACGCAGTCACCTTGCGAAAAGCGCAAAACACGGAGTCCGCACCGTCCTGACTTCCCCTGTCTTTTACCTGCTTTAGAGCAGTTTGTACCTGCTAGCAGGACTACCTACTGAAACTAAAACTAGGGGCAGTGCCAGAGAGAAAAGGGACAAAGTTGGGAAAGCTTGCTCGCTCTCCCCAATTTCTCAACTCTCAAGTGATTGTACAGTAATAAATGCACCAACGCCTCTTTCCAAAATAAAGAAAAAGCACTATGTTCACTACGTAAAACATGGTCTCAGTTCATGCATCTGTGGGCAGGTAGGAAATCTTGCCCTAATTTATTCACACCGCATGATGAGCGCAACAAACTCGCACGAAATTTACAGCAAAATATCGGTGGTGACTCAAGTTTCCCTGAAACTCTGTTAACCGGTCGTTTGCAGGACCGAATAATCTACTCGAGCGGTGTGCGTCGCTGTGCAAACACGTCGCTGTGCAAACGCAGCCCAACAACACGAAGCATAAAAACGGCAGATCTAGGACAAGAATCCGGAGTCCATTGTTCAATTTAAACGACGTAATTTTGTTGAAAACGCTAGCAGCTTTTCACTCACAGTATGTGTCGGGAAACTTCCACATTTTGAAACGGAACGAAGGAAGATTTATTTTTAAAGAGGCTCTCTGCGTCCTCCCGGACCAGCTAGACCGGATCAGCTGACGACGACGGGACTGAACCCGTGGAACCTCAACCTCACAACAACCAATTCGCACTCCGTGTTAGTGTGGCTTTCTACCCCCAAGCACCGCACCACACACCACGAACGTTTCAGCTCTTTATCGCATCGCCGTGTTGCACCAAACAGAACGAGATCGCCGAAGTCAACGCAGCGCTGTCGTGAACCTTGGCTTGTGGTTGCGCACTCGTGGACCCTGTGACTCCCTTCGCTTTCCAAGCACACACGACCATTACGAATGATACTTTCCGTCTTCCCGGAACATCACAGGGGCACTTCTCCGGTCACGTCTTCGCTACATGTGCTCGCAAACCGAGCAGCTTCCCCCTTCCTGTCCAACCAAAACAATACCGGCGCCATGTTAAACGTGCGTTGTTAGATTTTCTCCGACCAAATAAAAAGAACGAAAGCAAACCGGCTCTAGCTTCCAGCGTACATCGGCGTTGCGCCGTGGCCAGATTTTCTCTGTCAGCTCTAACTTAAAGATGACCTGCAGATGCAGCAACACTGGCCACCACGGAGCGTTGTAAAATTTGAGGAGGGTGCATGGGAAGCGGCGGCACCTTCGCTTGCAGTGAAGGGTTGAAGCCAAAACGAAACCAACTGCAATGTCACGTGTTCAGATCGAGGGCACGCTTTTAGAGCGCAGCTCTTAGGTGCCCGTTTCCGGCTTGAGCGGCGTCGCCGTCGCCGTCGCCGTCGGCGTAACCGTGGGTTGCATACAACTCAGGTTGCATGCAACTCGGGTTGCATGCAACTCGGCGTCGGCTTAACCGCGAGTTGCGTGCAACCCAGGTTGCATTCAGTCCAAGTTGCATGCAACGCGCGTTGCATGCAACCCGCGGGAGTCGCTGGGTTGCATGGAACCCGTCGGCGTCGGCGTAATGGCGCGTTGCGTGAAACCCAGGTTGCATTCAGTCCAGGTTGCATGCAAGGGGGGTCACGTGGGGGGTCACGTGACGCCCCGAGGTCACCTGACCCCCCTCAGTACCCTTCCCTCCTCCTCCTCAACAGCTGCGCTCTAATTCGCCGTTACAGGGAGTTGTAAACGGCTTTCATTTTTTATACCCACTGTAACTGTTTAGAACTAGTTATTAGACCCCTAAATTTATTTGTGGTGTTTAAGAAACAATTATCACGACCCCTAAAATAAATACAAACATGGCGACATGAGGGAAGCCGCATTGCCATCGACCAGAATCAATAGCAGCCAGGGGGATGGCATGACGTCACTAGCCTATCCTCCGCAAGGCAACTTCTTCTAAAGCCGCCTCTCCCCCTACTCTCCTCACATTTTTTCCGGAAACGGTATGCATCTCGGGAAGAGTCGGCTCCGCCACGTGACTTTTTCTGGTAGGTTCTAGTAGAGGCGCTATTATGGTGAGCTGTAGTTTGTTGAATTTACGGAGTAGGCACTGGCAGCGAGCGCGGAGGCGGTGGGTGTCGGATTTGTAGCGTCTGCTTATCTTTCTTTTGCCTTGTATTTGCGGAATAGGCAGCGAGCGCGAAGGTGGTGGGTGTCGGACCTAGGGTGCCTACATGTTTCCGCCGAGCGGAAACATGTAGGCACCCTAGTCGGACCTGTAGCGTCTCCTTGCCGTTCCTTTGCCTTATATTTACGGAGTAGGCAGTGAGCGCGGAGGCGGTGGGTGTCAGATTTGTAGCGTCTGCTCGTCGTTCTTTTGCCTTGTATTTACGGAGTAGGCAGTGAGCGCGGAGGCGCGGGGTGTCGGATCTGTAGCGTCTGCTTGTTGTTTGTTTTCTGTGTATTTCTCGACCGCTACGAATAGAGCATGAACTGTGAAATTTCAGAACTAAAGCACTTCTTCTAAGTGCACCTACGTCGTTGGTAAATCTCTAGGTGGCTTCGTAATGTAAGTCGAGCGGCTCGCTCGAAGCAGCGTTTTAGCAGAGACTGTCTCAAGAAAGCGCTGTCAAAGGTAGCGCTCAATCTTAAATCGCGTCTCACACGCTCGCGCGCTCCAATCTTGACAGTGTTTTTTAAAGTCCGTCTCAGCTGAGACGCTGCATTCGAGCAAGCCGGTCCTGGGCAGCGGTCCTTCCGCACGCTTTAGCTTTCTCTTCCAAACTGCTATATATATATATATATATATATATATATATATATATATATATATATATATATATATATATATATATATATATATATATATATATATATATATATATATATATTGTGACAGTAGGGCATTGATGTGCAACGAGCGGGATAAAAAGGAGAAAAAGAAGAAGAAGTGGGTGGTAGACGAGAGAAGGACGAAGTGGGAGCAACGAACAAAGCGATCTGTAACATTTTGGTGTCAGAAGTGGGATCTGCAAAAAAATGCCCTTCACACGACAACAAGCCCGGTCTGGCGAACCTTCCCCTTCTACCGAGGACACCAGGGAGAATCGGACCGACTCACCAACAGTACGTACATTTTCGGCCACCTCGAATCCCCTTCGTTTGAAACTGAAGCCTTTCGATGGTAGCGGGCCACTTGACCTTTACCTCGAGCAAGCTAACATTGTTGCTCAAGCGAACCAATGGTCCGAAGATGAAACAACTTACGCTCTTGCGGCACAACTACAGGGACCAGCCATCGCGATATTGGCCCAACTTCAAGGAAGAGCTCTAACCTACCAAACGTTGGTAGCGGCACTTGAAGACCGCTTTGGCGACAAACATCTACAACACGTCCGCTATGGCGAGTTACGTTGCCGTCGACAACAGCCGGGGGAAACACTCCAAGTCCTGGCAACGGAAGTTGAGTGCCTAGCGCGAAAAGCATTTGTGGGAGTTGCCGCCGACACTTTTCACCTTCTCAGCACTACTGCCTTCGTCGATGCCATTGCGGACACTGACGTTCAAAAATTTGTTCGACTTGGAGGGCAGAAGACTGTTCGAGAGGCTTTGGCTAAGGCGTTGGAGATCTCAGCCATCCAGAAGGCAACAGCAAACGCCCAGGCTTCTTGCCCGGCACAGTTACAGCCAACTACTCATCTGGAGACGCCTGGAGCACGCCAGCAACCTGAAGGTCACCAACGAGTTAACACTAAGAGGCGCTGTTTTCAATGCGGGCGACAAGGACACTTGGCTGCAGAGTGTTACAGCGCGTCGGGAAACGGATATTCCGGTCCACAGGGGCGGGATCGGGTATAGAAGACCAAGTCCCCCTCGTCTCTCTTTCAAGGAGTTTTACTGGTCTTCCAACTACCAAAGTGGAGATTCAAGGAATCGGGGTCCAAGAAAGCCTCCTCGATACTGGAGCAGCGGTTAACATAATCGACGCGACGCTTGTACCGGCTGATTGTAATGTTTCCCGGATTGCTCCACAACTTTTCACAGCCAATGGCGTCAAAGTTCACACCGGTGGACAAGTGAAGTTGCTGGTCACTGCGCTCGGTGAGACGTCGTTAGTGGACTTCGTAATTTTGTCGAATTCCGTCTCTCCGATCATTCTGGGTTATGAGTGGTGCCAGAAAAACAGTTTTTTTAAGTTGAACCCCGAACAGAACAAGGCCACCAAAACCCCGCATCCACCCATGGAAACGTTACACGCCAGCATTCCACGATGCGAAAGTATTTTTGTGTGGCTTGTGTACCTCGTTCGCTCATTTTCTCTCGTTGCCGTGGAAAAGTGGCACCTATTTCTAAAGTTTTTGTCCCAATATACCAACATCATATGTGCTCAAGTACAGCTATCGGATGACTTAAACGTATGCGTTAAAGACTCTGCTACAATACCTGCCGAGACTGCTCCAATGATACGCCTGACTGTAAACAACAAAAAGGTTTACGGTGAAGCTGTTCTGGCTCTGTGCTAAACCAGGGTGGCTCTGTGCTAAACCAGGGTGGCTCTGTGCTAAACCAGGGAAAGAACTAGCTGAACCCCGGACACTCGTGGCTTGTACCAATGGAGAATTCGTCGCTCTTGTCGTTAATCTAGGTACCAACGAGATCACTCTCAATCCAGGGAAACAGATTGGTGTACTCCAACCGTTGGCCAAGGACAAGACCTCAATACTTGCGAGTATTTCTCTAGGGTCAGATAACGAGTGCCGTTTTTACAGTCAGGATACTTCTTTACCATGGGAACAATTTAAGTTTGGACCAGAATTGAGTGTCGAGCAGAAAACGAAAATCAAGAGGGTATTGTTGTCACATTGACACTGCATCGCCCTGAGTCCGGACGAACTTGGATGCACACCGTATGCAACAGATACCATTGACACCAGTGACAGCCGACCAATACATCAGCCACTACGCCGCCTAGCACCAACAGAGCGTGAAACCATCACACAGCAAGTGACTGAGATGCTCGACCACGGTGTGGTGAGTCCATCAACGAACCCATGGTCATCACCAGTAGTGTTAGTGAGAAAGAAAAATGGTACTGTGCGGTTTTGTGTAGATTACAGGAAGCTTAATAGTACCACCAAGCTCGATGTGTACCCTCTTCCACGTCTTGATGACACCCTTGACCGACTGCAGGGAGCGGAATACTTCACAACATTGGATTTGATGTCGGGGTACTGGCAGGTACCACTCGATAAAAGGGACGCTGAAAAGTCGGCCTTCATCACACCAGATGGTCTCTACCAATTCAACCGTCTTCCCTTTGGCCTTTGCAATGCCCCAGCGACATTTCAAAGACTCATGGACCGAGTTTTGGGCAATCTGAAGTGGACAATGGCGCTGGTGTATTTGGACGACGTTGTAATCTACGCAAACACTTTTGAAAAACATCTTCGAAGGCTCTCACTCGTACTTGACGCCATAAGTGATGCCAACCTTCGTCTGAAGCCCCAAAAGTGTTTTTTCGGCTTCAAAGAGATCACATACTTGGGACATGTGGTAAACAAAAACGGCGTTAAACCTGATCCCTCCAAGCTTGAGGCTTTGTTTGAATATCCGACGCCAACAACTATCAAAGACGTCAGAAGTTTTTTGGGATTTGCGTCATATTTCCGCCGTTTTATTGTTAACTTTGCTACCCGCGCTGCCTCTTGAATTACTTACTTCGGAAGAACGTACCATGGCGATGGGGCAACGAAGAGCAGTCCTCGTTTCAAGACCTAAAGATGGCCCTTCTAAACGCCCCAGTGCTTGCTCACTTCGACCCGTCCTTGTCAAAGACAATTCTCCACACGGATGCTAGCGGGCAAGGACTTGGAGCTGTACTACTTCAAGAATTTCCAGACGGTACTCAAAGAGTAATTTCGTACGCAAGTTGCCGGCTTACACAACAAGAAGAGAGGAATCATTCATCTGAATTAGAATGTCTGGCCCTTGTCTGGTCGGTGCAGAAATTTCGCCCTTACCTTTATGGTCGCCATTTTACTGTTGTGACAGATAATTCAGCATTGACCTGGCTTCAGAGCAAACGAGACTTGACGGCAAAACTGGCACGCTGGGCGATTCTACTGCAAGAGTATAATTTTGAAGTCATACATCGTAGCGGACGTAGTCATCAGGACGCTGACTTTCTATCTCGCAACCCACTAGACAAGATCCCTGAGGCCCCGGAGTGTGACACTTGTTTTTGTGGTGCGACTTTCGACCTACGTCACAGTCAATGTCAAAATAACGAAGTACAAGCTATCGTACAGCGCCTCGCATTATCCGGTTCGACAGACATTTTACGGCGACTGCGTCGAGCATACCAAGTGCAAAATGGCCTTCTCTGTCACAGAAATCCCGGTCAACAACAATGGCTACCGGTGATTCCAGCTTCTCTGAGGGCTACCGTGTTGAATCTCTGCCATGATGACCCCACAGCGGGTCACCTCGGTCGAGATAAGACTCTGGCCAAACTTTCCGAACGCTATTGGTGACACGGATTCCGGAAAGATGTTTCCGGGTATGTCGCGTCCTGTGAATCACGTCAAAGGAGGAAATTGCCCGGTATTTCACCTTTCACCGAGATTCATCCGACTCAACCACCGCAAGCTGCTTTCGAACTTCTTGGACTTGATCATTTAGGGCCATTTCCGAAATCACAAAAGGGCAACCGTTTCATTATTGTTGCTGTTGACCACCTTACAAAGTGGATTGAGCTACGTGCCGTGCCTACAACGTCAGCTAATCACATTGTGGAGTTTCTACGTGAGCAAATAGTACTTCGCCACGGCGTGCCCCGCACCGTACTTACTGACCGGGGAACTCCATTTAGCTCTCGTATTTTTAAACACGAGATGGTAACTCATGGAATACACCACGCCCAGTCAGCACCCTACCATCCCCAAACCAACGGACTCGTCGAGCGTGCTAATCAAACTATCGCCGATATATTGTACGCTTATGTTAATGCTTCACATGACAATTGGGATGTGTACGTACCATACGCATCATTTGCTTTGAACACGTCGCAACAAACAAGTACCACGACGACCCCTTTTAAACTGGTGTACAGTAGAACTCCGGTTCTGCCACAGGAATCAACGTTATCCACTACGTGGAACCAAAGAAGGCAAGAAATGAACGATCATTTTGAGGACAGGCTCAATGAGGCTCGCCGCCGGGCTCGCGTCGCAATAACCAGAGCCCAGCAGCGGATGCTAACCAATCACCGACAGGACGACCGAATGTCCCCCATCGTGCCAGGGGACCTTGTTCTTGTACGCCGTCCCGTTAGAAGGAAAGGAAAAGCAACCAAGCTACTTCCAAAATACAGAGGACCCTGTGAAGTGCTTCGACAAACCGGACCCGTGAGCTACTGGCTACGAGACCTCAATGCACCCCGAGAAGCGTCCCGGACTTTCCCGGCTCACCGCAGTCAACTGAAGCTCTACGTGTCAAGACAGACATTCAGTCAAGACCAGCACAGGACACAGACTGCCGAGGACGGACAGTCAACCAGGAGGGGGCAAAATGTGACAGTAGGGCATTGATGTGCAACGAGCGGGACAAAAAGGAGAAAAAGAAGAAGAAGAAGTGGGTGGTAGACGAGAGAAGGACGAAGTGGGAGCAACGAACAAAGCGATCTGTAACAATATATATATATATATATATATATATATATATATATATATATATATATATATATATATATATATATATATATTATTATTTTATTTATTTTTTATTTTTAGTTATTTTTTTTTGCGAAAACGCACAAGAGCAGACGTTGTTATCGCGATGCCTTCGGCAACGAGAAATGATTTAGCGATGCGAGGCGTCCACCCGAAAATTCGGAAGATCCAACACAGGAATGAAAACGTGCTGTGCTCGTGGGATATTAACTTAAATGCTGAGGCAGCTTCATTTTGTCACCGCGAGTAAAGCCTAGCTCCACTTGTCTCGAAGTGTCTTAATTCACGTGTTTTATTTACATTAGAATCACTTCGAAAATTAAAACAATATATACAACACTCATTTACCGCATAGCAATAGATTTGCAACAGAACATTGACTTATAAAATAGTTACGGTACCCCTTTCAGACGGACAAAATAATTACAAGGTTGACAGAAGACATGGCAGTCTGTTTAGGCCTTTGAACTGTGCGAGTTCGGTGTGCCTTCGCCTTACTTTCTGTTGGTGTGGTTCATCTGTGGACACCGTGCTTATGCTTCGCTGTCTGATGTCCAGGTACTTCTGTCCAATGAAGCGTTTCATCAGCAAAGGGTGAACGCACTCACCGATGACACGAAACACCAGTGGGCGACTTCTTTGACCGCTCGGACCGATTAGTGCAATTTCGTACACTACACAATCCCATCGAGGTTAGGAAACACCAGCACGATTCGTCCACACAATCAAGCGCGACCGCCGCGATCGCAAACACTTTGCAAGGTGACTCTTCGATAGAGACTACACCTTTGATGTCGTTCTCTGTCGTCAGAACTGTTGCTCAAGCGGTGCTCTGCGTTATCACGCGGATTTCACCCTTCGATGGTTCGCAGACTCCGCATCTCGACGATCTCAGGCATCGCCGCGCGTCGCTCCTCGGTCGGCTCCGTCCGTCATGCTTAAAGTTTAACGCCAAAACAACAGGGATACGAGAATTTATGCAGACAGGACCAACTAGCCGAACTCGCCGTCTTAATTCCGCCCGTCAGCTTCGGCGGCTCCGTAACTCGTAAATCCCATCGAACGAGGTAAAATTTTATAGTACACCGCCAACCGGCGCACTTCCGGGCCGACTTTTTTTATGACTAGGCTTCAAAAAAGTCACGTGATGCCATCCCCCTGATAGCAGCAATGGCAGCAAGCACGGTAAGCGCGGGGTTCGCCCCGTCCCGCGACATGGCGTAATTGCTTTTGGTGCATATCTCTCTCCGAGACATGTTTCTTTCCGCGGAATTTGTCTCCACGGTCCTTTCTACACTCTCAACAAAAGGGTAGTCGTAGGGTACTACATTTGGGGTCGTCAGAAGCCGTCACAGATATCGCTATCCCCCTTTAGTTATACTAACGACCCCATGGGTAATCACACGGCACGCTGTCAACAGGTAGTCACAGTGACCACTCCCAAAAGCAACATGGCGGCTGGCAAGCGACAGTGGAGCAATACGAGTAAGGCCTAGCGAGCTGGACTGCTTTTTGCTAAAATACGATTCTCAAGTGCGTACGCCCGTTCGCTTCCTTCCGTGCGACATCACTCACGTGATGTCGCACAGGGTTCGTGCTGCATCCAACAGAGGGCGCTGCGCTCCGGTCACATGACGGTCACGTGTTTTGAATTTGAATCGTTGCGCGGTAATTGCCCCTTCTATTCGATAAAAAGGGCTCCGCGGCCGGCTGGGAATCGAACTCGCTACCTCGTGCACACCAGCCCGCCGCTCTACCCTCTGAGCTACCAGCACATTGCTTCCGAGACCGCTTAAGTCGGGTAAGTTGTTCGTGTGTGTGTGTGTGCATTCAGATCACGTGATGTCCCGCGCGCTACTTGGATTTTGTAATACGGTTAAAAAACAGGAATGCGTCATTGCCGCAGGTCATGTGACGGAGGTCGTGTGACGTCGCTAGGCGTTAACGTTGCTCGTCTTCCTATCACGTGATTTCGCGCGCGCGATTCAAGCGGTGTTCGCGAACTCGTAGCCTCGAGGCGACCCCATAGCTGTTGCATTTGGGGTCTTCGACCCGATGGATTTCGGTGTCATGTGACGGTTCCAAATAGCAGCAGCAGTTGGGTACCGCTAAATTTGGCTTGAGGTGTCTGTAAAACTTTGAAGCTCGCGGACCGTGATTGATGTTGATCCTGCGTAAAGTTTTAAAGCGACCCTGTTAAAATTTGGGGCCAGCTCGCAAAAAACTTTGCAAAGACGAACGACAAAAATAATCCCTGGAGAAGGGGAACAAGAGGGACAAAGGACAAACACAAAACTCCAACTTTTTCGGTCGCGCACCAGTCACCTAGCTGTGTTTGGAGTTTTGTTTTTGTCCTTTGTCCCTCTTGTTCCCCTTCTCCAGGGATTATTTTTGTCATTCTTGTCCAGCTCGCTTGCACCTTTGCATATAATTGCATTTGCAAAGACGCAGCGAATTTTGGGGATAGGCGTCATCTAGTGTTGAGACTATGAAGTGGTCCTCATTCAAATTGGGTGCCATCTGGTGGTAAAAGCTTCGACTCGCTATAAACTTTGGAAGTCATGTGACGGTCCAATTAGCATCAGCCACAAAATTGGGGGGTGAGGTGACGGTTAAACTTTGAAGCTGGCGGACCGTGTTAAATCTTGGTCCAGCGTAAATCTTTGAAGTGGACCTGCTAAACGGTGGGGCAAAGTCTTGAAACTCACATACCGCGCTGGACCCAGTGATTTGTTTTTGAATAGACACCATCTAGCGTTAGAACTTTGAAGTGCTAATCACCAAAAAATTGCTGACATCTGGTGGTAAAAGCCTCGACCCCGCTAAATTTGTGGGTCATCTGAAGGTTCCCTTAGCATCAGCTGGATACCGCTAAATATTGGCTGGGGTGATGGTAAAACTTTGAAGTTCACAGGCCGTGCTACATCTTGGCCCAACGTAAAGCATTGAAGTTGCCCTGCCGTGCGCTTTCCACACATGGTAAGCTGTATATACCTAATTTTGAGGGGTGGCGCGCACCTGAATCTCTTAGCTGGCGTGAACTTTTACCATTATCACGCGACATCTCTCGATAATGTTAGCGACAGCTTGGTAGATGTCGACAACTCTATCGCGCTCACGTCATCTCTCGCTAATTTTAGCGTCATTTGTATGCTGCTGAACGGAGCGTGTGTGGGAAATGGATCGGAGCGTGGTCGCATCCATACGCGCTAAAGACGAGACAGATATGATGTTTCATGTTTTTATTATCATTCGCTCTAAAAACACACACACTTATAAATACAGATACGACTTTTAATATCACTCTACGTGACAAAGAAACCACTGGAAACACTTTACACAAAAATGAACAACACAAGCAGTATCAAGACACATCCGAGGCAAAAAAAAAGTTGTTGAATAAAAAAGCAACGCGCGCGATACAATCCAAAAATATATTTACAAGGTCAGGGTGTGAGATGAGAAGAGAGATAGGATCCGGCTTCTGTACACTGGTGGATTATACAAAAATGTACACAAGAAGTTTTCAAGACACACCGGTGGGAAACGCGAGCAACTGCGCCAGGAACGCTTTGCTTCACCGGGGCCAAGGGAAAGTCAGAATGAGTATCGTGCAAGTCGTGAGGATATCTGAGGTCTACCTCCAGAATGTATCCCGTCAGAGCGTCATCTGGAACGTCATCAATGTTCAGGCAGGCAATCTCGTCTTTCGTCATCCACTCAAAGTCCGACACTGGCAGGGCTTCTCTCATTGTCGCCGCATACAGACCGTTTACGTCCAAGTCCAAAATCTGAGACGGTTCGTGCTGCGGGTTAAACGTATCCGTTCCCGGAACATTTGCGACACCATGGCAGGTTGTGCATTGGGTAATCCCTCCGCGAATACCCTGTTCTATCATGAGATAGGTGTCAGGATAGTCAATTAGCTGCAGTCTTACATTCGACTGTTTCAGCGGACACGACAAGCTTAGGGACGGTAACGATACGAAATGTAAAGGCTCAATTTCGTCCGTCTTCAACGTCGTCCGTCTAAAGTTTTGGAAAACATCGGCCAGTAGGAGGCAGTCCGTCTTTAGGTAAAGGTCGCTGTATTCTCCAAGGTTCTTCAAACCAAAGGTATCGAAAACAACCTGTGCATGTTGGTAGTCCTCTTCACACACCCCGTTCCCAGTCAACTTGTTAGAAAAGGCCTCTCGTGGCGGGAGGCTTTGACTCTCGTAACTCTCAAAGCTTGTAATGAAATTATAACACAACACTCCTTTGCGGGCAAGGAGGTCGACGTGTTCGGGAAAGGACTGCCGAAGGCAACAAAATTGCTCTGTGCCCTTAGAGTGGAGATTTTGCACGAGCGTCTCCAGGCTTGCATTAAGAAATGCGAGGCTGTCAATAAAGCGAAGGTTGCCTATCTCTAACAATTTAAAATTGTGGTACGAGCTTCCGAGTACGTTAATATCCTTGGACTCGAAGAAATTAAGCTTGCCTAGAAAGAAACTGATGTCGTAGGAATAGTTATGCGCTATGAGTGGAACGGTATGTTTGTTGATTCAATGGTTGAGGTTACACTGGGAGCAAAGCGCCCGCCTATACTCTCCCGTCAAGTGGTTGTGGTCGCGAGTTTTTATTTTCTTGCTAAAGCTTTCGTTGCAAATGCCACAGCGGGAAGAGTCCGCGTGGGAAGCCTCGTTTTATTGAGTCATTTCAAGAGGCGCTTCACTCGACCTGATCAATCGGGGTATTTCCTTCGCTAGAAAGTTGAGAATCAAAATGAATCTTTCTACGCAGTCGGGTCCGCGATAGAGGTATTCCTCAACAATGGGCGAATCTTTTGAGCGGATGACGAGAAGACAGAAAGAGCTGGGGACGTGATTCTCGTAAACATTGCCCTTCGACTGAGTCGGTTCTAGAATCGCTTCACAGTCGTAAACGCAATAAAAGGGGAACTCTTCCATGACATGCGTGCTCCGCGAAAGTACAGTTCGTCACCCTAGTTTGGGAAGACGGTTTTGCCCGGCTTCTTGTCCCTGCACATTGAGAGATGGTCGGACAGGGTTTCTTGCCTCTGAAACCCGGTTAGACACCTCTTACAACGAAAGCGTAGGCTTTTGGCATTTGAAAAAAAGTCCCGCAAAGTTTGTAATGCCCACAAAATGCTTCTCAACAAGGGGAAGGTCGACATGCTGCTCCAACTCGTCATCAACTTCCTTCAAGGGGTAGACAAAGGTTTTCTCGCTGTCATAACCATACACGTTCACTGAGACACAATTCTTTACGCTCAAAGGCCCCCACATCCTGTGGAAAGGCTACGGGGAATGTTTTCGGAAACAGGTACTTGCACATATGTTCACGATACGAGGATGCTCTTCCTCTGTAAGCCCGTTTGCAGGATGCAAAACGGCGAGCACCGCAAACACAAAGTACATATCCCGTTCAGATTCGTGAAGACACTCACTGACACTGACGAGGCATTGCTTTGAGGCAAGTTGCTTCGGCAGAGAAAAATGTCCGCAACCAACGGTCGGAGGAAGGAATCGTCCCAAACTAAGAGTACAAACTTTGATCCCGACAAGAAAGAATCTCGAGCCTTGTTCCTGGTAATGCTCCAACCGAGCAGCTATTTCAGTGCAAACTCGCTGAATCGAACTACTGATATTACCGTCCACAAATGCGGTTTGGACACGACTATGAAAAAAGTGCACAGTCACATCAATGTCGTCGTCAGGAAGGAGACATCTGAGCTCGACGGTGAGTGTCACAAAAAAAAACAAAAAAAAAACGCATCGGCAGACCAAAATATCTGAGCACGTTTGACATATGCTCTGCATGATGTCTAAAAAAAGGTTGCCACGTCGTAAGCCTCTGTGTCTCTTTCGTGTAACTCGTATTGAGCCACATAATTACGAATAGCGCGCAAAAGCCGCGCGAGTCTCCTACCGCGCGGGAATGTGCTTCGCGCCCGGACGTGCGCATCCTATGGTCCTTGCTTACAAGAAAATCTGCCCTAAACATTGCTACTTCACCGTTTACTGTGATTGCACGGCCTACGACTCCCTGGGCGTACTCCAGCTTTTCGCACTCGAACTACCCGAGTCACGCATCGTTTTTCTCCTCATCTTCGCGCTACAAGGTGAGCAGACTAAAAGCCTCGCGTTTTCCTTGCTAATAAGACATTTTGTTTCAGCATTTGGTCCTCGAGAGGGAGAAAAATCACCTCGGTCCTCCACCACACCCTTTTTGCACTGCAAGGTGAGCAGTCTAAAAGCCTAGCGTTCTCCTCGCTAATAGGATTTTTTTTTGTTTCGGTATCTCTGAAAAGGTCACCGATACCTAGACGACCCGGCTCATCTAGCCCCTCGTCACCTAATCGTCGGATATCTACGAATATCGTCTAGCCATCTCATCCCCATCATAGTTACCTGTCACCTGTGCTCTCCCGACGACCGACAGCATTATTCCAGTGCAGACTCGCAGCAAGTTCTCTTAGCCTTGGTTCACAATGTGACTCCCTCGCCATGCATTCCGTTTTACGAAAGAGTGTGCGCTCTTCGTAATTATGTGGCTCAATACGAGTTACACGAAAGAGACACAGAGGCTTACGACGTGGCAACGTTTTTTTAGACATCATGCAGAGCATATGTCAAACGTGCTCAGATAATGTGGTCTGCCGCTGCGTTTTTTTTTGTGACACTCACCGTCGAGCTCGGACGTCTCCTTCCTGACGACGACATTGATGTGACTGTGCTTTTTTTTTATAGTCAGGTCCAAACCGCATTTGTGGACGGTAATATCAGTATTTCGATTCAGCGAGCTTGCACTGAAAGAGCTGCTCGGTTGGAGCATTATCAGGAACAAGGCTCGGGATTCTTTCTTTTCGGGATCAAAGTGTGTAATCTCAGTTTGGGACGATTCCTTCCTCCGACCGTTGGTTGCGGACATTTTTCTCTGCCGAAGCAACTTGCCTCAAAGCAATGCCTCGTCAGTGTCAGTGAGTGCCTTCACGAATCTGAACGGGATATGTGCTTTGTGTTTGCGGTGCTCGCCGTTTTGCATCCTGTAAACGGGCTTACAGAGGAAGAGCATCCTCGTATCGTGAACATATGTGCAAGTACCTGTTTCCGAAAACCTTCCCCGTAATCTTTCCACAGGATGTGGGGGCCTTTGAGCGTAAAAAATTGTGTCTCAGTGAACGTGTTTGGTTATGACAGCGAAAAAAACTTTGTCTACCCCCTGAAGGTAGTTGATGACGAGTTGGAGCAGCATGTCGACCTTCCCCTTGTTGAGAAGCATTTTGTGGGCATTACAAACTTTTCGGGACTTTTTTCAAATGCCAAAAGCCTACGCTTTCGTTGTAAGAGGTGTCTAACCGGGTTTCAGAGGCAAGAAACCCTGTCTGACCATCTCTCAATGTGCAGGGACAAGAAGCCGGGCAAAACCGTCTTCCCAAACAAGGGTGACGAACTGTACTTTCGCGGAGCACGCATGTCATGGAAGAGTTCCCCTTTTATTGCGTTTACGACTTTGAAGCGATTCTGGAACCGACTCAGTCGACGGGCAATGTTTACGAGAATCACGTCCCCAGCTCTTTCTGTCTTCTCGTCATCCGCTCAAAAGATTCGCCCATTGTTGAGGAATACCTCTATCGCGGACCCGACTGCGTAGAAAGATTCATTTTGATTCTCAACTTTCAAGCGAAGGAAATACCCCGATTGATCAGGTCGAGTGAGGTGCCTCTTGAAATGACTCAAGAAAACGAGGCTTCCCACGCGGACTCTTCCCGCTGTGGCATTTGCAACGAAAGCTTTAGCAAGAAAATGAAAACTCGCGACCACGACCACATGACGGGAGAGTATAGGCGGGCGCTTTGCTCCCAGTATAACCTAAACCATCGAATCAACAAACATACAGTTCCACTCATAGCGCATAACTATTCCTACGACATCAGTTTCTTTCTTGGCAAGCTTAATTTCTTCGAGTCCAAGGATATTAACGTACTCGGAAGCTCGTACCAGAATTTTAAATTGTTAGAGATAGGCAACCTTCGCTCTATTGACAGCCTCGCATTTCTTAATGCAAGCCTGGAGACGCTCGTGCAAAATCTCCACTCTAAGGGCACAGAGCAATTTTGTTGCCTTCAGCAGTCCTTTCCCGAACACGTCGACCTCCTTGCCCGCAAAGGAGTGTTGTGTTATAATTTCATTACAAGCTTTGAGAGTTACGAGAGTCAAAGCCTCCCGCCACGAGAGGCCTTTTTTAACAAGTTGACTGGGAACAGGGTGTGTGAAGAGGACTACCAACATGCACAGGTTGTTTTCGATACCTTTGGTTTGAAGAACCTTGAAGAATACAGCGACCTTTACCTAAAGACGGACTGCCTCCTACTGGCCGATGTTTTCCAAAACTTTAGACGGTGGACGCTGAAGACGTACGAAATTGAGGCTTTACATTTTGTATCGTTACCGTCCCTAAGCTTGTCGTGTGCGCTGAAACAGTCGAAAGTAAGACTGCAGCTAATTGACGATCCTGACACCTATCTCATGATAGAACAGGGTATTCGCGGAGGAATTACCCAATGCACAACCCGCCATGCTGTCGCAAATGTTCCGGGAACGGACACGTTTAACCCGCAGCACGAACCATCTCAGATTTCGGACTTGGACGTAAACGGTCTGTATGCGGCGACAATGAGAGAAGCCCTGCCAGTGTCGGACTTTGAGTGGATGACGAAAGACGAGATTGCCTGCCTGAACATTGATGACGTTCCAGATGACGCTCCGACGGGATACATTCTGGAGGTAGACCTCAGATATCCTCACGACTTGCACGATACTCATTCTGACTTTCCCTTGGCCCCGGTGAAGCAAAGCGTTCCTGGCGCAGTTGCTCGCGTTTCCCACCGGTGTGTCTTGAAAACTTCTTGTGTACATTTTTGTATAATCCGCCAGTGTACGGAAGCCGGATCCTATCTCTCTTCTCATCTCACACCCTGACCTTGTAAATATATTTTTGGATTGTATCGCGCGCGTTGCTTTGTTATTCAACAACTTTTTTTTTTTGCCTCGGATGTGTCTTGATACTGCTTGTGTTGTACATTTTTGTGTTAAGTGTTTGCAGTGGTTTCTTTGTCACGTAGAGTGATTTTAAAAGCTGTATCTGTATTTATAAGTGTGCGTGTTTTTAGAGGGAATGATAATAATAACATGAAACATCATATCTGTCTCGTCTTTAGCGCGTATGGATGCGACCACGCTCCGATCCATTTCCCACACACGCTCCGTTCAGCAGCATACAAATGACGATAAAATTAGCGAGAGATTACGTGAGCGCGATAGAGTTATCGACATCTACCAAGCTGTCGCTAACATTACCGAGAGATGTCGCGTGATAATGGTAAAAGTTCACGCCAGCTAAGAGATCCAGGTGTGCGCCACCTCAAAATTAGGTATATACAGCTTACCATGTGAGGGAAGTGCACGGCAGGGCAACTTCAATGCTTTACGCTGGGCCAAGATGTAGCACGGCCTGTGAACTTCAAAGTTTTACCATCACCCCAGCCAAAATTTAGCGGTATCCAGCTGATGCTAAGGGAACCTTCAGATGACCCACAAATTTAGCAGGGTTGAGGCTTTTACCACCAGATGTCAGCAATGTTTTGGCGATTAGCACTTCAAAGTTCTAACGCTAGATGGTGTCTATTCAAAAACAAATCACTGGGTCCAGCGCGGTCTGTGAGGTTCAAGACTTTGCCCCACCATTTAGCAGGTCCACTTCAAAGATTTACGCTGGACCAAGATTTAACACGGTCCGCCAGCTTCAAAGTTTAACCGTCACCTCACCCCCCAATTTTGCGGCTGATGCTAATTGGACCGTCACATGACTTCCAAAGTTTATAGCGAGTCGAAGCTTTTACCACCAGATGGCACCCAATTTGAATGAGGACCACTTCATAGTCTGAACACTAGATGACGCCTATCCCCAAAATTCGCTGCGTCTTTGCAAAGTTTTTTGCGAGCTGGCCCCAAATTGTAACAGGGTCGCTTTAAAACCTTACGCAGGATCAACATCAATCATGGTCCGCGAGCTTCAAAGTTTTACAGACACCTCAAGCCAAATTTAGCGGGACCCAGCTTCTGCTGCTGTTTGAGACCGTCACATGACACCGAAATCCATCGGGTCGAAGACCCCAAATGCAACAGCTATGGGGTCGCCTCGAGGCTACGAGTTCGAGAACACCGCTTGAATCGCGCGCGCGAAATCACGTGATAGGAAGACGAGCAACGTTAACGCCTAGCGACGTCACACGACCTCCGTCACATGACCTGCGGCAATGACGCATCCCTGTTTTTTAACCGTATTACAAAAGCCAAGTAGCGCGCGGGACATCACGTGATCTGAATGCACACACACACACACGAACAACTAACCCGACTTAAGCGGTCTCGGAAGCAATGTGCTCGTAGCTGGAGAAAGAAGAAGACGCCGTTTCGAACGGCTGCGTTTTCATGTTCTCCGCCCAAGAAAACCAATCGGCATCCGGCCGAGGTACTACGTCTACTGCTGCTGCTGCTACCGTTTCCCCGATGGATGACTACCGAGTGTTGATGCCACGTCTACCCACTGGTAACCTCGTTCTTAATTCAGTATTCCTGCATGGAGATCTCGCTGCTCGACCCTACCGAGCTCCGGACTTTCGAGATGCCCTCAGTGGCATAATTGACCGAAAGGACATCATTGCCATGGGACAATACCAAATGTCACATGTCTGGATGGTCGTATGTGCGACTTCCCTCGCGAAAAGCAAGCTCGTCGCCTGCGAAGAGCTAAAGGTGAAAGAACGCAAATGCCTCGTCGTAGATCCAGAATCAAAAGAAGTGAAACTCAGGCTTCTGTGGCTACCCCCACACATGGAAAACCGGAGAGTTGCCGAAGCGCTGGAACCCTTCGGCACCGTGCGGTCTATCGTACGAGAGAAGTGGAAATGCGAAGGAATGGAAGATATGGATACCCTCAACAGAGAGGTGCAACTGACACTTCGAGACGACGTAACCGTGAGTAAGATTCCTCACCTACTGACTATTTATGGGTGCCAGAGCTTGCTACTGATCCCCGGCCGACCTCCTTTGTGCCTGCGATGTAACCGCGTGGGCCACATCCGCCGCCACTGCCGGACTCCGAGGTGCACGAAGTGCCAAAGGTACGGACACAGCCTTGCTGACTGCGTCCTCACCTACGCCGACAGGCTTAGGATCGGAACAGCAGACGACTCAACCACAGAACACCTGATGGATGCAAGCGAGGTTGTTGAACCGAGTGGGGACATCCCCATGGTGACTGAGCCTCCAGGTTCAACATCTCAGCCACCCCCGACCGAACCCACTCTCACAGAAGGAGCCCTTCCCTCTCCTGATGTGAGTGCAGATTAACCCGCCAGCCCCCCTACCATTCAAGAAAGAACGACAACTTCCCATACGACAGAAAACGGACAGACTTCTACAGATGATCAAAAAAACACAGCAACCACCGAGGTTGGGGAGAAAGGTAACTCAACGCAAGGAATCGAGGGTGCGGATGACCCCATTCTTGCAATTGAGGCACTTACCAATGCGACATAAAGCGACGGCACCATAACTAGGTCAAAACTGTCCGACAGAAGACAGGCTGGAACACGGCACAAGCCGTATTTGAAGCCATCTTCTGGCCCTAAACTTGTCGAAGACAAGCCACTGAGCGATAATGCTCAACCATAAACGATTGCATGCCTAGCGCCCCTCAGCTCCGTGTAGCTACCTTAAACGTGAGAGGTGTTATATCTAAGCGAAATCAGTGCCAGCTCCTTCAGCTTATATCCCTACAGCAAGCAGATGTATTGGCAGTACAAGAAACAAAATTGTCCGGCGAGGAAGAAACCGAAATCGCGTTGAAACCTTTTCTGAATGATTTCGATGTGTGTGTCACCCATGCAACGGGCACATCGGCCGGTTGTTTTTTGTTACTGAAAAGGAGAACGGGTCTAACTGCTAATGCTCTCACCACCGATCGAGAGGGGCGCTTCATTGTATGCGATCTTACTTATGGCATTGACGAATGGCGCATAATGTGTGTGCACGCTCCCAACGCTGTGAATGCACGTAACGACTTCTTTGTACTCATAGAACCATATATTAGAACCGATAGAAAATTACTTCTACTGGGAGATTTCAACTGTGTGTCAAATATGAAAGATCGTTCTCAATTTACGGCCAGATTTGACTCAAGTGCAGCTTTACTGCAGTCCTTCATTACCGAAAATAACTTAGCGGACATTGGAGAACACAAAGGAAGCAGAGTACATTACACACATTTCCAACGCTCATCTCACGCACGACTGGATCGAATATACGTATCTGGAGAACTCTACAAGGTTATTTCAGATTACACGGTTAAACCTGTATTTTTCTTAGACCACTGTCTTGTGTCAATTACCATTGGCGAAAAGAAAAGGCATTTCTTGCGTCCTGAATGAAGCCTATGGAAACTGAACACAACCCTTCTAGCTGACGAAATATTTGCCGATCGTATCCCCGAAATTCTTTTACACGTACAGCAGATACCCTCACTACACGTATTTTGCAAATGGGACATGTTCAAACAAGAGGTTAAAAATTGGGCAATCGAACGCGCGAGCACTATCACATTCGAAAAAAGGCGAGAACTGAAGAATCTCTTGAATACGCTATCAACACTTTACGAACTTGAAAGTAACAATCCTGGTGAATACACAGAAGAAACAAACATGACCAAAACACAGCTCCAGCGATACGATGCCGACAAATATCGAGGCGCAGTGATTCGATCGCGCTCACAAAAATTTCTACTTGGAGAGACACCCGGCCGGAGATCCTTGGAAGATGAGCGAAGGTATGTTTTAACAAAGGAAATTGTTCAAATCGAACATAATGGTAGTACGAGAATAGATACACCAAATATTTCAGAGGCCTTTGTGGAGTATTACACTAATCTTTTGGGGAAATGCATTCCAATTGAAGAAAATTCGGATATCGAACACCTTGTAGACCTCTTGCCTTCCTTATCAGATGAGGAGAAAGAAATAGTCGAGGGTCCTTTGACCTTGCAGGAAATTCAAAATGTCATAAAAGCACTTCCTTCAAATAAGACACCTGGACCTGATGGCCTAAGTGCTGAATTCTACAAGAAATTTTCTGATCTGCTGAGTCCATTACTACTTGATGTTCTAAAAGCCGCTTACGAACACCAAACACTACCGCCAACTTTTTAATATGGTTATACTGTACTAATTTCTAAAACAGAAGACACAATAACTTTAAAAAAGGTTGAAGCTTATCGACCTATATCACTTTGTAATGTGGACTATAAAATATTCGCAAAAGTTTTAAACGAGCGCTTACACCTAGTAATACATAATCTAATAGGAGGACACAAAACTTGTGGTATACGAGAACGAAACATTCTAACTAACATACACGTAGCAAGATCTGTGATAGACTCTGTATCTGATGAGCAAGATAAAGTAGCTATAGTTCAACTTTATTTGTCCAAAGCATTCGATAGAGTAAGCCATTCCTTTTTATTCAAAATACTTTCTCATGCAAACGTAGGAACCATGCTATTCGAGGGCATTCAGCTCTGTTACAAAAACAGCAGCACAAGGCTAATTGTAAACAACTCCCTTTCGGAATCTATTCTTATCAAATCTTCAGTAAGGCAAGGTTGCCCACTATCCCCGCTTCTTTTTGCTTTATACCTTGAACCCCTCTGCCTCAGCATTATTACCAATGAAAATATCCGAGGTTATACTATTTGCTTCACAGAGGTAAAGTTACTGGCATATGCGATGACGTGGCACTGTTCTGTTCGAATAAGAAGAGTGTGGAAAAAGGCCTTCGTATAACAGAAAAGTATTGCGATCTAACGGGAGCGAGGTTGAACACTGAAAAATCCAATGGTTTCTGGATAGGCGCGTGGGCAACCATGCCAGGACAATTTGCTGGGCTATCGTGGAACTGCTGTCCCTTCAAATACCTTGGCGTTCCTCTAGATCAAACAAGATCCAATAATCTATATTGGAATTCCGTTGTAACTCAGATTAAGCAAAAATCATTAGCATGGAGGGCACGAGACCTTTCAATCTTCGCAAAAGCAGCAGTGTGCAACATTTTTTTAACATCTAAACTAATGTATGTCTTACAAGTATTACATTGTGGTCGTTCAAAAGTACAAGCCTTCCACAGAACCTTTGCGACCTTTATTTGGAGCTCATCTTGGGAACGGATGAGACGCGATAACTTGTTCCTTCCGTTGGAAGCTGGCGGCTTAGGTCTTGCACATTTATTCGTCCGCCAACTCGTTTCGCGACTATTTTTTTTAGGAATTTATCCCATCCTTTTCTGCTTACCATCGTTCAAAGAAAGTTGGCACATCACTTGCCCTTTTTGGTCATATCATCAACGAATTCTACCCAAGGCAAACTATGGGGCTTTTGGAAAGAAGTAGTCGATACCTTTATGTTTCTAAAAGTCCGTTTCTCATTAGAATATTTATTTGAAGTACCAAGAAAATGACTATCACAGGTCTTGATTGAAAGTCTCTTTCCTATTCCACTATATAGGACACGATTTAGTGACTGTGATGGACAAGATGTTCTAAAACGTGTAAAGCGAATGTGCATATCTCCAAGTGCTAAAACATTTTTCTTTAAGCTACACACATCAACGCTTCCAGTAAAATCGTGGCTGCAAGAACGTGGGTTTTTTGTACCGTGGTCAACTGACTGTGGATTATGCCACCGACCGGAAACAATAGAACACTGCTTCATCTACTGTACAGATGCTGTTTTCTTCTGGGATGTCCTCCAACGAACTCTTAAAAAGGACATAGACTTTACCGATCATAGTATTCGTTTTTTACACATACCTAGCGAGACAAGCATTCCCTATGATTTATTTATGCTGATAGGCCTCCACAGCCTCTGGAGATGCCGGATGATTGACAGGAACGCCGACACACCACGCACCACAAAATCCATTTTTCTAGAAGAAATTTCAAAAGTAAGAATGTTTACGAAGCTCACCCACCAGTACCTGAATGGTTTCACCTTTTTGATGCGTGCTTGAGACTTCCAGATTTTTAATATCTGGAAATGATTGAGATTATAGCCTGTTTAAAAACGCTGTGTTCGTTTGTGTCTAAGATGTGCCGGGAGTGAAATAGTGCTATAGGAGTGTGGCTTACGCAGATATTCCTCTCAACTTTTGACCTCATATTCATCACTGTGTACATAATCATAATTTCCCCTTGTAACCATGTAACCTGAATTTTGAACAAACTTCCATGTAATAAAGAAATAAAAATGTGCTCGTAGCTCAGGGGGTAGAGCGTTGGGCTGGTGTGCACGAAGTAGCGAGTTCGATTCCCAGCCGGCAGCGGAGCCTTTTTTATCGAATAAAAGGGGCATTTACCGCGCAGCGATTCAAATTCGAAACACGTGACCGTCATGTGACCGGAGCGCAGCGCCCTCTGTTGGATGCAGCAGCGAACCCTGTGCGACATCACGTGAGCGCCCTCTGTCAGACGCAGCTCGAACCCTGTGACATCATACGTGAGACGTCCTGAGCGCCGCAATTCAAATCCTATAGCGCCCTCTGTCCCTGTGACATCACGTGGTTGTTATCAGATGATGACCGCAGCTGTAAACACCAGGTCAACCACACTTGTGGTTTGAGGTCTGAGGTTTGAGGTTTGAGGTCATAATAAGTGACACGCTTCTTGCACGCGCCTGACACGTGACGCGCACGTGACTTCACACCTATACCGAGCACGTGACTCGAGGGCGGGACCTCGTTGAGCTCCGATTGGTCACTGGCATGTGAGAGAGAGAAAGGGCACACCCTACAGCGCTGTGATTGGTTGGATTGGGTTTGGCCCCGTCCTCCTGCGCTGTGATTGGCCGGATCGGGTATGGCCCCGCCCTCCTGGGCTTTGAGTGACAGCTGTGCAAACTGGTACATGTTTCCTACTACTACACTGCGACGAGAGGCCGGAGAACCGAATCCTCCGTAGGCTGCTCCGTGGAGCCATGGAACGCCTCCATGTTTTTCACTCAAATAAGTAAACAGATAACGCGCGACTCCTTGAATTGGGCCGGCAACATGCGCCACCTAACGGACAGCGCTCAAACTAAAAAAAAGAAACCAAAAGTCTTTGCTTGGAGCGCCTTGCCAGACATGCACACCACATTTACGCATACGCGAGATACAGACACCATAGGATTTTATACATGAGCGCGTTCACAAACAGCACAAGGTATAACATGAGACATAGACACTCTACACTCCTATACACACGACTGACTAGTCGACACCTCCAGCTGATATACTGCTGTATTTTCTGTGACCGATTAGGATGGTGACCACTGTCATATTTTGCATAAATACGAAAAGGCTGTGCAAGATTTACCCGTATATAATATTTTCCTCTACTGCCATCAGGAAATCGCTCGTATCTCTAATGTAATCCATTGCAAAAGTGAACTGCAGGTTATAAATAAATTTGAATAGTCGCTACACGTCACGTTTTGATCAGTTTCGTTTTCACGCTAGCCTACACTTCAAGTATACAGAAGTCTGTTTAATTTATTGTATTAATTTTCGAAAGCAATTTGTGCAATCACAACTTTCTGAACACGCTGATGCATTTTCTGTTCTCCTTTTACATATCCGAATGATTTCAGCAGCGGTTGAGTACACGTGTTGAGTACACTGAGCACGCGCAGTTGATTCTAGCGGAGAACGTCTGCCGGTCCTCCCCGAAGCGTGGTTTCACTTTTCTTCTTTTCGCTACAATTGTTTCTGCACAAGCGCGTGTCTTTCAAATATGCGTTCTATGCGCTCGCGCTCGCGCCAAGAGGGCAGTGCAGAATTGCCGCTTTCGGGCCCATGCCTTCACCTGCAATGAACGCGAAAGACGTATGCTAAATTATCTAAGCTAAACTATCTAAAACAAATAGCACTTGTATGTTTGCCAACGCCTTATTTTTGAAAATTTACTTGGAATCTTTTATATAGGTAAAAGGGACGCGTGCCTGAAGGCCTGAAATCCTAGTCCCCTTCAAAGTACTCCACCTGGGATGACACACACTTGTTTGAAGCATTTTTTATCGAGTAAGCTCGGATCAAATGTTCCAAATGAGCCAGTGAAGGCGAATCATATATCCCAAGATATAGAAATACTGAAATACACGGACGTGATCCCAAACATTTGTGTACGTTCGTCCTGTCCGGCCTCAGTCGTGGTGTTTATATGCTTCATATTTCACTGCACTTGAAAGCAAAAAATTGGGTATGACAGGCGTGCAAGTTCGGCGGAACCGAGGAGGCCATTTGCAACTGACCTGCACGCTTTTTCAAGGGAGCCTGCTCTCTTTAATGAGAGCACGCTCTTTACTGAACCGCACAATAAAAGACGAAAAGAGTATCTCGTCCGGCGAACATTCAAGTCAACTCACGCCCGTGCGTAGCTTCCAGTGCGTTTCTAGAGATATGGTTAAATTCCTCGAGCACGACGCCAGCTGCCAGCTGTTTACTGCTGTACATGGTAAAACCCGCGACGGAACCAAAAAGGACAACTGCGATACTTTTTATCTGCCTCGGGTTTTAGAAGGGGCCTACCAAGGTTGCCTGTACTCTTTGGCAATGTTTGTTTTCTGCCAGTTTAGGCGAACTGAGCCACACGCCTGTTTTGACCGGTGAAATTTGAATGAATGGTAACCAACGTTCAAAAGAAAACAAGTTTCAAGTACTTTTTTTTTTTAGATTTTTGAAGTGACTTTTTACTATTGAACGGACTGCATGCACTTGAATGTTCAATTGAAAAGTTTATAAAACGTGACTACCCCATGCTTGTCATCTGCCAAAAGGGTGGTAACGCTCAATGGCTCGAGTCCAGTGGGTAGTTAAGTAAGCCTGTGGGGTAGTTACAGCCATCAAAACCGCATGATGACTAGGGGGGGTGCTCACTTTTTTTTTAGAGTGTTTGTGTGTCCCCAAGTATTCCGGTGCTTCGGTAGCCGGCAATGCTGCGGTCGACGCCGGCGGGGATGCGTGTTTTCGAGGTCAGCTATACGGTAATTCGTGTATGACCGAACCAAAACACGTTTTTTACATCCTCGAATGATTTTTGAACGAATCATCCGTTACTCAACGTGTAAATTTATGGTAATTTGTGTAAATAGCGTGTTTGTTACTCCAAATATTCACCAAGTACACGGGACTTGCTAACAGTGTAGTGAGAAACGTTACCTTATTGCCGTGTCGTACCCCCACAAGTTGTGTTTGCTGATGAAATATTGTTTTCGTGTGCTGTTCATGAGTTCATGTGGTGGTTGTTAGTTTTGAGTGGTGATGTAGAGCAAATTCGGGGGACGAAACCAAAGTCTTGACGTTACACTAAATATGATCATAAAAGCTCAAAAAGATCAAGGGAAAGTTCTGAATGATATTAAACGCGATCAACGGTCAATCCAGAAACTAACAGCGAAACTTGCGAACACTTAAGGAACGGAAAGAAAGGTTAAAAGTGGATATGGCCTAGGAGGGTCAACTTTTGAACCATTTCCTAAAATTGTTTCAAACTTTCAGGATGAATTGAGCCCCATTAGGATTGATGACATCTAAAGTTTTAGTCTTGTAAGCCAATTCTACAACATACTATGTTTAACAAGCTCCAGAAAAAAGTTACTCTATTAGGAAATGTATTTAAAAACTAATAATTGCAATCCACAACATGTTTGGTTTAATGTGAAGTAGAATACCTGTAGTTCAACTTAAGATAAAAATTAATTATAGAAAAAGCAATTCTAGAAAAAAACATTAACACCCAAAAAGAGCAAAAGATTTGAGCAAATTTTTTGTGTTTTAATATTGTCACGAATGACAAGTGATGAGGCGATAATAACTGAGTAAACTGAACGTTTAATGGGGCGAACTTGTGCCCGAAAATGAAAATGAAACAGAAGATAACAAGAGAGCGTCGCGGGCGTCGCGGGCGGCGAAGCAGCAAGATCGAACGCTGAGGCGAAACTGACTGCGGCTCGCCACGCGGAGCCACTTTATGTACACGCGGAGGGTTCATGGAAGAATCAGGCGCAGAAGGTTCTGCGCGATTAGAACATCTCTGACCTCGAACAAGCAGCCACGGTTCTCGAATTTACCAGAACATTACATTAGATGTCAACAAAAAAGGCGTCCCCGCGGCCAGGAATCGAACCCTTGCTTTTCGCGTGGGAGGCAGGCGCTATAACCGCTAGGCCACGCGTGCGCTGCCTACTTGGCAAGCTGCGCGCGCGGCAATATATTAATTTTTGGTTATGAAGAATTTAGCTCTTTCAGATTATGAGCATCTTAACTTGTTCCTCAGGAAATTTCAATCCAGGACACCACTGAATGAAATCTTTACACTTTCAAAATGTCAAATGATAATTTCCTCCTGCCACATTTCCTGCCAAAAAGTCAAACTGAGAAAAATGCAGCATGTTTATAAATTAAAGTTTCTGAAATCATTCTTTGGAAACATCATTTTTAAAAACAGAAAACGTTTTTTTCTGAAAGATTTTAAATCTGAGGTTATATCCCCCCTTAAGCCAATTAGAGTCACAAATAAATGACATTATTGCGGTCCAGGGAACAGTTGATAACCTTATTAGAATCGTCACGGACCTAAGACAAATAGTTTATGATTTGGGAAATAGGTCAAGACAGAATAACCTGATTATAATTGACCTGGAAGAGACTGAAAACGACGGCGCCGATGAACTTGTTTAAACTGTTAAATCAACCGTGTTTGACAAGATAAGAGTTAATCCTGTAACTATCGAGCGCATGCACCTTCTTGGTTTAAAACGTGACGTATCTCGCCCAGTCATCTTTCGCGTCGCGGATTTCAGGGATAAACTTGAGATACCGAGAAATTGCAAAAAGTTTGAGGGTAGTAGTATTTCTGTGAGTGAAGATTTTTCAAAGGAAGTGAGAAATGTGCGCGGAAAACTCTGGGCATGCTGTGGTGCTGAAAGAGGCCAAGGCGCGAAAGCGCGTCTAGTGTTAAACAAGTTATCACTTAATGGTAAGCTATTTTTCTGGAACGAAAGAACTAAAACGTGACAATTAGTTAACCAATGTCTGGGCGGAGTTCTCCCAACCAGCAAGAATGACCAGTCTGCCTGAAAACTTTATTTTGTTGAATGGCAATGCACGTAGCATTGTGAATAAAGTAACCAATTTTGAATATCGACTCTTAGAGCATGAACCAGATGTCATGACTGAGACATGGTTAACGGCTGAAATAGAAAATCGGAGTTTATTCCGCCAGGATATATAGCTTTTAGGAAGGACCGAGGGGAAGGGGATGGAGTGCTGCCATTATTGTTAGGATCAATATGCCTGTGTTCAATTGCCTGTGGTTCATGGTGGGGTATCTGGAGTAACAGGCCGATGGGGTTCTTCGCTGGAACATCTTTATTGCAGGACTACCGGAGTACGACACATAGCCACGGGTGTGAGAGAGCGGCCGGACAGCAGCGGGTGGAGCAAACGGTACGCTGGCTCAGATAGATATGGCCCCAGGAACAGTGGCGCGAGACGCACGAGCGCGCGCTAGCTGTTGCCCGGCTATTGTGTCACCCATACAACACTCTCCCACACTTAGTTCAGCACAGTAATACCATTCGACGGCGTTCCAGTTCAATACTCACAAAGTACACGATATGACAATTTAACAAAACACGAAAATAATTGAAGTTCTGGAAAGTACAAAATACAAATATACGAAATACAAAATAATTACAGTTCTGAAAAACACAAAGTCCTCGTCTTTTTCTCTTCTTTCTTAAGGCGAAAACCTAGCAGGCGCACGCCGTTGCCGTTCGGGATACCGGCACTGAGTTTCTTGCGGCTGGGCTGGGGAACGACTGGAGACTGGAGTTGATCCCATGTCTTGTCCCTCTACCACCGGTGACCGAACCGGAGGCAGCTCGTTCACGAGTCCCCCTTGCCCTGGGGGTGGCAATGATGGCAGGACACTCGGTATCAGCAAACCACCCTCCTCCGCCTCTGGGGTAGAGCTCTCCCGCAACTGCAGGTGGTCTTGGTGTCGCCGCCACACGAAGGTCCCCCGCGGTCAGGGTTGGGCAGAAATACTCAAAAATGTATTTGGAAATACAAATACTGGAATACATCAAAATAGTAGCTAAAATACTGATACTGAAATATATCTGTAAAAATGTATCGCGATACGTATCGGAAATACATTTTAAATAGAGGCGAAATGTATTTGGAAATACAAATACAGGAATACATTCTAGGGAGGGCAGAAATACAAATACAAAAATACTGATACTGCAATACATTTTTTTTTTCAAATTTGTTTGAGATGCCAAATGAGATGAGGCTTGAAGTTGGAAGTGGAAGTTTTTGATCCTGAAATTACTTTCCCGTAGGCTTGGCACTTTTCCTTGAAGGTAGTGGTTTCGGACGACGAGGAGGCTTCAATGGGCTCAAAAAAACGTTCCATCAAGGACTGACCGCGGTCGCTTCCTTGACACGATGCGAAAAGACTTCGACCTCTTAATAAATTGTATGATCCTCCTAAGTCCCATTAAAACGTCACCACGCCCCTGTCCAATAAGGACGCCCCTGCCAACATTTATCTCATGACGTCACGGTGGAATGAACTGGTATTCTTTATCTGTAGGTGTGGCCTTGAACATGAAACTTTACCACGCTGCTGTATGAAAGGACAATATGTACTTTCGTTGTAGATTACCTCGTTGAAGATCGTGCAGGCAGTGTCATTTTCAATTTTCGAGAATAGTGTACCACCTGAAGCATCCTGGAACACATGTCTTACCTTCTGTTACGGTTGAAAAAAACGATACGGTGGCATCCCTGTTGTGAAGGTCTTTCCTGCTGACCCTCCGCCACCGACGCATAGATTGCAGTTCTCAAGTTTCGTCTTGCATACTCCAAACAGAGACCTTGTGGATTGCGACCTGATATTGCCGCACAGGTGCGAGCTCTCCGAGAAACACCGCGCTCGAGACGAGTCTCAGGTGTACGAAGTCTGGGACGGCACAGCGAGGCCACGACTGACTTCTTTCCTGGGTTTCGGATCACCAGAGCAGAGGGTCACGTTCACGTCGGCTGATGACGTACCCTTGAGCCGTGCAATATTACGGGCGCAGCCGCAGACGAATTCGAATATGTGTTGATCGAACTTCACTGCGTGAGTCAATCTACTATTTCAAGTCAATCACCGCCAGGCTCGTGCTGCTACGGACTGTGACTCAGCTTTGCCGGCGGGTGTACTGTGTATGCTAAGGTAAGATGGACGGTTAGCAACGGGCTTTGGATGCCAGCAAACAATGACTCAAGAAACCCCTACCTAAGGACCTGCGGAAATAGTTCTCAGAAGAGAGAGGACGCATAGAGAAATATTTTGGGGAATCGGAAGGAACCTTGGTCAGCATGGTAACAATGCCCCAGCCTTAACCCTAATGCCCTCAAAAGTAAAAAAAAGCGTTCGGATTTTTTTTTTGGGGGGGGATTATTTCTCAAGAAATGTAACGAAATACATTTCACCCTGATTGTATTGCAATACAAAGGAGCATTCAAAATGTATCTCGATACAGGAATAAAGATACTGGTGAAAAAAATATATCGCGATACAGAAATACAGATACAAAATGTATTTCTGAAATACTATCGCGATACATTTGTATCGCGATACTGCCCAACCCTGCCCGCGGTGTGGTCACGCGAAGCCTGTAGGAGACCGGTCCCGATGTAGCCATGACGACTCCGTGCAACCACCTCTCACCCGGCCGGAAGTTCTTGACGTACACCTTGTTACCAGGCACGAAGTGTCGGTGCTTGCCACCGTGCTTCACCTGTAGCACGTCCTGCTTGCGGTGAACAGCTTCCTCTGCAGAGTGTCGCAGTCTCTGCAGACGGGTAGTGAGCCGCCGCCCAAGCAGCAACTCCGCAGGACTCTGAAGGGTTGTGGCGTGCGGTGTGTTCCTGTAAGCTAACAAGATACTTGCTAGTCGACGGGACAGATGCCGGCCCGGAATCTCTTTTCGTAAGGCCTCCTTCAGGGTGCGAATGAAACGCGCAGCCAGCGTTTCATTCTCTAACTTCAGACTTGCCTTCAAGAACTCGCACTTTTCTTTCTCGACTCGGACGCCCTTGTCACTCAGTCTCTTTAGGACATGCTCCAAATTCTTGAGGTGATCCCCGGCGGTCTTCCCTGTTACCGGGATATCGTCGAGATAGCAGGTCACTCCTTGAATTCCCGCCAGCAAGCTGTCCATTATCTTTTGAAACAGTGCTGGAGCTGAAGCGATGCCGAACGCAGAACGCTTGACGCGGAAGAGACCCTTGTGCGTGTTGATTTTCAGATAGGGTTGCGACTCAGGGTGAACCGGAACTTGCTGGTATGCACGAATTAAGTCTATTTTCGAGAAAACAGTCGCCCCAGCTACCGTTGCTAGAATATCTTCCAAAATTGGCAACGGGTACTGCTCCACGTCCAGGCAAGGGTTTACCGTTATTTTGTAGTCCCCGCAAAGGCGTCCACACCCATCCTTCTTCAAAACCGGGACAACTGGTGTAGCGTAGTTACTATGGGCCACCGCTTCAATGACACCTGTCGCCTCCAGTCTCTTTAGCTCTTCTTCTACAGCTGGCTTCAGTGAGAACAGCATACTTCGAGCTTTCAGAAACTTTGGACTCGCACCTTCCCTTGAGCTTAGCCGAGCCTCTTCCCCTTGCATGCATAAGAGCTCGCCCCTGAACACATCCTGGTAGCGTATTAGGATGTCTTGGAGAGGCGCTTTTGTAGCGCCAAAGCGCGAGACTTAGAGTGGCGGCGCCAAAGCGCGAGACTTAGAGCGGCGGCGCCAAAGCGCGAGACTTAGAGCGGTGGCTCACGCGACGTCAGCAGCTAATGAGGTTTCAAGCGCGCGGCACGAGCAGCACCGACGGGACCGAGCTCCGGATTCGAACAGAACAGCACGAGCCTGGCAGCGTTCGACGATGTAGCAGAGCGGTCTCAGCGGAGTCCCCTTTTTACGTTCTTTTCAGTTTTTGTGTGGTTATAAAGTTCAGTTTGTTGATTTGCATCGACGGACGTCTTTCTTGAATCCCACAAATCAACAAACTGAACTTTATAACCACACAGAAACTGAAAAGAACGTAAAAAGGGGACTCCGCTGAGACCGCTCTGCTACATCGTCGAACGCTGCCAGGCTCGTGCTGTTCTGTTCGAATCCGGAGCTCGGTCCCGTCGGTGCTGCTCGTGCCGCGCGCTTGAAACGTCATTAGCTGCTGACGTCGCGTGAGCCACCGCTCTAAGTCTCGCGCTTTGGCGCCGCCGCTCTAAGTCTCGCGCTTTGGCGCCGCCACTCTAAGTCTCGCGCTTTGGCGCTACAAGGGCTCCCCCCCTAGAGGAGTCGCTGGGGCGGTGTTGTGCCCAAGAGACGGAGCGATGATGCTGACGCTCGGTGGCTCGTAAGGATGGTGCCGATGGCTGGCATGAAGGCGGCCAATGTAGAGGGTGTAGACTGGATGCGGACGACTGTTCAATGTGAGCAGGCTTCAGGCGGTCGACGCAGATGGTGTCATGCCGCCCGTTCAAATCAAGAACGAAGTACTTGTCGCGCCTTTCGAGGACCTTGAAAGGGCCATCGTAAGGCTGTTGCAGAGGTTTCCTGACTGCGTCTCGACGCAAGAAAACATGTGTGGCCGAGGTTAACTCGTCGCATACGTACGTCGGATGACGGTCATGATGCCTTGTTGGTGTGGCACGCAGGTTCCGCATAACTTCTCGAAGCTGGGTGGCATAGCTGAAAGGATCGGGCACGGTAGAAGTAGGAGACGTCACGAACATTTCTCCTGGGAGGCGAAGTGACTGCCCGTAGACTAGGTCTGCGGCAGTGCATCCCAAGTCTGGCTTGAGTGTTGTGCGGAGGCCTAGAAGCACGATGGGAAGAAGTGTGCTCCAGTTGTTCGGGTCATTGTGTGCTCTTAGTGCGGCCTTTAGGGTACGATGAAATCTTTCCACAAGGCCGTTAGCAGCGGGATGGTAAGCTGTTGTTCGAATTCGGGAGGACCCGATAAGAGTCATGATCTTGTTAAACAAACGAGATTCGAATTGTGCTCCTCTGTCGGTGGAAATAGTTGACGGAACGCCAAATCGTGAAATCCAACCACTGACGATTGTCTTCGCAATGGTTTCCGCGCGGATGTCTGCGATGGGGAAAACTTCTGGCCAGCGGGTAAATCTATCTATGCAAGTGAGCATGTAGATGGCTCCGTCGGATGGTGGCAAAGGACCGACGATGTCCACGTGGATGTTGTCGAAGCGAGCGGTGGGTGTCTGTACTGTGGCGAAAGGTGCAAAGGTATGTCGATGAACCTTAGACAGCTGACAATGCAGACACGTGCGAGCCCATTCACGCACATCTTTGTTCATCCCTTGCCAAACGAAGCGTTGGGCGAGGAGGTGTTGGGTCGCCCGAATGCCGGGATGAGAAAGGTTGTGCAGTGAGTTGAAAATGGATCGCCGAAACGTTGGAGGTACCACCGGTCGGGGTGATCCCGTGGACATGTCACAAATTATTGTTGTGTCGCAGCCTGGCAGTAACACGTCACGCAGATCAAGGTTGCTAGATGCGGATCGTAGCTTCGGGATATCTTGGTCGCCTTGCTGTGCTGCTGCTAGAGCGGTGAAATCCACAGCGGTGGGAATGGCGTTGCAGCAAGGTATCCGTGACAACGCATCAGCAGCCGCGAGTTGTCTGTGCCTTTGATGTGGCGGATGTCACTCGTGAACTCCGCAATAAATGAAAGGTGCCGACTCTCTCGAGGAGAGAGACGGTTGCTGGTCGTTTGAAGTGCGTAAGTTATCGGCTTATGGTCGGTGAGGATGTGAAATTGCCGACCCTCTAAATAATGCCGAAAATGTTTGATGGTGAGGTATATGCCTAGTAGTTCTCGTCCAAAAGTGCTGTACCGGGACTCGGCTGGCGCCAACTTCTTGGAAAAGAACCCGAGGGGCTGCCAGTTTCCGTCAACGAACTGTTGTAGTACTCCTCCTACAGCGACGTCCGAGGCATCCGTCATGATAGAGAGAGGTGCACCAGCGAGCGGGTGCGCCAACATTGCGGCTTCTGCGAGCGATGACTTGATGGTTAGGAATGCCTCCGCTGCTTCTGGAGACCATGGTAGAGGTGTGGTGTCCCGCTGACTTCCCTTTAGAAGATCAGTCAGGGGTTGGAGGACGGTGGCGCAATGCGGCAGAAAACGGCGATAGAAATTCACGAGGCCAAGGAACTCGCGAAGCTTCCTGCGTGATGACGGCGTTGGAAAGTTCTTGACTGCGTCGACTTTGGATGGAAGGGGGCGAACACTCTTGGAGTCGACCCTGTGGCCAAGAAAATCCAGTTGTGAAACGCCAAACTCGCACTTGGCCTTGTTGATGATGAGCCCGTAATCCGCCATGCGCTGGAAAAGGACCTCCAGGTGTTCGAGATGTTGTTCGGCGTTAGCGCTGGACACCAGGATGTCGTCGACATAGGCAAAACAAAAGTTAAGCCCACGGGTGACGCTGTCGACAAACCGTTGAAATGTCTGGGCCGCGTTACGAAGGCCGAAAGGCATCCTCACATACTCGAAAAGTCCAAAAGGTGTGATGATGGCTGTTTTCGGTACCGGCACCACTCGCCGCCTCTAGTGGTGGGTTTCGGGGTTTTCCGAGGCTGTGCAAGGTGGAACGCATTTCTTTGCTTTCGTGCCGAAAGTGCGATGGTACCAGCACGTACCTCGAGAGGGCGAGGGATGTCGAGGCCTACGCTGTCGGGAAGATGACCTTGTTCGTTGACCTGCTGGAATGCGATCGGTGAGAGCGGCGATCTGGGCAGAAAGTCGTCCAATCTCCCTGTGGAACTCCTCGCGAAGGTTGTTGACGTCACATGGAGGTGTCACCGCTTCGGCCGAAGGAGTCGTGGGAAGCGATAGTCCGGACTGATTTTGGACGTGTGCGATGGTGGACACTGCGACTTCCATGACAGAGTCCGCGAGCTTTGCCAGATCCTCGAGGTTGAGTCCAGCGGCAGCGGCGAGAACCATGCGGACGCCTGTCGGGAGCCGTTGCAGAAAAAGTTCGCGCAGCAGCGCTACATCGAATGTCGGCGCCTTCTCACCCAAAAGTTGTTGAAGGCGCCGCAGCAGTTGTGTTGGCTTGCGGTCGCCCAGTTCCTCTGAAGTGAGGAGCTGTTGTAGTCGGCGCTGTTCCGACGACGTGGTCCTCCGTATGAGCTCCGCCTTGAGGGTGTCGTAGGGGGAGTCTGCCGGCGGTGTCAGGACCAGATCCCGAATTTCCGCTGCGATGTTCGGCGGAAGCGCTGCGATGATGTGGTGGAACTTCTGGGTTTGTGATGTTATCCTGGCCGTGGCGAACTGGCTCTCCACCTGGGCGAACCAGATCTGAGGGTCCGCTGGCCAGAACTGAGGCAGTCGAAGGTGTAAAGCTGAAAGTCCACCAGTGGCGGGTTCACCAGACTGCGCCATGACGACTGGAAGCGGTTGATGAGCTTGGTGCAGCAGGGAAAAGGCTTCAGAGGTGCGGCGTTCCTCAGGTCACCAATTTGTGGGGTTCAAGAAAGACGTCCGTCGATGCAAATCAACAAACTGAACTTTATAACCACACAAAAACTGAAAAGAACGTAAAAAAGGGGACTCCGTTGAGACCGCTCTGCTACATCGTCGAACGCTGCCAGGCTCGTGCTGTTCTGTTCGAATCCGGAGCTCGGTCCCGTCGGTGCTGCTCGTGCCGCGCGCTTGAAACGTCATTAGCTGCTGACGTCGCGTGAGCCACCGCTCTAAGTCTCGCGCTTTGGCGCCGCCGCTCTAAGTCTCGCGCTTTGGCGCCGCCACTCTAAGTCTCGCGCTTTGGCGCTACAAGGGCTCCCCCCCTAGAGGAGTCGCTGGGGCGGTGTTGTGCCCAAGAGACGGAGCGATGATGCTGACGCTCGGTGGCTCGTAAGGATGGTGCCGATGGCTGGCATGAAGGCGGCCAATGTAGAGGGTGTAGACTGGATGCGGACGACTGTTCAATGTGAGCAGGCTTCAGGCGGTCGACGCAGATGGTGTCATGCCGCCCGTTCAAATCAAGAACGAAGTACTTGTCGCGCCTTTCGAGGACCTTGAAAGGGCCATCGTAAGGCTGTTGCAGAGGTTTCCTGACTGCGTCTCGACGCAAGAAAACATGTGTGGCCGAGGTTAACTCGTCGCATACGTACGTCGGATGACGGTCATGATGCCTTGTTGGTGTGGCACGCAGGTTCCGCATAACTTCTCGAAGCTGGGTGGCATAGCTGAAAGGATCGGGCACGGTAGAAGTAGGAGACGTCACGAACATTTCTCCTGGGAGGCGAAGTGACTGCCCGTAGACTAGGTCTGCGGCAGTGCATCCCAAGTCTGGCTTGAGTGTTGTGCGGAGGCCTAGAAGCACGATGGGAAGAAGTGTGCTCCAGTTGTTCGGGTCATTGTGTGCTCTTAGTGCGGCCTTTAGGGTACGATGAAATCTTTCCACAAGGCCGTTAGCAGCGGGATGGTAAGCTGTTGTTCGAATTCGGGAGGACCCGATAAGAGTCATGATCTCGTTAAACAAACGAGATTCGAATTGTGCTCCTCTGTCGGTGGAAATAGATTGACGGAACGCCAAATCGTGAAATCCAACCACTGACGATTGTCTTCGCAATGGTTTCCGCGCGGATGTCTGCGATGGGGAAAACTTCTGGCCAGCGGGTAAATCTATCTATGCAAGTGAGCATGTAGATGGCTCCGTCGGATGGTGGCAAAGGACCGACGATGTCCACGTGGATGTTGTCGAAGCGAGCGGTGGGTGTCTGTACTGTGGCGAAAGGTGCAAAGGTATGTCGATGAACCTTAGACAGCTGACAATGCAGACACGTGCGAGCCCATTCACGCACATCTTTGTTCATCCCTTGCCAAACGAAGCGTTGGGCGATGAGGTGTTGGGTCGCCCGAATGCCGGGATGAGAAAGGTTGTGCAGTGAGTTGAAAATGGATCGCCGAAACGTTGGAGGTACCACCGGTCGGGGTGATCCCGTGGACATGTCACAAATTATTGTTGTGTCGCAGCCTGGCAGTAACACGTCACGCAGATCAAGGTTGCTAGATGCGGATCGTAGCTTCGGGATATCTTGGTCGCCTTGCTGTGCTGCTGCTAGAGCGGTGAAATCCACAGCGGTGGGAATGGCGTTGCAGCAAGGTATCCGTGACAACGCATCAGCAGCCGAGTTGTCTGTGCCTTTGATGTGGCGGATGTCACTCGTGAACTCCGCAATAAATGAAAGGTGCCGACTCTCTCGAGGAGAGAGACGGTTGCTGGTCGTTTGAAGTGCGTAAGTTATCGGCTTATGGTCGGTGAGGATGTGAAATTGCCGACCCTCTAAATAATGCCGAAAATGTTTGATGGTGAGGTATATGCCTAGTAGTTCTCGTCCAAAAGTGCTGTACCGGGACTCGGCTGGCGCCAACTTCTTGGAAAAGAACCCGAGGGGCTGCCAGTTTCCGTCAACGAACTGTTGTAGTACTCCTCCTACAGCGACGTCCGAGGCATCCGTCATGATAGAGAGAGGTGCACCAGCGAGCGGGTGCGCCAACATTGCGGCTTCTGCGAGCGATGACTTGATGGTTAGGAATGCCTCCGCTGCCTCTGGAGACCATGGTAGAGGTGTGGTGTCCCGCTGACTTCCCTTTAGAAGATCAGTCAGGGGTTGGAGGACGGTGGCGCAATGCGGCAGAAAACGGCGATAGAAATTCACGAGGCCAAGGAACTCGCGAAGCTTCCTGCGTGATGTCGGCGTTGGAAAGTTCTTGACTGCGTCGACTTTGGATGGAAGAGGGCGAACACCCTTGGAGTCGACCCTGTGGCCAAGAAAATCCAGTTGTGAAACGCCGAACTCGCACTTGGCCTTGTTGATGATGAGCCCGTTATCCGCCATGCGCTGGAAAAGGACCTCCAGGTGTTCGAGATGTTGTTCGGCGTTAGCGCTGGACACCAGGATGTCGTCGACATAGGCAAAACAAAAGTTAAGCCCACGGGTGACGCTGTCGACAAACCGTTGAAATGTCTGGGCCGCGTTACGAAGGCCGAAAGGCATCCTCACATACTCGAAAAGTCCAAAAGGTGTTATGATGGCTGTTTTCGGTATGTCACTTGGTTCCACGGGGATCTGATGGTACGCTTTGACCAGGTCAATTTTTGAAAAGATGGTTGCTCCCTCCAGGGACGCCGAGAAATCCGTGATGTAGGGTAGGGGATAGCGGTCTGGAACGGTGGAGTTGTTCAGAGCGCGGTAGTCTCCGCAGGGCCGCCAATCACCAGGGGGTTTCTTTTGCACCATATGGAGGGGTGATGCCCATGGACTGGATGATGGTCTGATGATGCCGAGTTCAAGCATGTGCTCAAACTCCGCTTTCGCTATCTTCAACCGTTCGTCCAGGAGGCGTCGTGGACGAGCATGAGTGGGAGGTCCGGATGTTACGATGTGATGTGTCACGTCATGCTTTACTGGTTGCAGAAAGTTGGCGGGACGTGTGAGCGACGGGAATCGTTGGAGTAGATCTTCAAACTTTGTAGTGGTTGGAATGTCACGTTGTGGGAGCGGTGAGATGGATGCTATGCCTTGGACAGCTAGGTGAGTCGTGGCATCTACAAGGCGTAACCGTTGCATGTCCACTAGCAGGTTATAGTTGTGGAGAAAATCTGCTCCAAGGATCGGGTCCGTCACGTCGGCAACCAGGAAAATCCATCTTAGTTGTCTTCTCAACCCGATGTTGAGGGTGAGAGCTCGTTCACCATACGTCGCGATGGCGGACTTGTTTGCGGCCTGCAAGGTGACGTTAGCGCGTTGCGGCTTGGTTGACATGGCCGTCACGGGTAGGACGCTTACTGCGGCGCCGGTGTCAACTAAGAACCGAAGACCAGTATTCTTGTCTAGTACAAAAAAGAGACGGCTGGTTTCGGAACCGGCACCACTCGCCTCCTCTAGTGGTGGGTTTCGCGGTTTTCCGAGGCTGTGCAAGGTGGAACGCCTTTCTTTGCTTTCGTGCCGAAAGTGCGATGGTACCAGCACGTACCTCGAGAGGGCGAGGGATGTCGAGGCCTACGCTGTCGGGAAGATGACCTTGTTCGTTGACCTGCTGGAATGCGATCGGTGAGAGCGGCGATCTGGGCAGAAAGTCGTCCAATCTCCCTGTGGAACTCCTCGCGAAGGTTGTTGACGTCACATGGAGGTGTCACCGCTTCGGCCGAAGGAGTCGTGGGAAGCGATAGTCCGGACTGATTTTGGACGTGTGCGATGGTGGGCACTGCGACTTCCATGACAGAGTCCGCGAGCTTTGCCAGATCCTCGAGGTTGAGTCCAGCGGCAGCGGCGAGAACCATGCGGACGCCTGTCGGGAGCCGTTGCAGAAAAAGTTCGCGCAGCAGCGCTACATCGAATGTCGGCGCCTTCTCACCCAAAAGTTGTTGAAGGCGCCGCAGCAGTTGTGTTGGCTTGCGGTCGCCCAGTTCCTCTGAAGTGAGGAGCTGTTGTAGTCGGCGCTGTTCCGACGACGTGGTCCTCCGTATGAGCTCCGCCTTGAGGGTGTCGTAGGGGGAGTCTGCCGGCGGTGTCAGGACCAGATCCCGAATTTCCGCTGCGATGTTCGGCGGAAGCGCTGCGATGATGTGGTGGAACTTCTGGGTTTGTGATGTTATCCGGGCCGTGGCGAACTGGCTCTCCACCTGGGCGAACCAGATCTGAGGGTCCGCTGGCCAGAACTGAGGCAGTCGAAGGTGTAAAGCTGAAAGTCCACCAGTGGCGGGTTCACCAGACTGCGCCATGACGACTGGAAGCGGTTGATGAGCTTGGTGCAGCAGGGAAAAGGCTTCAGAGGTGCGGCGTTCCTCAGGTCACCAATTTGTGGGGTTCAAGAAAGACGTCCGTCGATGCAAATCAACAAACTGAACTTTATAACCACACAAAAACTGAAAAGAACGTAAAAAGGGGACTCCGCTGAGACCGCTCTGCTACATCGTCGAACGCTGCCAGGCTCGTGCTGTTCTGTTCGAATCCGGAGCTCGGTCCCGTCGGTGCTGCTCGTGCCGCGCGCTTGAAACCTCATTAGCTGCTGACGTCGCGTGAGCCACCGCTCTAAGTCTCGCGCTTTGGCGCCGCCGCTCTAAGTCTCGCGCTTTGGCGCCGCCACTCTAAGTCTCGCGCTTTGGCGCTACACTTTTACATCAACGCTGACCGCGTTTAGCGATCCCAAGTCAAACTTGAGCTTGTAGACCCAGTCCCTGCCAATCAAAGGTGGCCTGTCTTCTCCCAGTACGTGAAGGGGAAGTTTTCCTTTGAAGTCTCGATACTCTACGTCCACCGTCGCCACTCCTTTTGGCTTGACACGCTCGCCGGTGTACGCGAGCAGTATTAGTGACGACGGAGACTGCTCCGCGCAGGAAAACAACGACTGGAACTGGCGTTTCGAAATGATAGATAACGCAGCATCTGTGTCTAGTTCCATCTGAAGAGGAGCGTTCCCGACCTTGAGCGTGTAGTAGAACGGCGCATTCACGTGTTTCTGTCTTGAAGCCCGTATATCGATTCACTATTTTCTTCCTCAGCTGAGAAGTTTCTGAACTGTTTTGCTCTGCCTGGTGTATTGGCCAGTGATGCTTTACAAAAACGCTGGAAGTGACCCTCACGGTTGCAGCGATAACAAATAGCGTTACGGTGCGGGCATGACGAGGCAATGTGCATAGGGGAGCCACAACGGAAACATTTGTCCTGAGCCCTCACTACCGCTTTCGGTTTCACCGCTGTCAGTTTCTGCAGTTTGAGCTGGTCGTTGTCCGCCTTATTATGACACGCCTGCACATTCATGATGGCTCTTTCAATAGTTAACTCTTTTTCCACAGCTATCTTGAATGTCAGGCTCTCATCTTCGGCAAACAGAACTCTCTGAATGTCAACACGACTCAGTCCGCTGACGAGCCTGTCTCTAAAAGTTTCTTCCAGGTTACATCCAAAATTGCACGTCTGTGCCATTCTTTTGAGCTCGGCGACATATTTCCGACCGATTCCCCTTCCTGTTGTTCCCTCTTATGGAACGTTGCCCTTTCTGAGATGACCAACGGCCGCGGCGACAAGTGGTTTCGCAAAACGGCAAGCAAATCTTCAAAACTTTTTAGTGCCTCCTGAGGCGCTACTAGAGTCTTGAGCAACTTATACGTGTCAGGTCCTATGAGGCTTATGACCACGTCAACTCGGTTTGCGTCCGCTACCCCGTTCGCTCTCAAAAAGGCTCGCAACCTTTCTTCGTATGATAACTAATCACACTTCGTGTCATCAAAAGGTTCGACTTGCCCAAATAAGGCCATCCTGACTGCCTTTTGTCCCTCTGGTCCTTGATTCAAGATGCCAGATACTGGAACGTCAGTTGAAGGGCCCTCAGTGTCTGAGTCGTCCGACGGTCTCTGGATCCCGTTGTAGCAGCGAAATCCGTGTCCTCGTCGCCACTGTGTGGTATCTGTAGTAACAGGCCGATGGGGTTCTACACTGAAACATATTTATTGCAGGACTACCGGAGTACGACACATAGCCACGGGTGTGAGAGAGCGGCAGGACAGCAGCGGGTGGTGCAAACGGTACGCTGGCTCAGAAAGATATGGCGCACAGGAACAGTGGCGCGAGACGCACGAGCGCGCGCTAGCTGTTGCCCGCTTATTGTGTCACCCATACAACATGGCATAGAATGCGTAGCTGCTAAGCTTTTTATAAGCGAATGTCCTATGAATGTGGCTGCTTTGTACAGACCCCCCGAGCCAAACCCTAAATATTTTTCAATGTTAAATTATTATCTTTCTATGCACGCTAAAGATAAATGTAAGCTAATTCTTGCTAGGGACGGGAGTTTACCCAATAGAGAGTTTTAGTAGATCGTTCCGATACCTCCGATACTGCCGATCACGATACTCCGCCACTGCCTCCCTTGCGCTTGCATAGTATCGTTATCGGGGCTATCGGATGTATCGGAACGATCTACTAAAACTCTCTAATATCGAATGGAACAATTTACACGGAGGGGGTAACAAAGGTGCGTGTTTTAGCTCGCTTTTAAATATGGCGTTTTCCTATGACCTAATGCAAGTTGTCAAATCTCGCACGAGAACACGGGGAAATTGCGAATCGTTACACGACCTCATTTTTCTAAGCAGACCCCTTGCAGACGCGGAATACTCATGTCAGGTGATACATGGCATATCCGACCATGACATTGTTCTTTCCCATGCCCTTTGCTAAAAAATAGACCTTCCTCTTGTGTCATTGAAAATATCTTTAGTTTTGGTAAAGCGTACGATGTTGGGATTAAAGACTCCCTAGATGAAAGTTTTGATGAATATAGGAAATACTTTCTTTTGCCTACGTCAACTGTAGATGAGGTCTGAGGAAAGTTAAAAAAGATAATTAGCAACGCTATTTCACGCTTCGTTCCATTTCGCACTAAAAGGATTGCTAGGAAAAATGCGTGGATTACAAGGAACATCATTCGACTAAAACGAAAGGTGAAAAAGGCTACGAACGGGATATAAGAGAGATAATCGCGCATCATTCAGAGGGTTCCCAGATAGCGAACGCATCTCGCCGGCTTCGTCATGCTGTCACCGAGTCTAAATATTATTTTATGAACACCACACGTCAGATTTTTATGGCATCAGGTAGTGTTACTACTATCACTGTTGATTCAGTAACGATTACTAGTAGGCTAGATATGGCAAAATGACATTTATGTCAACCCGGCGTTTTTACCTTGATACTGAATTTAAACACAAAAAAAATCACCCGGACCAGACAAGATTCCAAATGAATTTATAAAAAAACTATGCTGAATGGATGTCACACTACCTGACAATTCTATATAAAAATCACTTCACTGCAGCCAGATCCTAGGGCACTGGAAGTGCGCCAAAATAATTCCTGTTCACAAGCAAGGTACTAAATCCCTTGTAGGCAATTATAGGCCCATCTCATTATTTAGTACGTCGTGTAAGTTTCTTGAACATATAATAGCTAATCATTTGATGACTTTTTTGAAAGTAACGGTTTATTAGGTGACAACCAGCATGGTTTTCGACGAGGTCGCTCAACAGTTACGCAGCTTATTGAAGTCAATCGAACTTAGCTATTGCATAGATAGGGGTGGTCAGACCGGCGTAATATTTTTAGATTTGCTAAAGCCTTTGATAGGGTGGCGCACCCAAAACTGCCTTATAAACTTAACATTATCCTTAAGAATAGAAGCAATAATTAGATGAATGGAAGCCTACCTGTATGAGTGAGAACAAAGGGTCCACATAAAGGATGAACACTCGCGACCTTGTAGGGTTGTATATGGGGTACCACAGGGTTCTGTGCTCGGGCCTGTACTTTTTATTCTTTTTTTAAGCGACATGGGTAAAAAATTTGAAGCAAAAGTTACGTATTAAGCATTTCGCGGACGATACGACAATATTTAGCGAAATTACAAGAAGACCTGACCAGCTGAAGTTAAATCTGCATTAGCAAAAAATTTAAAAAATGGTGGGACGAATGGCAGATGTCACTGAAGATCAATAAAACAGTTTTTATGACAGTGAGTAAAATGCTACCCCCCCCCCCCCCTAGTTTTCGATTACCGCATTGGGGAGAAATCGCTCACAAAAGTGACAGAGTATAAGTATCTAGCTGTATTATTCTGTCCGAATCTCTCATGGAACCTTTATGTTGATCAAATATACAAAAAGGCCATGCTATGGCTCTGGACTTTACGAAGGACTTTACGAGACGCTCCTCCACAAGTTAAAATAACTGCCTTCAGAAGACTGATCTTGTCAGTCATGGATTATGCCAGCCCAGTTTGGGAACCCTACGCGCGTCAAAACATAAAAAAAAACTCCAAAGAGAACAAAACAAGGCGCTTCGCTTTATTTTTAGTGATTACAGATCAACCACATCAGTTACAAATTTGCGAAATTGTGCTGGATTTCACACGATTGAAGCGCATAAGAAAATGAATCACCTTAAAACGTTCTTCTAAATCGTTCGCGATAATTCCCAGAAGTTAGAAAAACAAAAATATATACAGTTTTCGACTCCGAGAATCGTTAGACATAAGCATAACAGGCATATTGATCCCTATCCGTACTTTTCCAATGTACTAATAGTTTTGTTCTTTGTGAGATCTATAGATGACTGGAATAGTTTGCCTGAAACCATTGTAAATAGTTCAAGCGCATCTCTGTTGGAAAGAAGCATTGCTTCGTATTTTCTGATGTAATGTCGTACCGCATATTTTGATTATGTGCTTTTTTCCACCATGTACCATTCCTGCCTAGGCCAGTCAATGGCTGGCAGTATTAAATAAAAATAAAAAATACCTAAATAATGTGTTACTAGTATTAGAAAAGTAAACATTTCAAAAACTTGGCAGGTTACAAATAATAAAAAAAGTACTTTTATGTATTTCTTTCGCAGTTTGGTGTTATGGTGATATATTAGGAAATATAAACAAACTAATTTATTGCTGTTGGGCCGTATCAAAGCAGGAATATTGTTATTTGTGTGTCTTTTATGGCGAATAATGTGCGACTCGCAACAATTCACCCTTGAAAAGTTACAAAATAACCTGCGAAGTTAACACAGTCTAGATTTTCAATGTCGTACGTGCTGTTTTAATTATAGCGACGGATACTCAGATTAACTAATTTGTCAAAAGCAAGACATAATACTGACGTCCAAGGAACCTATTCGCTGACACTTCCACCAATGTAAATGTGAGCAGATTCAGGCTTTTATAAGAGCTGTACGAACATCCGACATGGAGAAAGAAGAAGCAGAAGCTTGACGTGACACAGCTCGTGGAAGAGCCTTTTCGATCAATTCCCCGTGGACCCTCTGCAGCCTTTGGTAGACGTAGATATGTAAATAAAATGAGGGGTAAAGGCTGTGGGGATCTGTCCCACTGCTCGCCCGCAAGAAAGACACGCAAGGCAGGACACAGCAAAAACACACCTTTACTAGGTTCAGGCCAGGGGTGCTATGTTGCGCTTTTTGGACTCCCAGGAGACTTGGAAGAGGGAAGTGACGTCAACGACTAGAGAAACGCAGATTGGATGTTGACAGAAGAAAACAAAATCAACATCCAATCTGCATTTGCTGCGTTGTTGACGTCACTTCCCTCTCCCTAGTCTCCTGGGAGTCCAAAAAGCGCAACATAGCCCCCCAGGCTTCGAGTCCCTGCCGCCGAGGCCCTCGTGCGCCACGCACGCGATCGTTTGAGCTCGCGCCCCGTGCCCGTGGCACGCTGCTGTCGGTCACCGCGGTGCGTAACTATACTCTGTTTCACCTTGTGTTGTACCGCAGGAAAGGCTACAAGCGCGAGCTCCTTGCTCTAGGGCCAACGTTACTAAAACACTCAGTTGGGAAACTCGCCGTCGAAACCTGGGCCGCTGGCGTCCACCGAGACCGAGCTAAATGCGACAACATCGCCAATCTTTGTCATTTGTCTGTACTGTGGTCCCCTTGAGCTTTTAGAAAGCCTTTTTTGCGTAAAAACAAACGGAAAAGACTCTTTTTGTATGAAATTTATTGGAGTTTAGTACAAAATGAAGGGCGCGTGATGTTTTTAAAATCTTTAGTTTGCAAGGTTTTGTGCCACAATTAATATTGTTTTTATACAACCATGCCTCAGCGGTGCTTTCAGGTGGCGCGTCCCGACCTAGGTGCATTTTAACTTCGGTAGCAAGACGCGGCGCGTCCGCAGGGGAGACGGGGGTGGCACCCCTGTTACCTCTTCCACTGTATCTGTTTCGGCGCCGAAATGGCCGATTAAAGCCAAAATAGAAGTGACGTGCGGTTCCTCGAATGGCCGCTGCGGGAAAAATGGTGGCGTTGTGTTCGTCATTAGCTCGGTGCTGGAGGACAGATCGGAGACACTTTTTGAAGGCAGTCTCTATGGCAGTTTCCCAACTGAGTGGTTGAATAACCTTGTCTAGGGCACATCTCGGCGGCACAAGCCCTCGTGCACTAAGGGCAGCTGCCAACGCTATGAGCTCGCGCTTCTCGCCTTCGCTGCGGTACAACATAAGGTGAAACGAAGTAAACCACGGTAGAAGAAATACATTTAAGTGGTGACTCTGGCCGCTCTTCCCGTGGGAAGCGAGCGACCAGATCGTGTTTGAAGCTAGCCTCGAACAAGGAGTATACTCTGTTTCACCTTATGATGCACCGCAGGAAAGGCTACAAGCGCGAGCTCCTTGCTCTGGGGCACATCCCGGCGGCACAAGCTCTCGTGCACTAAGGGCTGCTGTAACCTATGAGCTCGCGGTTAGCCTTCGCTGCGGTACAACATAAGGTGAAACGAAGCATAGTTTTTCCGCGCCGCCGCGGAGGGCGCTGAGGTGTGAGCACCGTGGGTATGAGGTCTCTCCTCGGCGGCCACGGTGTCGGGGGCGTAGCTTGCTCGCCTTTTTCGCGGTGTGGTGGTGGTGTGCGGTCAGTGGCTGACCTCATGTTTTGCTTTGGTGCTGTGTCGATCACAGGTGCCACCATCGTGCATGAACATGAACCTTAACCCGAAGAAGAAGTTATGCTATAAAGATGGGAAAGACGTGCTTCGTTCCCAACTGCAATTCGGGGTACCGGAACTGCGGAGAGCGAGTGTCCTTGTTTAAAGCTCCATCGAATGACGCTCGCCTAGAGCAGTGGCGTCGTGCAATCCCGAGGGCCGATCGCAAGTTACTAGCTAGTCTCCTCACCTCGTTGACCAAGTGCAAGACCAAGCTTGACAGTCTAATTTCTGTCGAAGACTGGGAATGCGAAGATGTCTGGACAGAAAAGGCTCAAGAAACCAAGGCTGTGGACTGCATGCTAAATTATGTAACTGAGTTTTTGAGCGTGAAAATAAAAAAACGCTACACGCTGCCCTGCATGTCGATCCGATTTCAGCATGGACAAGAACACTTCTACTGAAGCAGCACTGACAAACGTGCAGAACAGAGAAGGCCTTATACACCCCAACAAGAAGCTTTCCAGCTACTGAAGAAAGCGGAACAGTTCTTCGTGGAAAATAAAAGAGACCAGACTGTCTACTGGGACACAATCGACAGTGTTCTTGACAAATGCACAATAACTTGAAGGTAAACATCTTCGACAGACGTCTGTCTGGTTCGGAAGTGATAATGGAAAATAATTGACTCCAACCATAAATTAAACTCGTACCCAACGTTTCAAAACCAGTTCGGTTCCTTCTTCAGGGGCGATTGATCTCGTGCGTGGGAGCAGCCTCGTCTTCTTTGGTGGTACGAATATCTTCTAATCGCGCTTCCGCCTTGCCATCCAGTCTTTTTCTAATCACGTGTCGTAGTCCACTTACATAAACAGATGTTAAGGTGCCCGTAGATCTGTTGATATTTCCAGGTGTATTTTGGATGTGCCATGATTCAAGGTGATGTCTTTTTCGGAGATTGGTTTCAACATCAAGAACGGACGCGTTCGCGAAGTCTATCGGATGGTCAAATTGTCGCAGTGCTCCGCAAGAGCACTGCGTTCTCGGTCGAATTTGCGTACATCGTTCTTGTGCTGGCGTAACCTTTCCATAAAGTTCTTTGTTTCGGTGATATAAGATGCAGGACATTTTAAGCAGGGGATCCGGTAAACAATTCCCGGTGCTTTTTCCTTCGGGGGCCGATCTTTTGGTCTTGGCATGAAACGTCCAAGAGTGGATACCGATTTGTGAGCCACGTGAATGCCTTGTTTTGCGAGCACCCGTGATAGTGCTTCGCTAGAACCTTGAACGCAGGGAACGCTAATGCGCGTGATGGGGCGATGCGGCGCAGCTCCCTTTGGTTGTGGGTTTTGGCGAGAGTGAACCGTACGTTTGGTGACTTGTCGGATGAAACTTGTAGGGTAGCCGTTCTTTCTCAGATCAGCGATCACACTCTGCTCCTCGCTTTTTTTTTGTCTGTGACACTGACACTTTTGACCATCCGGTAGACTTCGCGAACGCGTCCGTTCTTGATGTTGAAACCAATCTCCGAAAAAGACATCACCTTTAATCATGGCACATCCAAAATACACCTGGAAATATCAACAGATCTATGGGTACCTTACCATCTGTTTATGTAAGTGGACTACGACACGTGAGTAGAAAAAGACTGGATGGCAAGGCGAAAAGCGCGATTAGAAGATATTCGTACCACCAAAGACCAGGCTGCTCCCACGCACGGGATAAATCGCCCCTGAAGAAGGAACCGAACAGGTTTTGAAACGTTGGGTCCGAGTTTAATTTTTGGTTGAAGTCAATTATTTTCCATTCCATGCACAATAACTTTTCCATGCGCTGAACACAAATAAGAAACAATTGCCCAGTTGCTCCACTACTACTTCTGCAGGCGAATGCGACAACACTGTAAGCATATTACGATGAGTAGAAACAAACAAGCTCAAGAAATAAAGAAATCAGCAAAGCAGCGCTCGTCTTAGTTTATGGGCATGGGCGAGAAACACAGGATGTAGGAGATGGCGTTCTTTGCTAGTATGCAGTGAATTCAGCTTTTGTGTACATTTTGAAGGAAAAATATTTGTCAGGTATTTTTTACCTGTAAGACGGGGTGACACCATAATGTGAGAGCATAGATGAAAAGTGATTTATGTCATATAACCGCTACTATTGTTTGACTTTCAGTCACTATGTCATCATGTCAGTCAGTATGCCATCATACTGTGTCATCATTTCAGTCACTATGTCATCATAAATAGACATTATTTCTGCTCAGAAGGTTTGTTTGTTCCACACTACAAGTTGACATTGCATGTATAAACCATTTGTAGCGCTATAACCTTTATGCGCATGTAAAGAATTATTTTGGCCCCACTATGTAACATTATTAGAATTTATTTTTTTTTTTCAATAAGAAGGCAGGAGCAGGGTGGAAAAAATTACCGACCTCCTATAAAGCCACGCGATGTGTGTAAACAATTTACGGAACTGTTACCAAACATGCTGTTTGACAAAACATGCGAGCACGGCCCAACTGTTTACTCTAAATTACTCTAAATTATTGAAGGCCCAGCAGATTATTCCGAGAAGTTTTATACTTATACGAGTATTTTTGTCACGTCAAGTCATCATCGGAATGTTCTCGTTTATAAAAAAACAGGAACCGCACGCGGGAAAAGGCAATCAGTGCCAGAGCGCCAACATAAATCCATCATTTCACTACACAGTACACAGGGACCGAGTAAAGCATGCATAATTTCCTTCGCAAGCCCTCTATACAAGCCTTCACAAGTTCCTCTATACTTGGGCGCCATCTATCCCTGTGCGCGTGAAGCGCGCTCGGTGCACCGAACATGATGTGGTCGCCGCGTGCGACAGAGAGTCATCACCTAAATGTATTTCTTCCACCATGGTAACTACACACCCCGCTTGTTGCTTGCCACAAGGCTTATCCTTCAGAGCCATACGGTCACTATATTGCGATCTTGTAGGATCCCATATATTATTAATATTCATATTGTTTTAATAAAAATTATCAAAGCTTAATTTAAGCTTTCCGATACATTAAATTCATTAAGAAATCTCCTATAAGCCACACGTCACAGGTTGCTAAGCATTGACAAACATTGCCTAGTATCATTTGAGGGACGCAGGTGGGATATTTTTCAAAACAATAACAAACTAGTTTAAAATAGCCGAAACACGTTAACCTTAATTAATAATATACCTGGCTTTGCTGAAAAACCCGCAGGGCAATACAATAAAATAAAAAAAAGGGGATAGAGCAAGCATTCCTTCAGTGGCTATCATACTTTTATTTTGTATACTCAATTATGATGCCACTGGTTCCTCTAATGACATCTGGCATGGTTTAGCAAACTGTGTCGTGTGACCTATTGCATTTAGTTTTATTAATCTTGAAGTGATTGGGAAGTTAAAATTAAGCACTTTCGATTGGTTATAAACTCAATCCGGTGGGCTAAAAATATCACCTAGAGGACTCGAAAGAGCAAAAATCACGGACGAGGAAGAGACGCGTACAACACGGACTGGCGCTAACTTTGAACCGATTTAATCGAGGCAGTCTACCTAGCACACATGCCTGAACACTCTTACCTATTTTGCCAACCCCTTTTGATAAAAGCATCCTATAAATACGAACAAGAGATGAAAATGCTTGATCCTGTAAACACAAGCAACAGATGACAAGCAGTGCCATCTGTTGTTTGTGTTTACAGGATGCTTTTATCACAAGGGGTTGACAAGGTAGACAAGAGTGTTCACACATGTTGTGTTGGGTCATAGCCTCCTATATACTGACAAAGCCTGGCAGATCGCCACGAGAAGCGGCCGCCGAAATGGGAAAGGTCGAGCAGTAGACAGCCGATGAGAGGAGAGCCACGTGACTGGCGCCCCGCCGCGGCGAGACGCCGAAACACACTTCTCCCGAGCGAACAAGTGTGTTTCGGGTCCTCGCCGCTGCAAAAGCTGTACGCTGACATCCAGATTACCCGAGAATAGGCCCTTTGATACTCTGTGCTACCAGATCCTTGCGCTCCAAATCTGCAATCGAGCACTCTATGGCTCCGTCGTCGAACTGCCAGGCTCTGTGAGTATAGAGGAGGCTATGGCTGGGTTGACTGCCCCAATTACATCAGTTTAAAGTTAGCGTCAGCCCATGTCGTATGCGTGCCTTTCTCGTCAGTTTTTCTTGCGCCTTTTAATACTCCAGATTTAATTGAACAACTAACCCAATTCAAAACTTTAATTAAAACTAGTGTGGGTCATTTAAGTGTGAAAAACGAAGTTTTCTAAACTCTCGACAAGCTGCCACCACTTTCCTTTTTCAAAAGGTTATCTAAGTGGAAAAACAAGGTTTTTTCCACTTAGATATTATAATGGCCCATTGGGAATTGCAAAACAAATTTTTAATATATCGTCGCGTAGAAAATGGGTTCTTGTTCGTTGCTGATGACGCTGATATTAAAAAAGAAATCTCTTTATTTTACGAATATAGGAGAAACTCTTTTATAACACAAATGACAATCCGCCAATAAATTTTGAGAGGAATGCTCCCAAGCTCTGACGACTTCCCCTGCCGTCCTCCTCGGCCACACCCCAGCGGGTGCACCGACCCCAACCGAACTCGTCAAACGAGGTCACACAAAGGCAAGCCAGTCGAACCCCTCCGCAGCCGTCAGGGGTCCCAAGTTTGCGAGCTAGAGGGCGGAGGACTCCACCGCCGAAGGGGTTCGGACGTGCAAGTTGGCTTCCAGAGGCAGGGTGATGGTTAGTCAGGGCGTGGTATCCGGGTGCCGACTTCTTCCCGGATGGGGGGAAGCCGTTTGAGAAGTCAAAATGCGTACTGACTCAAGCACATTTGGAACGAAGTTAACAAGAACGGCTAAAAAACAATACAAAACAGATTCGAAGCTACGAACACAAGACCAGGCGCGTACAAGGCAAGTCAGTAACCAAAATAATGTACGCAAGTACACAATGAAAAACAAAAAAAAACAACTTTATCTAGCACCAAAAGCAAACCCCACTCAACGCGTGGAAACCATTCCAAAATTCCATGAACGTTTCGGTTAACACGGACAGTGTCATCATACACCCCGAGCGGGGGTCTTCGCGAACCGCTCCGCGGGAGGCACTTCATCCACCTGCGGCTGCGAGCAGCGGCCGACCTCACTAGGGAACCCTCGGAGGGGCCCCAAAAACAAAGTAAAACTAAAACAACAAAGCCGCGAAGGCATAACTTCGCGAGAATATCGAAAGTATGGCTCCTTTAAAAGCTTGAATCTGTTCAAATTTCTGTTCCTTGGTGCCCCATCAGGCAGGTTATTCGGTAGTCAGTATTATGTCCTGGTTAAGAAAAATAAGCTAAAATGAGTAATTTAATAATTATTAAAACGCACAGCCGCATCTAGGGGGTTATTTGGGGGTTAATATTATGCCCTGGTTATGAGACATTAGTTAAATTGAATATTGGAACAATAATAGAAAAATAACAGCCTCATCAGGCAGGTTATTTGGTTTGTGACGATTAAAAGCCCTAAAAAAACGAGGGCCAGTAAAAGAGGACACGCACACACAACGAACGCACGATTGAAGTTTAATCTGAATTGATCAAGCGAGAAAAAAACAAAAAAACATGTATGCCTTATTGACAAAACATCCATGTCATGAACGCACATCGTCCGGCTCAAGATAATTGTTTCCTGAAACTTTGGGACAACTGAAACAGAGTGACAAGGGAAATTACAGAAGCGTATTTTATAAAGTGCGGTCATGATATCTGCGTTAGTACACCGTCAATTGCCGTCTATGGTTCAGAAGTGGCGTATTTACAGTCCTTTGATTGGCCAAGCTAGTAAGAATAAACGTAGATTAGTAGGGCGATGTGTGTTCATTACATGGGTGTTTTGTTGCTAAGGCATAAATGTTTTTTCTTGTTTGATCAATTCAGTTTAAGCTTCAGTTGCAAGTGCGCTCTTGGTGCGTGTGTGTCTTTTTTTATTTCTCCTCGTCTTTATAGCGCTTTTTATTGTCACAATGTAACACAAACTAACCCAAGTGAATACCGTTATAAGGTTATTTGGTGGTTAATATATTTTTCTGATTAAGAGAAATCAGTTAAAATTTGTATTGAATATTATTTGAAACAGCACTTACTCAATAATCCGATGGTGTTACTTTAAAGTTTGTATTTTTGCAAGTTGCCTATTATATTGCCATAAAAGACACCCAAATGACACAATACCAGCTTCAATGAGGCCCATAGAAACAATATATTGCGTTTTCGTTAATACTTCTGAATATTCCGCTACAACACATAACTGCAGAAAAAAAAGGCGGGTTTTGGAAAACAAAACAAAATTGAGTCAAAACTTGCTAGATTTCTTAAATATTTGTTTTTCTAATACATGAAACCCAAGATTTAATAAATGCACAATATTCAATTTATATCGATCAAAATAACTTGAGAGATTCTTCTGATGATATCAAATGTGTTAAAAACATTTAGTAGGTCAGATAGAACAGCCTGCTAAACTCTGTCAAGTATCGCGAAAGAGAGACAGTTTGACATTTAAAAAATAATCCTTAACATAGTAAATTAAATGTGTTTGAAATAAAAACAAAAATATAACGAAAGTGTCTCCAGAAAGTTGCATTGCTGTATCTAGGAACAGGGAAATGGGAATTAGCAGAAAAAGCTCGTTTTCGCCATAGTCTATTCAATAAAAAATAACCTGATAAAAAAAATTGCGGTTTTTGCTTACTGTACTTATATAAATTTAACCAAAACATTTTTTTATTAAAATATACTGTAAACATTTTAATTTTCGCGAGCTAAATATTTCGCGACTCAGGTCAAAACTGAAGTTTTGGAATAATTCGCGGGTTCTAATTTTCGCGACGCGATGGGATCTCAATATAGATTCCAATGTGTTCACCTTTTTTTGGAATTGTTCGCGGGACCTATTGTTTGCGAATCGTATTCGATTCACGAAATCCGAAAAAATTAGGTCATCGCGAAGATTAGGTCGTTTACAGCATCTAGCTTAAATTTGGGTCTGAATTCAGATGAAAACACCCCGATACCTGCGCTCGTATGTCGTTTGAGAAACGCCCCTCAAGCTCGTGACTTTGTCCTACCGTTCAGAATCGAGGGCGTGCTGTAATGACTCCCTCGAAGCATCAGACATCAGTGTTACACTGATGATCTTACTGATGTTAACTGGCATCGCGCGTAGAAAACGTTGAATGAAAAAGCCTGCGCATTGTGGCATATAGGCTTTACTTTTCCTTACGCGTTTGTCACAACTCTTGTTTTTACGGGTGATTTTCATGCCATTTAAACGGTGAGTTCAGTTTGCGTGAAAATTAAGCTGTGCTGTACGATGTCTGTGAAGCTATATTACATTGTATTTTAGCTTCACAGGTACTCATCATAGTGATCACATGAGCTACTTCAACAAATCCGTCACCGCGCGCATTGCATTCTGGGAACCTGTAGGTCAGGAGTAGAGCGCGTATCTATTTTGTTGCCCAATGATTCCCATAATGCAAAAAGTGGCATTACGGCGCAATGAGGCGCTTTGAGTTTTGGAATAAGTCTATTGAAATAAATATGAGCGAAATTAATTATTGTGCTCTTAAAGTCATTTTAGCTGCTGCGGGGTGAGGGTCTTAAGCGTTTTAAACCAAATACATCACTGCCATTCTGATGAGCACCGTTGCAACTTCCTTTCAGAGTGACGTGGCCCTACCGCCAACCGCCTCGCCAGGTCCCGGTCTATATTTTGGACAAACAAGGTCATTTTGTGTAGCCTGGACCCGATGGACGTTATCAAGCACAAGCCAACACGTACAATAGAGAGGGTACTTGTGCATTACATTCTAGTATACTATTTGAAAGATATATCTCATTCGAGTACGATTGGTCAAACCCTAGGTCTCGTGCAATGTCTGCTCAAAGGGGCGGCAGCATTCGAGCGTGGGTGAATGACAAAGAAGTAAGTGCTGTAATTAGCAACATCATATCTATAAGCCAACTCACGTTTACAAACAAACCGGAGCGCCCCTAGCGGACGCCACCGGCGCCGCGCATGCGCGAGGGGGGTGTGGGCAAGAAGCTCGCCGTCGCCCATAAGCAAACCATTGAAATGCGATGTTATCGGCGTTGGTGTGAGTCCCCCTGCCCTTTTTCGCGTTCGAATTGATGATTTTACGTCTTCCTGGCAATGTCTGACTAATTGAGCGGCCTCAGCGAAATTTCGAGGCTCGTTACACCGCAGAACTTCGCGTGAATAATGTGGCATGTGGCGATTTATTCCGCGTGGACGCCGCAGCTAGGATGGACGCTAAAGCCTTATTCGCATGATGAGATTGCGCTCCCTATTTTTGGTCGCGACGTCGCTCGGGCTGCAAAAGCGTGAACCGTAGCTGAGATGGTTGGCGTCGATACTGAAAATCTCAAGCAGAATTGGACCACGACCAACTCTAATTGGACCAAGTGAATCAGGCATAACAAGTCGGTGATGGCCACTGGTAACAATGATCAACATATCCTTGTATCTACTGTTTACATCCAGCCTGCTTACCAACCTTCAAGCTTAAGTCTTTTGAGGCCTGCACTTCTTACCTCAAGTACCGGGCCCACGTTCAGTCTACGGGCCGGTGTCGTCTAAAGGAGCAGACGACAAGCAGAAACGTTTGAAAGAGCAGACGACAGTTCGAACGATCAGGCGCCCGTTTTAACTTGAAGACGCACTGAACCTAGCCCGCAGGTGGTCCGTACAACTTGACGGTTTTCCGGCGTTCATGTTGGAACAAAACAAATAAATCTGATGACCACAAGTATCCGTGAATTCAACCCAAAGTGCTTCCTGCCCAAGCAATCGTGGTCCGGCGGCGTCTGGGTTTCCCTTTTCACGGCACATATTCACGTTCTCGGACTAACCGAGCACATGAAAACTGACCTTCAAACCTTTCTCGACTCTTTTGGTATGGCCCCAGGCGCGGCGTTTTGACGAGAAGGCAGGTTTTTGTCTGGTTCCTTTCAAAACAACGCAGGAATACAAGTCTGGCATGGGGACTTCTGCCCACAGCCCCAGACCGGAAGTGCGACCGACGCGCCACCAACGCGCCGTGACGTAACAGAGATGAGTTCGTGTATATCTTAAGAGAAGCGGCCTAATTCATCGCCGCAAACCAGGTGTGTCCCAGAGTCAGTCTTTTGGTGGCATGTTTTCTCTTTATATGACTGAATTGTCTTCTTAGGGGAGGGGGTATCTTGAACGTTGGTTGGCAATCACGCTATAAATATGAAACATTTCAGCCTTCTGTTTATTGGCAATTTTAGCTCCAATGCTTATGCTTCTTGAAACGTTAAATAATATTTTCTTCAGCAGGACATATTGAAGATTAACTTGATATTTGCTTTCAGCGTAAATACGAAGATAAGAAATTATTAAGTGCCGGTCTTACTCGGGACAGCCGCCCAGAATTACTTGAGCGTGCATCAGTTGAGTGGCACTGGAGCCTGACTTCACTCATTTTGACTAATTGAAAAAGGCAGAGCGTGGGCAGTACATGCGGCACTCTTTCACATACGCATGGTTTTTCATAAGCGTAAATATGTTTTCGAGTGTTACTATGCAACGGTCATACATTGAGTCCTGTATTACTTAATTAAATCATATTGTGCTACAACTGCTCTTTAATTTTTTCTTTACTAACTATAACGCCTTTCGTTGAAGCAACCCTCAAACTTGCACTTTTAATGTTTAACCGGCTTAGCTGATATCACTTAAAAACTAATGATGCTTTCAAATATTTTTGTTCATTTGTGATAGCTCGTTAAATGCACACAAGTTCGCATATACTTTTCTATGTTATTGTTTGAATGCAGTATTTATTAGAACATGGCATCGCCTGTATCTTGAGCTGTGTATCTAATTTAAACAAATAAATCTATTGTTTACCTGCGGACGCACTGTTCTTTTAAATATCTTTCAATACCTCGTCCTTTCCCCTTTACAGATTCCTGTATATTTACTTTCCTCCAGAGCCTTCAGGAAGCCAATCGCTACAGTCTACAAATGAAGCTTGGTAACGACGAGGGCCCATATATTTTGCGACTTAAAAGTAAAGTTAAAATAAAATAAATCGCAGGCTTTATTTTAGCGCATAAATGTTCCTGGACTTCTCATTTGCCTGGCCTTCTTCGTGGATCGGAGTGATTGACCCTCCGAGTACTCAGCAGGGAAGTAGACAAGACATTTTTTAGAGCCACCTCCAAAACGGGACCGCTAGAAAACGGGCCCCCTACGGCCGTGACGAGTTAGATCCAACTTATCACGGCACATTTTGAGGCAACCTAAACAGGGACGACGGAAAACGGGCCGCAATATCCGACTTGTAACGGCAAATTCGGGGGCTACTTTAAAAGGGACGACAAATGGGCCGGCAATTTTAGGTGGCCCCAAAATTTGCCATGACATGTTGGATCTAACTTGTCACGGCTATAGCGCCACGCGCGTTGCGAGCGAGCGCGTGTGTGGCCGAGTGGTTATCGCGCTTGACTGTCGCACGAAAGGTTTAGGTTCGATTCCAGCCAGCGGACTGTATATTTATTTATTCTTTCAATTTGGCGTTCTCGTAAGTTCGAGAACATTTTCGTCTGATCGAGTTCTACGCACCGAAAGGTCGACCCGAATGTTCCAGCAGCCTACGAGGGTACATAAGGGACTCCGCACGGCGAGCGGAGTCAGTCTCGCCCTAGCGATTGATCCTGCTGTTACGCCGCCATCGACGCCCTCGACGCTCTACTGTTATCTTCTGTTTACGTTTGGTTTGGGCACAAGTTCGCCCCATTAAACGTTTAGTTTCTTCAGTTGTCATCGCCTCATTCATTGTCATTCGTGACATTTTGGTGGAGGTGCTGGGCATCGACGGTAAATGTGGCCGGCTTCACGGCAGTGATAGCTCAACGGGCGTCGATCGGCCGTCCTCCACAGGTCGGTCTTTCGCGGCGCCTCTTGTTCTGGGCGGACGTGCGCCCGATCTTCTTGGCGTCGGGAATACTGCGGCGCTGGAGGCTCACGTCGGGGTGGCGCCGTATACTGGTGAGCAGGGGCAGTGGTCGTCGGGTAGCTGTGGCGTAGCTCATGTACCACATGTCCCTGCAGCGTACCCCTCCGAGGGCCCGCAGTGCAAGTCCGACATCAAGCCCACGACGACCCGACGAAGACACTACCAATACCCGATTAAGTCGCCGCATTCAAGGCCTACACCCGGAATTTGGACTTTGCCACCCAGGACCAAGCAGTCAACCCGGCCGACGATGAATAACCAGTCGTCACAACCCTCAACCGCTCCATCCGTCGTCTTCATGCCTGTCGCCCCACGGAATCCGACGCCATTCCATGGTGAGGCCCATGAGGGTGAGGAGGACTGGCTTCAACATTATGAACGCATAGCCCGTCATAACGGTTGGACTACGGAACAGCGCCTACAAAATCTCTACTACTTCTCCCTGGAGAAAACGTACAAGAAACTGGTTCAAGAACCATGAGGATTCGCTGACGTCGTGGGACACCTGCGTCACCAAGCTGAACCGGACATTCATGAATCAGAATCGTAGGCAACGGGCCGAAGATCTTCTCCAGTCGAGGTTTCAAGCCCCCAACGAAACCGTCACGAGCTTTGTGGAAGATGTTCTGCGGCTGAGTACCCGTGCAGACCCTCAAGCCACCGAAGAGAAAATACTGCGCGTCCTCATGCGGGGCGTGAGGGAAACATCTTCGGCGGTCCTGTCCGCAGCCCCCCGACAACAGTCGAAGGTTTCGTCACCAAGGCGACGAACATCGAACGTGCCCTTCAATCACGGACCTAACACTACCAGAGACTTCCCGGCGTCGCTTCACTCTCGCCTTCTAGATGCAACAGCCCGGATCTCCGCGAGATCACCCGGGACGTCGTGCGGGAGGAAATTCAGAAGCTTCTACCTGCCGCCGCAAGCCCAGCTTTTCCCTCAATCGCCGAGTTGTCCGGGAAGAAGTTCATCAGGCGCTGCAGCGAGAAGTTCTCGTCAGCGCCACTCCCAAACTGCCGACGCTGAGCTACGCCGTAGCTACCCGACGACCACCGCCCCCAGCTCACCAGTGTACGGCGCCACCCCGATGAGAGCCTACAGCGCCGCAGTATTACCGACGCCAAGAAGATCGGGCGCACGTCCGCCCAGATCAAGCTGCGCCGCGAAAGACCAACGTGTGGAGGATGGCCGATCGACGCCCGTTGCGGTGAAGCCGGCCACATTTACCGTCATTCCCCTACCAACAACTGGGGCTCCGCGGGTTCCACCTAAACGACCCACGCCCAAGGTACGACAAACGCCCTCGCGACATCGAGGAGTACCTCCGTAGTTCGCCATCCTCAGCGCCACCTCTTCACCGTGAGTCCCGCTCACCGTCGCCCAGACGTTCAGCGTCTCCAGCACCACGACCCCGCCGAGAGTGCCTGTCTCCTCTGCGTCGCCGGGAAAACTAAGTGCGGCAACGCCTGCAGGTGGCGTTGCTGAAGACGACCGAAGTAAAAAGCCTCCAAGAACGACGGAGCGCTCCCACTCTCCCGACGCTACGAATCACAACGACGCCCCCGCATCGGTGTCCAACAACCTAAACGTTATTATCGACGGCCACGACGCATCGGCACTCGTGGACACCTGAGCAGACTACTCAGTCTTGAGTGGAAGGCTCTCTCGCCGCATGCGAAAAGTGACAACGTTGTGGGAAAGCCCCCAAAAACAAACCGCTGGGCACCTCATCACACCAGTCGGGAGATGCACTGCCCGCGTCGAGATCCACGGTGAGACGTGCCCTGTCAAGTTCGTCGTTCTGCAAGACTCTTCGAGGGACGTTATTCTCGGAATGGACTTTCTCTGCGAGTATGGCGCCGTCATCGACCTCGGATCAAACCGGTTGACTCTACGAAAACCTGTTTCACCACCAGAGGAACCCAAGGCGACATCATCCGCGGTCCGAGTCTTCGCAAGTCACGTGAACTTACCGCCGCGGTCGAGTGTTTTCGTGCCCGTCGGGATCACCGAAGCTTTCTGCGGCGAAGTTCTGCTCGAGGGGAGCCTCCAGTTGCTTCTAGGAAGAGGAATAGGCGTCGCAAGAGGAGTAGCTGAACTTCATTATCGTCGCACTCTGGTTCTCGTGACGAACTTCCGAAACGAAGCGCAACACCTCACGAAAGGTGCAGCCATTGGCCACGTCGACGAACTCCGAAACTCCGCCGAAATCGCCGCCATTACTGACGAAACCTCGCCACCTCAGCAAGACAGTACGTCACCAGCGCAGCTCGACATTGATCCTAAGCTTCCAGGCCCGAAACAACGTCAGCTGATTAACCTCCTCACCGAATATCGCGACTGCTTTGCGACGTCGTCGAAGGTGCTCAAAACCGCCGTTGCGAAGCACCGCATCGTTACCGAGAACGACGCGCGCCCTGTGCATCGATCTCCATACAGATTCTTCGTTAACGAAAGGCAGGTGATCCAGGAGCAAGTTCAAGAGAAGCTGAACGACGACATAATCCAACCTTCAAGCAGTCCATGGGCCTCTCCAGTTGTACTGGTTAAGAAGAAGGACGGGACGCTTAGGTTCAGCGTGGGCTACCGGCAGCTGAACGCAGTGACGAAGAAAGACGTCTATCCACTCCCCCGCACCAACGACACGTTAGACCGGCTGCGCCACTCTCGATACTTTTCATCGATGGACCTGAAGAGCGGCTACTGGCAGATCGAAGTCGACGAACGGGACCGAGAGAAGACAGGCTTCGTCACACCGGATGGACTGTACGAGTTCAAGGTGGTGCCCTTCGGACTATGCACGGCGCCAGTACACACCGGATGGACTGTACGAGTTCAAGGTGATGCCCTTCAGACTATGCACGGCGCCAGTAACTTTCCAGCGTGTCATGGACACCGTACTGGCAGCACTGAAGTGGCAGAGCTGTCTCGTGTACCTCGACGACGTCGTAGTGTTTTCCGGCAACTTCGACGAGCTTTTGCGACGACTCCGAGCTGTTCTCCAAGCCATACAGGACGGCCGGACTCACCCTCAAGCCGTCAAAGTGTCGGTTCGCCTATGACGAACTGAAGTTCCTAGGTCACGTGGTTAGTAACGAAGGCATTCGCCCAGACCCAGAGAAGACTCGCGCCGTCGCAGCATTTCCAGCGCCAAGAGACAAGAAGACCGTGCGAAGGTTCCTTGAACTATGTGCTTACTATCGGCGCTTCGTTAGGGATTTTGCAAGGATTTCCGCACCGCTCACAAACTTCACGAAGGACGCCAAGAAGTTCGAATGGGCCGAGGAGCAGCAGCAGGCATTCGACGAGCTGAAGCGACGACTGCAGACTCCTCCTGTTCCTGGACATTTCGACCAGGATGCGGAAACCGAGATTCACACGGACGCAAGTAAAGCAAGACTTGGCGCGGTACTGGTTGAAGTACAAGAAGGCACCGAGCGAGTCATCGCCTACGCAAGTCGGACATTGTCGAAGGCTAGAGAAACTACTCCACGACTGAGAAAGAATGCCTTGCGGTCGTCTGGGCAATCACGAAGTTTCGTCCGTACTTATATGGGAGCCCGTTCCACGTAGTCACGGACCACCACTCGCTCTGCTGGCTTGCGAACCTCAAGGACCCGTCAGGACGCCTTGCTCGATGGAGTCTCCGACTACAAAAGTTCAACATGACCGTGGTCTAAAAGTCAGGCCGGAAGCACAGCCACGCCGACTGCCTGTCCAGAGCTCCCGTCGAAACACCTTCCGGCAGCAGCGACGACGATGACGACGAGAGTTTCCTGGGCGCAGTGAACACCGACGACATGGCCCGACATCAACGAGACGATGCTGAGCTGCGCGCACTAATAAAGCACCTGGAAGGGTGCGGGAGTGCCATACCACGTGTTTTTTTCACGAGCCCTGCCGACCTTCGTCATTCGACAAGGTGTGCTCTACAAAGAGAACTTCGGAAACAACAACTCGCCATGGCTGCTGGTAATCCCGGCAGACCTTCGAGAGGAGATTTTTCAAGCATGTCATGACGACCCGACGTCCGGTCACCTTGGTTACAGCCGGACACTGGCCCGTATTCGTGAAAAGTATTACTGGCCCAAGCTCTCTAAAACCGTCCACCTATACAAACGATCATGCCATGAATGCAAGCGACGCAAGAAACCTCCGACGAGGCCGGCCGGACTCCTGCAGTCAATTCCTTCGCCAATAGCACTTTTCCAGCAGATCGGAATGGATCTACTTGGCCCTTTTCAGCCGTCGACGTCGGGAAATCGCTGGATCATCGTCGCCACAGATTATCTCACGCGGTACGTCGAAACGAAAGCCCTTCCTTCCGGGACTGCTGTAGAAGTAGCCAAGTTTTTCATTGAATCCATCGTCCTCCGGCACGGCGCTCCCGAAGTCCTGATCTGAGACCGTGGATCCTCGTTCATGGCCCAGCTGACACAAGAAGTCCTTCGTCTCTGCCACACCAGCCATCGTCGCACCACGGCGTACCACCCGCAGATCAACGGGCTGACGGAAAGACTCAACAAGACCATCGCCGACATGATCTCCATGTACGTGGACGTGGAGCACAAGACATGGGACGAGGTGTTGCCGTACGTCACCTTTGCCTACAACACGGTCGTGCAAGAGACCACCGGGGTTACACCCTTTCAACTGGTTCATGGTCGCAAAGTGACGACAATGCTGGAAGCGAAGTTACCCCACGAACCGGCTGTCGACGGAAGCGACGACGCCCAGGTGGTTGCCCAACGGTCAGAAGAAGTCCTTCAGCTCGCCAGACTCCGGATTCAAGCCCAACAACGTATCGACACTGGCCGCTACAACCTTCGTCGTCGGGACGTCAACTTCCAGCCCGGAGACAGGGTGTGGGTGTGGACACCGATCCGGCACCGTGGTCTCAGCGAAAAACTCCTGCAGCGCTACTTCGGACCCTACAGAGTTCTTCGTCGACTCCGCGATCTGAACTACCAGGTGATGCCCGACGGAACGCGGACTTCATCACGCCGCCCTCCACGACCGGAAGTCGTCCCCGTCGTGCGCTTCAAGCCGTACTACGATCGATAGGACACTAAATTGTGTATTGTAATACGCTCGATAGAATTGTGTTGCACAAGTCTACGTAGTTTGCATTATTTTTGTTTGTTCTACTGTTTTGTTTCCCGGCACGTCGCATCGAGACGATGCGCTTTTAAATGGGGGAGTAATACCACGTGCGTCGGTGAGCGAGTGCGTGCGTGGCCGAGTGGTTATCGCGCTTGACTGAAGCGCGAAAGGTGTAGGTTCGATTCCAGTCAGCGGACTGCCCTTTTATTTATTCTTTCAATTTTGCGTTCTCGTAAGTTCGAGAACATCCTCGTCTGATCGAGTTCTACGCACCGAAATTTCTACCCGAATGTTCCAGAAGCCTACGAGGGTACATAAGGGACTCCTCATGGCGAGCGGAGTAAGTCTCGCCCCAGCGATCGATCCTGCTGTTACGCCGCCATCGACGCCCGCGACGCTCTACTGTTATATTCTGTTTACCTTTGGTTTGGGCGCAAGTTAGTCCCATTAAACGTTTAGTTTCTTCAGTTGTCATCGCCACATCCATTGTCATTCTTGACAATAGGTGGCTCTTTAGGTGGCCCCAGATTAAGATTAGTTTTCGATGAAACTGCGTCGATGAAAAGTTGTCGATGAAACGAAATGGACCAAGAATTGGCAACTCACAACGCTCCAAGTATATATGAGAGAGAAAGAGACTAAACGTTTTATTTACTGAGAAATTCCGACTTACCTTCAGATTTCAAAAGGTCAAAGCCGAGCGCCGTAGTCTCGTGGACACGCGAATGTACTAATCGACTCAAGTTTAAAGGGGCCATGAAGCGATTTTTCAAGCTTCCGCTAAATACTACTTAGAATCACTCCCTAACGTTAATAGCTTAATAGACTTGCCTTAGGTTTTCGTTCTAGTCAATGGCAGTCGCCAGAAAATATGAGATATGAGCATCGTACATCCCCTCAACTCGAAGTTTGATCAAGCGGCCACGTGGCCTGGTGACTATCCTTTTCCGCCAACGTTCATCTTAGCCACGCGCGAGTGTTGGCAAAGTAGAAAACGCGTACTGAGGTCCAGGCATTGTTAAGGCCGGTTCAGACACTTGCGTTTGAGTGCGTTTGACTGCGTTGCGTCGAGAACCGAAAGCGAGTCACCGGCACATCTGTGCTTCATATGAAGCGTGGAATCCAATACGCCTCGCAAGTGGGCTCATTTTTGTCTTCTGCGCATGAGAAAGGAGGTAGCGGTGACGTCAGAACGCCGAGCCCTGATTGGCTGATCGCGACCCCCCTATCTGAGCGTCGTCTGCTCTTTTGCAACGTCGTCTGCTCGCAACGTCGTCTGCGTCTGTCTTACCTTTCCTGCGACTTTCGGAAGTGCAAGTCTTTACGAGCGAGCTCGACTTCGCCTTTCAGAGAGGGGAGACGAAATAACTCGAGCGGTACGTTGTTTTTGTCGAACAACTAGCAGACGTGCATCAAGGGGGGAAGTCAAGGGACTCGCTGGCGAGGTGTCCCGAGGCGCCGAGGTTTGTCTGCTAAGAAGCGAGAGTGTCCGCAAGTTCCCTCCCAAATACTTTTTCCCTCCTTGCGTGTGCGGCGAGACTCCTCACTCTTAAACGGCGTCGGCGGGTTGGTGCAGTTAACGTCGTCTGCTTTACGTCTGCTAGTCAAAGCGATGGCTGCTTTACCTTTCCTGCGTCTGTCGGAGATTCACCGCTTTTTCACCGGCGAGAGTCGCCGCTGCCTCGGAAAACGAGGCGATGACAAGAGGAAGAGATTGAAGGGTTCACAAGGGTCGCGCGGGCATATTCCATTCAGCACGCCAGCCGGTCGTGGGCAGACGGTCTTGGCCAAGGACCGTCGGAGCACCGCTGCGCCGCTGCTAGGCCTATCTGCCGAGCTCGCTTGGACGGGGTCAGTGGAATCGTGGCCGTTGGAGCATTCCCCGGGTGTTTGTGGATCCAGCGTTCTTGTTCGTCGTCGTTTATTTCAAGTGCTTTTTACTTTTTTTCTTGCTGCTTGTAGTCGTGACGCGTGAGAAGAGCACGTACAAAAATAAACGTCCGTTGGTCGTCGCGACCAAGTAACTGAGCGACGCTGTCGGCCATGCTGAGTTGATCGTCGTAGGATTCCGTCATAACCTGAGCAAAACTTACGATAATTTCGTTTCGTGAATACGAATTTGTTCTCACGTTTTGTCTTACGCACTCTTTCGGCGTAACATGGTTTTGTGAATCTGGCCTCTGCACTTCCGAAAGTCGCAGGAAAGGTAAGACAGACGCAGACGACGTTGCAAAAGAGCAGACGACGCTCAGATAGGGGGGCCGTGATCAGCCAATCAGGGCACGGCGTTCTGACGTCACCGGTACCCCCTGCGCGAGAAGCAGACGAACTTGCCCTCCGCATTCAAGAAATCATCTTGGCACGCGATAGATGCAGTAGGGATGTCCTGGTTTCTCGCTGCCGCAACGCAGTCAAACGCAGTCAAACGCAACTGTCTGAACCAGGCTTTAAGCCCGGTTCACACAGTTGCGTTTGACTGCGTTTGACTGCGTTGCGGCAGCGAGACACCAGGACATCCCTGCTGCTTATATCGCGTGCCAAGAAGATTCCTTGAATTGGATTCCACGCTTCATACGAAGCACAGATGTGCCGGTGACTCGCTTTCGGTTCTCGCCGCAACGCAGTCAAACGCACTCAAACGCAAGTGTCTGAACCGGCCTTTAGAGTTCGGCTATTCTCATCACCGCAGCGGTTGGGCGCGAGCCAATACCAGAGTGTCCGACGAGACATTGATTGTTAAGGCCCTGTCACACTGCGGAAACAGTCGGAGAAATTTGTCCTTCAACACGAGGAAAACATGTTTTCGGGAACCCTGTCACATTGCGGAAACAGCAACAGTCCGGAAACATGTTGCTGTCGTCCAAAAATCATGTTTCCCAACTTGTTCTCCGACACTCGGGGAACATCCTGTCACACCGGGAAAGCGTTTCGGAAGAACACAAATTGCCTCCTCTCCTGCGCGCTGCCTCTATCCCTGCCAAGCACGCGCGCTCGTGCAGTGCAAGCGCTGTTCTGGGCCACATGCTCGCGCTTGTAGCATCGGCTGCGTCTGGACCGAAGCTGAAACGAAGTATAGGCGGCTAGGCACAGATCCGCTGGCTCCGCTCGCCCCTCGAATCGTTGCCATTTTGGATCGCCGTCTCATCGCCGTCGCTCTACCGTAGTCGATTCATCAGCCGCGCGAACCATCTCGTGTTCTCTGGATTTGGCGGTTGCGTTCTGCTACAGGGCTAGACCCTTGCAGGATTGCATACGCGTCGGCCACAGCAGCAGCTTCCGCTTTGGTGCTTCTTTGTGCCATCGATTCAGATGATTCTGACGATCAGCTGCCGCCGCGCAAGAAGCCGCGTTCAAAATGTACCAGCGAGTGACTCGCAAGAGTGCATCAACAAGGTGCCTATGAGAATTTGATGCGGGAGCTGGCTCTGGAAGATTCCGAGGCCTACCGTCGTTGGATTCGGGGAGTTGTCAATTATTGAAGTATTCTCGTGCGACTATCTGTACTGAAAAATAGAGATGTTGCCGTGATGCTGGAAAAAACTTCGCTCAGCCACCGAAATGGGGAACACGTGTCGTCCGACACAAGTTGCCGAGGTTTCCGTTGCCAAAAGCTGTCACACCGAGACAACATTGTCGCTGTCGTCCATGTTGTGTTGCTGTTTCCTCAATGTGACAGGGTTGTCGGGCAACAGAGCCGACAGCCGACATGTTTCCCGACTGTTGAGAAACATGTTTTGTTGATGTTTCCGCCGTGTTTCCTCAATGTGACAGGGCCTTTACGAGCCGAAGTCACGCAGTTCTCGTGTCCGATCCATGAGCCGCGCCCGACTGTCGTCAGGCGGGTGGTTTCGATCTCACAATTACATCATCGAGCTTTGCGAAGGCAAGACTGAAAGAAATAGTCCCCATTTATCCTCCCAACTTCACCGCGACAAAGAAGCTTTTAAATCAGTCGAGGTCTGTGCGAGTATAGACAGTTTTACTGAGAGAGGGCGAGAGAGAAAAGGGGAAAGGCTACCGGCAGCTTTCCCCTTGCTGGTTGTGTAGAAAGAGTGAAGGTCCCGGATGAGAGGCTTGGCCGGTGTTGGGTGTCTCCAGTGCCCCAACTTCGTTCGCGCTTTCTTTTCTGTTTTAAACTCGCAAACTTAATTAAGGCCACGCACTTCGGTGGCGGCAGTCCCCAGGTCATCGGGACACCATTGCTCGGTTTTAGGGTGCACGAATAACGACAGAAAGCGTCGAATACTGTCCGAGGACCTATGTAGCTTGCAAGGAATCCGGCAAGGCGAGAGCGGCTGCAATGTCTTTAAGCTCCATCGCTTTCCACATGATCCCGGTCTCCGGCTGTAGTGGATTGCGTCCGTAAACCGAAAAGACGTTTCCTCAACGCCATCCTCTCGACTGTGCTCGGAATATTTTGTGAATTAAGCGCGCACCAAACACTGTACCGCCGATGAACATGGGGTAGGCTCGTAAGGTGCGTGCGAGTTTTCTCGTGATAATTGCTGTTTCAGCTTGTAAAATTTTGTAACTGAATTTATCTCAATATTGATAATTTGCAGTGGTGACTGACTCGATTTTATCATCTACAACACTTAGTTGAAGGCTCATTTCCGCCGCCGGGTGAGGCTGGAAATTGTTGAAAAATTAGTTCTATCTGTTTTCCTGAATCGCGATTTCCTGCGCGATACCAGAGAGCCGGTAAAAGCGCTACTTGGAGTGCCGCTGGTGGGTTGTTTCCGTTGATTAGGCACTTTAAAGGGGTCATGAAACGATTTTTCTACTTCTTCCTCCTTAGCTTTAATCCTCAACTCAAATGCGAATTGTGAAATCACGTGGTCATAACATTCCTTCGGCGCCGGTGCGATGACTCCTAGCTTCCACCGTGCTTTTTATGCACACCATAGAACTTGTCATTCCCCAGTGACAATAAGTTCCGTCAGGGCACTCATTGGCCACGAACGCGAATCCAAATATTCGTCGGCGGATTGATTGTTGACGAGCGCATACGTCCGAGTGACGCAGTTCTCGTATCCAATGCGTGAGCTGGGCTCGGCTGACGTCAGTTTGGCGCCGGTGACGCGCTTTTGGAACCGCGGATGTATCATAGTGAAAAGGCGGAGAGCTTTCGAAGGCAAGAAGGTACAAAATAGTCCGCTATATTTTCAAATGTTCGTACCGAAAAGCTGGTTTTTGACTTTCTAGCCTCTTTCTTTTGGCCAACTAAACGATATGCGATTAGTAAAGTCCCAATTTAAAATCATTCATCCCACCCCAAAATTCGTTTCATGGCCCCTTTAAAGCGCTGGATACTCGCTGGAAAGTACGTCTCGTTTGTTGCGATCTGCGTTTTTGAGCCCAGTGTGCGCGTTTCTTTGTTCGAGTCTTAGCATGCGCCAGTGCGGCGACGGGGGGAACAGCGGCAGCGAACGTGCCAGCGATTGAAATTGGAGGTCAGTACTCAAAATATTGCACCAAATAGTAAAATAATTCGTGGCTGCTTTGAGGCTTTCTGCAATTCGATATAAGAACATCTAGAACGTCTTCGTCGTTCATCCACAAGGAAATACAAGAACACGGTCACGCGAGATAAAAGCAGCGCACCAAAACTATCAGTGGCAGCTCCGGGTGTTTACAAAAGTCAATTGAGGTTCCCGTGTCGTGTATCGCTTGCTGATTACTAAAAAAGGCTATGTTAAAATAGGCCCATTGCAAACAAAAATTGATAAATGTGTTAGAGCCTCGACATGGGAAACGGCTACCAGTGAAGCTTTAAAAGGGAGCGTTTAATACACGTCTGGCGGGTACGCCTGCCCAGAAAAAAGAACGGTGTGCCACGCGGGTGGTGGCGCGAGCTTGGGGTCAGTCGTCTTCTTTTGCGAGGGCGCTAACACTCGGCCATCCTGAAATTCAAGTGTCCTCACTTGATGTTTCTTCTACGTCAACATCAAAAGTGTTGACTCGTTTCAGCATGTCGACGGGAGCTGTTGATGTGTAGAAACGTTGAGTCGGCTCGTGGCCAGGTATATCCTCAATGCGGTAGGTGTCACTAGAAAGTCGCATCGAGTTTCCGCTGCAAGTGCGACCTCTTGTTCTTTTTCTTCTTTCTCGAGCCTCTGCCGTTGCTCACGGAAGGTTTGTTGTCGTAGCCGCCGTTGTTGTTTTGGTGCTGTTGAATCGCACTGTGGTGAGGCCGTTCCCTTGGTTGTCTTCTTGCCGACTTGTCTCCGCTGTGCACCCGTTTGCGGCTGCCCTCGCCTCCATTCTGCTTGTTCGGTGGAGCTCGCCAATTTCCTTCTGACTGTCTACTCTGGTGTTTTTGAGACTCGTGAGGGTCGTCGTAAGAAATCATGTAGGCCGTACCTGGGTTTCCCCTCTTCTTCATGTGGCATCGGTGAACAAAGTGGCCTTGGCCTGCGAAGTTGTAGCAGTAGCGTTCCTTAATTGGCCGCGTCTTAAAAGGCGCTCGCATGATAGGACCGTCCTCTGTTGTAAGGTGGTATCTCCTCCAGAAATCAGGGCAAAGCTGAGGTCCTGTTCGCACATCTTCCGCTTTGATCGGTTCCAGGAGATCCGCCATCCTTCGCTTGATAACGGTTTGAGACATTTCTGAACACCAGGAGCCTCTGGCTGCTACATCGCCTTTCGAAATATGGACGTTAGAACTAAATGCTTTCAAAATAGGCAAAACCGTGTCGCCATCTTTTGTGACGTTGATTACACAAGCAGGCGAACAGTGTTCCTTGCCTTCTTGCATCTGCAACTGTGCGTCAACAAAGACGTGTCCTGCAGACTCCTTGGTCGTCGGAAAAATGATCCCCACGTAGTTCGGTGGAATCACAACAGACTGTTTGGCCCATAACACCAGGGAGCGTGGTGGAAGATCAGGGATTTGAATCTGTCGGAGCCGTTCATCATCATCAGAAGAACTGCCTTGTTCCTCGAAAATGCGAAGCGTGTTCCTTCTTCGCACGATGGTAACATGCGGTTGCTCTGTAACGGCTGTCCAAGGAGAAACGGAATCGCTTGCGCTTCACTTGGAACAATGGAGATTCGAACGCGGGCTGTAGCTTGGTCCACCGTGACGCTTGCTTCCGTCATTCCACACGGTAGAACTTGACCGGAACCGTAGCCCGCAATCTCGCATCCCCGGGACGGCTCGTTATAGCTGATTCCCAAATCGTCGGCATCTATCTTGCGCAACGTAACGCACTGGCTCCCAAGGTCAACGTAAGCTCGAATGGGCTTCCCGTCTACCAGAGCATCTTGAAAGTACTTCTCGTTTCGTGCATTCACTTCCTGTTTATCTTCAATGTGATGATTTTTGACGTTCGTACTACCTTTGGCGCTTGCTATGCAGTCCGCTGTTTTATGTCCTATCCGTTGACATTTGCTGCAGCGTTCTCGCTTCTGTGGTTTGCTGCAGTTTGCAGATATGTGTCCGTATTCGTCGCAGTTGAAACAGCGCGGCTCACCGCTAGAGTTGAAGGCCGGTTTTCGTTTCGGGAGTCTGTCGGCATTTCGGTCGCTGGGCGAACTGCTCTTTCCTGCCCTTGAACCGGTTGCCGCATTGGATCGGTGGGACGCTTCCCCAACGGCGGTGAGTCGGTTGTCCAAACGTTTGAGGCACTCCAGCAGATCCTCCGGAGTAGAAAACTTGACTACGCTCAGGCTCCGAACGAGCGCTTCGTCACTGATGCCTGTAATGACGTAGTCCACGATCTGATCTTCCGGAAGTTGACAAAGACGTGCCAGGCTGAGTTTTTCATGGAAATACTGTTCGACGGTTTCGTTCGGCAGTTTTCGCCTCGCTTCCACTTCTTGGTGTCGGCGCTGTAGGTTTACGACCGGTGGAAAAGCCTTTTTCAGCTCCAGCTTCCATTCAAGCCACGAACGCTGGACACCGACGAGGCCGTCGTACCACGTTTTGGCGATTCCTTCTAGCTTCGTCAGCGCAAAACACGCCGTCTGTATCTCGGTCCACGAGTATATCGCCGATAGTTCGTCAACTTTTCGTATCCAATGTTCAACTGTCTGCACTGGATTCGTGACGGGGTTGAACACTGGTACTAGCTTACCGGACTCTGCAGGTTGTCTTGGGTCGTGCGTGTGCTGGGTTGCGGGACGAAGCAGGTCAGCCATGCCTGCGACCGCTCCTCGCACGGCGGCTTGTACAGCCTCTTGTACAATAGCCTGAAGCCCAGACAGATCACCTGTCGGTCCATACAACCCAGTCTGGATTGTTGGTGGAACGTTTGCTGGGCCTGCCAGCGGTATTCGTTGCCCCACGGTGTCGGTGTCGGAACGTTCCGAATCTTGACCTGCCACGCCATCTTGGCTCGTGGTTATGTCGTCGTTACCGCCAAGGCTCGTGCTCCCTGTTCCAGTCGCAACGGTTGCTGGAAGTCGGGGAGGGCCCGCCGCCGCAGTCTGCCGTATTCGGTTCCGCTCGCTCCGCCGCCGCCCTTCCTCGTCCATGTCGAGGTGCTGGTCGGTGCCGCTGCTGTGACGATTCGTGGCCACAGAAGTCGACTTGCGCTCGGTCGTGGTCGCTAAATCAGACTTGGTCCATCCCACTTCTGATATGTTAGAGCCTCGACATGGGAAACGGGTACCAGTGAAGCTCTAAAAGGGAGCGTTTAATACACGTCTGGCGGGTACGCCTGCCCAGCAAAAAGAACGGTGCGCCACGCGGGTGGTGGCGCGAGCTTGGGGTCAGTCGTCTTCTTTTGCGAGGGCGCTAACAAATGGTTCATACTTTCCCGTCATTCGGAATGTGATGGAGCTTAAAAATGACCGCATCTCCACGTGGTGAATGATGTTGATTGGGGCGAAGCTCGGGTGGTGCTGATGATACTGATTTTGGTCATAGGTATTGCTGCTTGCTGTCGGCGTTGACGCTTTGCCGCCGCTTCCCGAGCTCTCAACTCCAGGTCCGCTTGGCGTTTTTGACGCTGTGCAGCAGCTTCTCGCGCCCTGGTCTCCGGAGCAGCTTGCTGTCTACGTAGACGCTGAGGCGCTGCATGCCGAGCTTTTAGGCCCTTTTCATTCATGGCAGTAGGAGAATGTGTGGTTTTCTTCTTTTTCTTTTTTTAAGCAGACAGATGGGATGGCATCACAGAACCCCCTACTCTTTTTTTCTTCTTTTTCTTTTTTCATAATTTTTTTCATCTTTTTTTTTTCCAATTTTTTTTTGCCCTACACGAGCACGTGAGCATGTGCTTACGTGCTCGTGAGCACGTGATCTCACGAGCAGAAGCACGAGCACCCGACGCCGGCCTATGGCGGACGGCGGACGGACATACGGACATGCCTAGCCCCTAAGGAGCTTCGCCCCTAAAACATTGCAGCCGCACTCGCCTTGCCAGATTCTATGCAAGCTACATACATCCTCGGACATTATATTCGACGCTTTCTGTCGTTTTTCGTGCACCCTATCACCCAGCAATGGTGTCCCGATGACCGGGGGACTGTCGCCATCGAAGACCATGGCTCTACTCCAGTTTAGGAGTTTGAAACAGAGATGAAAGCGCGAGCGAAGTTTGGGCACTGCATACACCCAACACCGGCCAAGCCTCTCATCCGGGACTTTCACTCTTTCTACACAACCTGCAAGGGGTAAAGCGACGGTAGCCCTTTCCCCTTTTCTCTCTCGCTCTCGAAATGGCGCTACCCACGATAAAACGGTCTATACTTGGGCCAGACAAGGATCAGTACGCCTCAGCAAAGTCATGAACATGACAACCCGATATTAATTCATGACCCCTTTAACACAAACCCGTGCTGCCGCACCGGCCGTACATCAGAATGCCTCCACAATTCCCTGCGCCGTGTGGGGTCAAGTGCGATTTATTGTGGGAATTTCCGGGGGGGGGGGGGGGGGGGTCTATTTTTTCTTCTTCTCCTTTGATGTCGGTCTTGTTCGTCAAGGTCGTTTCTTCGGTCGTTTCTTGATCGTGTTTGATTTTGTTCTTTTTCGTTTTTTTTTTACACAGTGGGATCTGACTTGCATTCTTTCAAGGATATGTTTAATAATGTTTTTAGTAGTAATACATTGTTTTTTGTCTAGTATTTTTTATTGCTTGTGAGAAGCCCGAACCATTCACAGTGAGACATTTTTGTTGGTTTGTGAGTTCTTTTTGTGCATGATGTTAAACATGGGTAGCGTTTTTTGTTTCTTGTCCACAAAAACATTTATATTTTGTTATTTTAGAATGGTCTCAGTAGAAAGAAAATCGTCCGTGTCCGGTGATTTGTGTTAATAGGTTACTTGGACGAAAGGTTTTGAGAATTTTATTTGTAGAAGAAATTCATGTGTATAATTGGCATGTATTTTTTCCTTTTCCTTCCTTCTTCCATCGTTGCTCCCAGGCTAACTAATTTCCGTAATTTCCGTCGTGTGCTTTGATATGATTTTTCTGCCATCATGAAGATGGCGGATAAAGCGGTCTGCGGGAAGTGCTCTGCTGAGATTCAAGGCAGACAGCAGTTTATTTATTGTTCGGTCCTTGCCAAAGCAGCTTTCACTGTAAGTGCGTAAACGTGGAACCTGTCGAGAATAAAATCTTAATGCAAAAAGGCTCCAGCGCATTCCAATGCAGCGATTGCTCTCGCTGGGGTGCGGAAGACGATAGGCCTATTCCACCTCACCGCGGCGGTGTCTCATCCGTGTCCAGTGAGGCCAGCGGCAAGGCAAGTAAAAGCGACGAGTCTTCGAAAGAAGATAATCTGCAAACAACGGACGACTTGACTCGGCAACTGCTGAGGAAAGTCGACGTTCTTACTCGCGAAGTCTGCTATTTGAAGATAGAATGCCAGGTCTTGCGAGAGCACGTGGGTGTGTCTATTGGGCGGTCAATTGCTTCGGATGGTGCGAGCTGTGCTTCGGAGACCGTGCCTGTGTATGCTGCGGTGGTAAAGAAAGCTCAACCTTCTCGCGCTTCAGCGAAGGTGACTGCCAGTTAACAGCAACAACGACGGGGAGTCGGCAGTACAAATTGGGCATCGCGAGCGGATTCGGCAACTGTGAGGGATGTCAAGGCTTCGACCGAAGATGACGACGGATACACCAAAGTGCAGAGACGGAAACATATGATGAACACGGGAATTGCTTAACATTCCGCCGTAACTGCCGTTCCCGGTCGCGCAAGAACGAGGTCTTTGTTCGTGTCGCGCTTGTCGCCCAACACAAGAGACACAGACGTGGTTACGATTGTGGCATGCGTCCAAGGTGATAAGGAGGTGATCATTGCAAAGCTGAAGCCGAAACGCCCATCGTACTCGTCATTTCACTGATCCGTAGCCGATGATATGTTTGATCGTATCAACGCACCTGAACTCTAGCCCGACGGCAGCATCCTTAGGCAGTTTATTGGTTGTTTGTTGCCATCGATGTGTTTTGGGGTTTCGGATGAAAACGAGAGAAACATAGCAGATGAATAAATATGAACGGGAATGTTTATTATAAAAATGTGCGCGGGCTAAGAATGAAGGCAAGTGAATTCAAGCATGGCCTTCTAACCTCAAATTACGTCATTGTATGTCTAACAGAGACATGGTTACTATAGGGCCATACCTAGTTCCGACTATATGTCTTCAAATTATACGGTGTTTCGGAGGAATTGTGATTATGCCAATCGTAACTGTAGATTAGGTGATGGTATGATTATTGCAGTGAATAGGTGAATTTCCGCACTTCGGAAGTTCGACCTTGAGACGTATCGGGATTGTGTGTGGATTGAGGTGCCTTCTGCTGGAGGTACAAGGTGCCCGATAGGAAACTACTACTTTACACCGGTCTCGAATCGGCTGTTTTTAATGATCACGTTGATATTGTCACAAATAAAGGCGACGAGAGAATGAAAAATGAACTAAAATTAAAGGTCTAATCGGCGAACTTGTGCCAAAAAAATAAAGAACGAGCGTCGAGACAACGGGAAAAGCGGGCGCCGATTCTGCGGCGTAACAGCAAGCGAGAGAGAGACTGACTCGACAAGGTCACGGGCAGCTCTTTATCTAGTGTGAACCGGCATCGCGAAACCTCAGCCCAGAAGGTTCGAGCATCGAGCGTTCGGGGTGGGAATGAACTGGCACTTTCGAGAACAAGAAACGAGGAAGAAAAGATGAAAGTTACGGGGCGAGTAAGAATAAACGCGACTTTTTTTTTTAGAATTCCGTGACCGAACGCTACTTGCTCGGCCCTACGCGTGACATTAGAGAGTCTTAAAATAGGGGGCCCCAAGGCTCGGGGAACCTAAAGAAATAGGGGCTCACCATCGCGCATGCGCAGAACCCAAACTCCGCTTGGGGATTTGGGTTGGCGCTCGCCCCCAACGCAAAATTCGAGAAATAGCGTGTGGCCCCTATTTGCTTGGGGCCGGGTTGCGTCGGCAAACATGGCTGGCGCCCTTTCCGCTTGCTTCGGAGCGAATTTCTCATGATCGCCGCAGTATTAGTCGATTTTTTTGCCAATGAATGGTGCAACCGGCTTTTGCTTTCCTTCATCTCGCTCAAGTCACAAAGAATGAGCGGTGGGCTGGAACCATTTTAAAGATCGTCCCTGATTCTGGCCGTTCCTAAGCCTAAAGAGACGCGGTAACCGTTGGCACTCGGAGCTACTCCGTGGCTCCGAGTGGATTTATGGATTTCGTTCGTGGCATGATACCTGCAGCTTGAAAACAAGTATTTCAAGGTTTCAAAGTCGCTCAGGCTTAGATTTAAATAAAGCAGCTACTGGCAGAGTATGCTGGTTCGCGTTCGTCTCAGTTTCAGCATAGTTGAAGACTTAAATCTTCGGCGACAGATGGTCAAAGCGCACACGAAAGCACAAAAAATCCGAGAACGAGCGTCAAATTCACTGATCTCTATTGTAGTAAGCTGGATCGTGGACTGCAGTCTGGGCAGCTAGGACCGATTGTCGCTACCGGCGGCCATTGATTGACCCCACCAAATGCATGGGACTCTATGGCAAAAACGAGAAAGAGTGCCGTTTCCCCCATTTCTCAGCTGTTGTAGGCACTGAAACGTTTCGGCTGCTTTTCGGGAAGCCTGTCAATAGCATGTCTACAAACATTACCACTGACAGCCCTCACAGTTCTTACAAATAAAAGTTTTGTGGTCGCGAGTGACTCCGCTGGGCGAGAAATGTTGTGCAGCTCAATGAGACGAGAGTTACCTTGAGTTACCGCGGAGTCGGTGGCGGTTTCGACAAGTTGGGTTTAGCAGACGACAAGCTTGAGGACTTTGCTACGCGGAATTCGCTCACCCCCGAAAAGCCGCTGTCAACATGAAACTTTTTCGACATTCATCAACTTGTGGGCTTCCCCGAGGACGGTCTTATTGATGGAAAGTTCCTTTGTTTACTTCACTACGAGAGCAAGTTTGCCAGCTCAGCCGTAGGTGCTCCGGCACGTGTGATTTTTTTAATTGGTTTTCGAACGCTTGACAAATACCATTTCGACCTCCAAACACCCAATATAATGATCGCATCACATCATAATATACTCGCCCAGGTGTGGTCTAGCACCTGGACAGCGGTCCAATTCAAATTAATTGTTTGTTTAAATGGGATCTTTAAAGGGATGCTGAACCGAAATTTTGGGTGGAAATTCTTGGTCGCAATGGCATACATAGCATGTCCTTTACTTCGAAATAACGTTGTTTTGAGCGAGGTGGTGTATAAAATTGAATAAACACGAAAAATACAATTTTACGCGACACCTGGTGAGCGTCGTGGAAAGCTCGCTTCGTGACGTGCGCATTCTCATTCGCCTCGAAAGACAGACGGAGCCAAGCCAAGCCAGGCGCTAAGCCGGCTGGCGTTTGTTATTGTTAGTACCACGCGGGCTCTGCCCCATATTTTGGATTTCCGCGACCTCGGCTGGTCGGCGTTCGGCATTGCCTTTTGCGATCTCTTTACTAGTATGGCGACGTATAAAATTGTCTGCAGCAGCAGTAGCAGCAGCCTCAGCAGCCTCAGCAGCCGCAGCAGCAGCATTAGCAGCAGAACAGCCGCCGAACGAAGAATCAAGGCGAGCACCAACGAACGAGGAGAATGCGTGGAGGCACCAGGAGCGCTGGGGGCGCCGAGAATGCGCACGTCAGTTCCGCTACGCCTGCTCTCAGAAGGATACACTCGCGCCGGCGGCTTCCGGCCGCGAATTTGCTCTTAATTCAAAGAAATACAATAATTCGGGCCCCATCCGTCTGATTGAATATCGTTTTTAGGTACAGTACCATCCCGTGAAGCCCGCTCGGGCAATAATTATGAGATTTCAAATATCGGTTCAGCATCCCTTTAAAGGGGTACTGAAACGAAATTTTAGCGCCCATATTTTTGCATAAATATGGGCTAGGGACAGGCATCACCTTGGAAATATCAATATCGCGCTGTAAAACACAGGATAACTAATTTTAAACCTAATTAAACGATTTCAACTTCACATCTGGTGGATGGTGGGAAGTTCTCGTGACATCACTTGTGGCATAGGAGCAGCGCCGTTCTGCGGAAATACGGCGTGCCGGCAGAATTAGCCTAGGCCTGAACGCGTTTGCAAAGCCTTGGCGGAGAAAGCCTAAGCGTAGTTGGCCACAGTGAGCTCGTTCTCGGTGCGGCTCTATGCAAGACAACACGCGAGCACGCTTCTGGCACGGCCGGTATTAGTTGCTGCGAGTTGCGAGTCGACGTTAAAAAAGACACGTTTCAACTACGAGAGTGTCAGCAAGAGCCACGCAAATACCTGTTCACACTCGGAGCGGACGCGCGCGTTTGATCGAAGTGCTGGATTCGCTGTTTTAGACCGCGTTTCGGTAAGCGCTTCGGGACCGATCTTTCACGATTGCTAGTCGATACTGACGTGACACTCGGCACAAAGAAAGGTTGGACCGACATCGCGCAGCTCCCACGAACTGCTATAGCTCGACAGTGACGTAGCGTCGTGTCAGAATAAAAATGGCATACTAATAACAAAGTGTACATACCGTGTTGCGAAGGTAATCCGCATGGCGTTTATTTGAGCTCTATCACACACATCAAGGAGATAGAATCAATGAGAGTCCCTTTTCGACGACAGCGTTCGTCCCCGCTGCCTCGGAAAACAAAGAGATCGAGATGACAAGGGGAAAAGATTGACCTCTGAAATTTAGTTCAGGGATCAAACTATTCATCCGGGAAGGGTCCACAAGGGTCACGCGGCCATATTCCATTCAGCAGGCCAGCCGGTCGTGGGCAGACGGTCTTGACCAAGGATCGCCGGAGCAACGGTGCATCGAGTCGGTGTTGCTGCTAGGCCTACTATCCGAGCTCGCTTGGTCGGTGGAATCGTGGCCGTTGTAGCTCTTCTTGGGTGTTTGTGGATCCAGCGTTCTTGTTCGTCGTGGTCTGTTTCAAGTACTCCTTCCTTTTTTCTTGCTGGTTGAAGTCGGGACGCGCGAGAAGAGCACGTAGAAAAAGAAATGTCCGTTGGTCGTCGCGACCATGTAACTGAGCGACACAGTCGGCCATGCGGCTTTGATCGTAAAAAATGCGTAAGACAGCTTCGGAGCTGTCGTAGGACTCTGTCGTAACCTGCGCAAAAGTTACGACAATTTAGTTTCGAGAATACGGGTTTTCTTTCAAATTTGTCGTACGCACTTTTTTGGTCGTAAGTTCGCTTTGAGAATCCGGCCTCCGAGCTGGTTTTGTCAGCGCTGCCGTGGTTGCCGACTTGCCGTGGTGCAGCGTGCGTGCAGCCCTTGCACATCTCAAACGGCCACGTTGTCACAGGTTCTAAATCGTCGACGCGCCACCAAGTGGCAACGCTCGTAACCACAACATTCACGCCGTAGCCTTTCCCGTCTGGCACAAGTGACGTCACGAATGCGCCGAATATCCCAAGACGCATCGGGCTCTCCGATGGCTGATTTTCGAGCGCGCGCTCAATCGGGCCCCTCAGGGTGAAAAATATAGCCATCCGTTCAAAATACAAACGCGCGATTATGAATTACGGATATCATTGATCATATTAAACCTATTTCTGACCATAATAGGTGTATTTCAAGTTTCGCTTCAGTATCCCTTTAACATCCGAACCTGTGACAAACTGGCGTCTGCGACAGGACAGCGCGGGGCCAAAGCACGGGGCGCGTGGCGCGTGACGGGGACAGGACAGTGCAGCCATGGCGGCGCAAGCCACCGAACACCGGGCTCGAAGAATAAAGATGTCTCCATCATGACTTGGCACCTTTCTCCGGACAAGTGGTGAGCGAGAATACCACGTTTCTCGCGCGCCGTCCGCATCGTCGCCGAAGTCCTGTCCAAAATCCCCACATCTTCCCCCCCTTCTGGTTTGCTCATGTACCACAAAATCAGCAGGCAGTTCATTACTCCAGACGTTTGCACCAACCCTACTTCGCGGGGCAGAACACTTCATGTAGCCAATAACTGGGTCCGCATCTTAAAATTAAGAAAAAGTGAGAATAACAAAGTATATGTTTCCACCGGTCTCTCCCCTCAACCGAGCATCGTCAGTAGCGCCGCATAACTTAAAATGTCTTCCAGCTTACACCCCGACTAGCTCGGGTGCAGAGAGAGAACGTACATCAAAGCAGTCACTTTCGCTTTCAAATAAATACTGATATAAAATTAAGGGAAAAAGTGAAAATAACAAACAATTTGCCTGTTTTCTGATCGGTCCCCCTCCCCCCAACCGAGCATCATCACTAGCGCCGCTTAACCTCAGGCGACTGGTTGAGATCCCAAATTTTGGGTGTGCTTCAGAGTGTGCTTCGTACCAGACTTGGAAGTAATCCGTTACAAGTAACGGGATTACTTATAATTAATTACTTTTCTTGTAATTTAGTAATGAATCCGTTACTTTTTTGAAAATGTAATTTGTAACGTAATCTCATTACTTTTTTCAGTAACGAATTACTGAAATTACTCGTTACAATTCTTCCGTCCCATCAAAGGGAGAAATAGAGTGGAAGAAGGGCGATGCAACGGCCTTCGCTCTTTTAGCATAGTAACACAAGACTCTGGTGAGGTTCTGGTGAGGGAAAGGAATTCACGGAAAGCACGACAGCCCAGCCAGAGACCGTTTCTCGGCTCGTTCGTACGGTCAGCCTGGCTTGGAGGATTTGACACTCTACAGAAAGGCAAACGGCTTTGACTTCTTGGAAAACGAACGGACGGCTGCGAGCTTACAAAAGAGCAGAAAACGAAGTGACGATAAAACCGTGGCGTGGGGTTCGTGTCGAGTGGGACCGTGGAGAGAGTGACCGTGGCGCGTACGTCCGCTCCCTTCCTCCCCCCCCCCCCCTCCTCTACCCTCCTTCCTCCCTCCCCACTCCTCCGCGCCTTGTTCCCCCAAAACAATTTTTTTAATGAAACCGTGCTTTGCTTGTTCATGTTTCCGCCTATACACACGCTCACCCCGCAAACAGAGAGGCAGCTCTAATGAGACCTCGACCCTGCTCATCCTTGACAGCGCTGTGAAAGCTGAATACTGGCTGGGCCAACCAGCTATGTGGCTCCTGTTGCTTGACTTCACACTAGCGGATACGTAGGGCAAAAACAGGAGGAATGCGATGGTGGCAGTTCATTGGAACAAAGAAAAATCTATCTAGCATCAACCCGGCTGTCAGTTTAAACAGTAACTTTCGACAGCAGGCAATAAGCTGGTCGGGGAGCACAACAAAACGGCTTGGGACATACAAGCTGAGCCCGTATTCTTAAAAACGAGAATGCTAGGGTTCTCGTCAGCGGATTGAGCCTGCGGGAACTTAGACCGAAATTTTAGGGAAAGGAAACGTAGCCCGAGTTTTCTGAGAATAAACGGTGAGTCACTTGGAGACTGGAGTTGTAAAGCCGCCTCTAAACGTGTGAAAGACATGAAGCGTGCTGTACACTGAAAATTGGCCTGTTTTAAATAATTTCTAGACTGGAAAGTCAGTTCAGCTGAGAGATTGTGCAAAAATATTTCGTGTGACGTCTTGGCTCTGATAAGTTTGGTGATCAAGAAAGAAGATCAAATGAGTCATTCGGTCGGAGAACAACTCTCATCAAGGAGGAGTCTTTGAAATGTTCCCAAAGGCAAGTACCGCATCTTGGTCTCACAGCTAGTCCGTTTTAGTAGGTAAACTAGCCCCTATTTAGGCAACATGCAGCAAACATAGAAAAACCATATCTTCGGGGAAATCGTGTTTTGAAGCTCGCCGACGTCAAACTCGGATTAATTCGAATCGTGTGCATGCGTGCCTCCACCGCCCAAGTGCATTCGTCGCATGTACATATGATTTAGTTCTGTCTCGGTCGGACAGCGCAAGGCTCGCTTACCTTGAGCACCTGTTCAAGTTCTTTAAAACTTTATAGATTCGTTCTCCAAAAGTTATTAACCTAAAATATTGGGTAGAAAGTAATGAACATGTTTATTTCTGTTTTAATTTTGATGAGGCCCAAAATTTTCCCCTTCGAACACGCAGTATAGAGTGTGTCTTTTTCGTATTCCTTTGTAGTAACGCAAAAGTAATCGAGTAAAGTAACGAAGTAATTAATCGATTACTTTTTACGGCGAGTAATTTGTAACGGTAATTTATTACTTTTTAGGCCAAGTAATTGTAACTGTAATTAATTACTTTTTTGAAGTAACGGGCACGAGTCTGCTTCGTACCTGGTTGTAACCATCGCGTAGCTTCAGATTTCCTCAAGACCCCAAAGCGCGAAAAAACTGGATGAAAAAAGTGAAAGCTCTTGAGGAGGAGGAGGGAAGGGTACTCAGGGGAGGGTATACCCCTCCTCCTCCTCCTCCCCCCCTCATTCGTCAATCTCCTCCGGGGGGGTCACATGACCTGGGGGGGTCACGTGACCTTGGGGGGGGGGGTCACGTGACCCCCTCCCCCTCTCGAGGTCACGTGACCCCGGGGGAGGGGGGGGGCTCGCGCGGTGCATTATGGGACATTTCCCATAATGCACCTTGGGGGGAGGGGGGTCACATGATCTCGAGGGGGGGGTCACGTGACCTGAGGGGTCACGTGACCCCCCCTCCCCCCCCCCCCGAGGTCACGTGACCCCGGGGGGGGGGCTCGCGCGGTGCATTATGAGACATTTCCTATAATGCACCGCGCGGTTACGCCGACGGCGACGCCGCTCAAGCCGGAAACGGGCGCCTAAGAGCTGCGCTCTAAAAATGAAATACGTTTACAACACCCTGTAACACCGAATTGCAGCGCAGCTCTTGAGGAGGAGGAGGGAAGGGTACTCAGGGGAGGGTATACCCCTCCTCCCTCGTCCTCACCTCCTCATCCTCCCTGCTACTCCTCCTCCCCTCCTCCCTCCTCTTGGTTCTCCTCCTTCACCTTCTACTCCCCTCTTCCTTTCTCCTCCCCCTCCCTCCCGTTCTCCTCCTCCCTTTGGGGGGAGGGATCACGTGTTCTTGGGCGGGTCACGTGACTGTGGGGGTGGGGGGCTCACGTGACCCTGGGGGGGAGGTATCACGTGACCTCGGGGGAGGGGAAAACCTTCCGCTAGATTTAGCAGGGAATTTTTTCCGCTAAATTTAGCGGGAAAAATGTTCCGCTAAATTTAGCGGGGAAAATTTTCCGCTAGATTTAGCGGGAAAAGTTTCCTGCTAAATTTAGCGGGGAATTTTTTCCGCTAAATGTAGCGAGCAAAATTTTCCGCTAAATTTAGCGGGGAAAATTTTCCCCACTAAATCTAGTGGAAAATTCTGACCCCGAAAGTTAGCGGAAAATTTTCCCCGCTAAATTTAGCAGAAAACAACCCCCGCTAAATTTCGCGGGAAAATTTCCCTGCTAAATCTAGCGAAAAATTTTCCCCGCTAAATTTAGCGGAAAATTTTGCCCGCTTCATTTAGCGGAAAAATTCCCAGCTAAACTTAGCGGGAACATTTCCCCGCTAAATCTAGCGGAAAAGTTTCCCCGCTACATTTAGCGGAAAATTTCCCCCGCTAAATTTAGCGGAAAAACTTCCCCACGAAATCTAGCGGAAAGTTTTCCCCTCCCCCCGAGGTCACGTGACCCCTCCCCCAAAGGGAAGAGGAGAAGTGGAGGGAGGGGGAGGAGGAGGGGACGAGAAGGTGAAAGAGCAGGACTAGGAGGAGGGAGGAGGGGAGGAGGAGTAGCGGGGAGGATGAGGAGGTGAGGACGAGGGAGGAGGGGTATACCCTCCCCTGAGTACCCTTCCCTCCTCCTCCTCAAGAGCTGCGCTGCTATTCGGCGTTACAGGGTGTTGTAAACGTCTGATTTTTTTATCCAGTTTTTTCGCGCTTTGGGGTCTTGAGGAAATCTGAAGAAACTGCAACAATCTTTCTCTACGCGATGGTTACAACCAGGTACGAAGCACACTCTCATAGCACGAGTCCGCAAACAAAATTTGGGATCTGAACCAATCGCCTGAGGTTCTTTTCTCACGGGTGCAAAGCGATCTTTTAGCAGACGATCGTCTCACACCGCACCATCGCATCATCGCATTGCATCGCATCGCACTCCACTATGAATTCTTATAAGTGTCTGAAACTCATTATATTTCAAACAAATGCGATATCAGATTATTGTCTTTATTCACACGATTGAAACGACAGCGTCGGCTTGGCCGGACGGCGTGTGGCAGACGGCATACTTCTTGCATTCGTCGTCTGCTGCAGGCATCTTGAGGATTGGAAGTTGCAGTCGTAAATATTTCAGAAACAAGCGATTACCGGCACACTTCTGTCGAAACATATATGACATTCGAGCTTTCTATATCTGTTAGTTTTAGAAGTTTAAATCCTACTCCCGATTTTTGAACGGTCGGGTTTTCGTAGCGAAACCTAGCCACATGTATTTGTCCATAACAACGACCCTAGCAACGGTTTGTTTGGACCCATGACGTCACACTTAAGGAGTCAATGGCCACCGGTGGTGCCACCGGCGGGCTCGCGATCCGCGATCCAGCCTACTACAAGAAATCAGTGGCCAAATTAGAGCGCTACGGATTGGACTGTTTTGGCTGAATACAGCCAACAAGATTTATACTGATTTTAGATTGTCTCTTGTTTTAGCCGGCTTGATTTGGATTTACCTTAACAATTATTTGTAAACAGAAAAGTATTTGCTAAGCGTACATGTTTTACGTTTTTTTAATGTTTTTCTTTTTTGATTTTTACTATCGTTAGCCGCATTGTCGCTGCAAGCGGGAAACGTAAGCGCGCTGCGCTGCGTTGTGAAACCCCTATTCTATAAGCCGTCGACGCCAACCTTGTTGCGTTTGGGTCCCCCGATTTCTTAGGGGAACCCAACGTTACTAAAACCCTCAGTTGGGAAACTCACCCTTGAAACCTGGGCCGCTGGCGTCCACAAAGACCGAGCTAAATTACATAACAGCGCCACCCTTTAGCGACGAGTTGAAACATCAAAGTTGCTTTACATAGCTACTGCAAAATGGCCCTGCGAGACGGCGTCACCGGCCCTTGCCAGACTCGACGTGCAGTTCCCGGAGTGGATGCTGCGGGAAAAATGGCGGCGTTGCGATCGCCATTAGCTCGGTTCTCGAGTACGGATCGGAGCCACTTTTTTTAAAGCAGGCTCTATGGCAGTTTTCCGACTGAGTGGTTCTAGTAACGTTGGGGGAGCCCAAACGTTGGGGCCCCCTATTCTAAAACTCTCTATTATCCCCCTCTTTAAAAACGCATCGCCCTGGTGCAACGCGACAAAGGAAAAAAGGGCTAAAAAATACGGTGAGACTAAATAAACATGCTGTGTCACAATCCTAACGCGCGAAGAACGGCTGGAGTCGAACTACGTGGACCACTTCGGGTCGTGGCTGGCGGCGTCCTGATGGTCGGGTTTCGTCGGGGAACACCTCGTAGTTCAAGTCTCCAAGGCGGCGAACGGCCTTGTAGGGTCCAAAGTACCGTTTTAACAGTTTCTCGCTGAGGCCGCGTCGGTGAATCGGCGTCCACACCCGCACCCTGTAACCGGGCTGGACCTTCACGTCGCGGCGACGAAGGGTGTACCGGCCAGCGTCAACAGGTCTCTTCAAAATTCTTTTTTTCAAAAGTGTGTGCTGCCTATACTTCGTTTCACCATAACTTGACAAGAGGCAACCGCCACAGCCTCCTCGAGCCAATCAGATGGACAGAGTGAAGGTACTGTATGCAACAAATCTCTACATGAGAGCACTCCGATGACATGTCACGTGCCTCGCTCCAACGTGCATATTGGCTCACTGGTACTGTAGCCTTCGCCGCTTGCCAAATTGCCGTGAAACGAAGTGTAATAGCTACGGACCGAATTACCTGAGGACTTCGTACTTTGTGCATTTCTTAGACAAGAATGTTATGTCAGCAATAACTTTAAACTCGGCTCAGGGCCTATTTGACTCGAATGCTGCACCAGCGTTGGACGTGAACTGGGGCCTATTCGTGTGCCTTGAGCCGAAAAAAAATGGTGATAGTAAAAATTGCTTGAGGGTGTTTTGCAGAGGGTCTATTGTTTCATATGTACATGAAATGTCCTGCGATATAACAATACGACAACACACACTTAAACTAGATGCTCATAGGTGTGTTTGTTTTTGGAATTAACAAGTTACAGCAATAATTATTTATTACGAGTGTAGTATTTATTTTTGGTAGCTGGGCCCGTTTTGTGCTCATTTGTGTCAGTGTGTTACGATGTTAATATCATGTATGTAGTTTTAAGTATCCTCTCTGCAATGCCTACAATAGCCCTTGGAGGGAATAAATGAATAAATAACATTTTCACATCACTGGAGTTTGTTTTCGGACACACCACATGCTCAGGAGAGATGGAAGGAGTGCAGCCCCATGCAACAAGTCTGCCAGTTTGGTATTTACCTTTTATTAATATTGAGTGGTCAAAGATGCGAGTGCCCTCAAAAGGTCCAGCGCAGTCAGTGAACACAATACTTGGTGTGTAGACTTTGAAGGCGTAAAGGGAAGCGGGTATATGATGTGTATTTCGTTAGTGCATCAAATATGTGTATTTCCACTTGATTACATAATTATTTATTCTTATCAAACGGTTCCCTAACGAGTTCTTTCTGCGACAGTCTCGTGTCAGGCGTTCAGTAAAGTGCTTGTGCTCCTTGTCGTCGGATGGCACTCCTGGCACGTCGGTGTTCAGTTTGGTAGAGTGGCAACTTTGACTGACTGATGCCGTCCTGTAATCATACGTCATGTGCCGCCACTGACATCTGATTCACTGAAGCTGCAGAGCTGGCTTCTAATCCGCAAATGTTTCTGGTGGCTTTCTAAGTCAATGCAGAAAGTTTGGGCATGTATTGCGTACGTGGCTGTGCCTTTTGCTGTACCGTTGATTTGATGGCTGGCAACAACGTTTGTTTGTTATCCAAGCCACTTCACTTCCATTCCGCAATGGCAATTTCTTCTGCATGCTGCGGCCAGTGCAACTTGTGTAAGTCTCGTGTGGCAAAGTGAAGTCGGGTCATGCTTGATTTCCACTTTTGAGAACGATCAACCATTCTATTTCTTTAAGCCACTCAGCGGCATTCTCTCTCAAAGTTGGAAATCGTGTGCTCTGTGGAGTGGGACAGAGATAATATGTGTCGGCAAATTATGAGGTATTTTTCTTGGACGACAACCGACACCACATAAACTGTCATTGCATTGCTGCTCACCTGCTTTGTCGTGCTCACCTCCCGTCGAGGTGATGGGGATAAGGAGCCTCGGGGTAATGTCGGCACCGGGGGCATAGGCCGCCGAAGATACTCCTTTATGTCCCGCGGTCGCTCCTCAAGATGTGGTCGTTGGTCGTTCGGCACGAATCCTCGCAGGCCCATTCATTGGTACGGGCACCTCCGGCAGACATGGTCGGCCCCATGCCGTGATGGTAGAGTGGTTCTCGGTCGGCCATTCGCAACACCTTTGTCTTCCTTGCTGCACTTTGTTCACCGCGGACCTACACTGGTTCTGCCCGACGTCAAGAATGCTGCGGCGTTCGGGTGTCTCGTTGAATTGGCATTGAACGCTGACGGGCGGCCGGTGGCGGTCGTCGTCATTGTGGCGCAAGTCGCCCTCGGTTCGTCAGATGCCGCTTCGCTCGCAGAACTCTCCGGTTGGAATGCCTGTTGAACTTCTTCCCAAACAATCTCGGCAATCAAAATAAAATCCGGGCAACTGATGTCAGGAAGTAGCTTCCTAATCTCCTCCCAAACGACGTCGTTGATGATGCCGCGCATGTCTGGGAGGCTGGCGTCGAAGTTGCAGCTGGACAACTCGGGTGTCGAGACGCCGGGGAGTTGTTGATAGTGACGGGCTGAGGAAGGCAGTACTCGTTCATTGTTGGAAGCCACGGTGATGAACGCTTCGACTGTTGTCGGAGGGTTGCGGACAAAGCTGCCGAAGATGGTGTCCCTCACATGAGGGACATGGGATTCTTAGCTTCTTGTCTTCTGGAGCATCAAGGTCGGCGTGGGCGCCCGATCAGGCGCAAAACATCCTCCACGAAGGCGCTGACGCTCTCGTTTGGACCGAGTCCTGGACAGAATCAGGTTTTCAGCTCTCTCTCTCTCGTCGATGTTGGCTCACGAACGTGCGCTTTAGCTCAATCTTGCAAACTTCTCACGACGTTAAGGAGGATTTGTTGTTCTCAAACTAGTGCATGGCAGTTTCATCCACGACAAGGATAGGTTCTGCAGGTGCTCATCTGCCCATCCAGTGTGGCGGACGAAATGGTCACATTAGTCAATCCAGTCATCGACGTCTTCATACATTTCACCATGAAAGGGCGTTGGAGTGTGAGGTGCGAGGGGCATACAAAAAAGGTGGGAGAGGACGCAGTCTGCTGCTGCGGATTTTTCATTGTTTGCTTAGTCCGCTTCGGTTTTTCTGGCAGGAGGCGGTATTCTGGTGGTTCTTTCTGGTAGCAGTGACTAGCTCGGATTTTATGTTCTTTGTGGTCTATTTGAAGTTTCGCTCTCGTGGAACTCTCTTGACTTGCAGTTTTTCTATCGGGCTAGGGATTGAACTAGGTTCACGGCTCCCGGGGTGTAAGAAGCATGAAAGTCTGCCACCCCTGTCCTGTTGTCGGGCAACTCGGCTGAGGAGCCGCCAGGGTGCCCAGAGAGTGAAGCGCTAAGGGTAAAGTACCCAACACCTCCACCAGAACATACGATGACAGCCGAGCATGGCCTGGAACTTTCCAGTATAGTAAAAATGGGGAAAAGAACTAGACAAAGCATTCGTGACAATATAATAAGACTGACAGAAGAGAGTTTATCCTCGCCAGTAAAGAAGCTGAATTGCTTTAGCCACATTTTGTCCAAATAAGTCATCTCCTTCGGTGTTGTGACGACCGCCATGGACGAATCGAACTGAAATGAATGTGGGACTACTTTTCTGGTAATTAGCCGCTGCAGACTGTCGCCGTAAAGCGGCTTGAATTTGTAGGCTGGGTGGGTAACACGCGCCCCAGTGATACACGCGTGATGAAATGTCCATACAACTTGCAATTCGCGTAACGAGTGTTGATAAAACGATTGTCGACGAAACGTGTGGAAGACCAGCGGATTCAATACCAACTGCAACACTTGCGCTCCGTGAAAGTGCACGTCTACGCCAGAACAATTTAGAAGCAGCACAGCATCATCTGGCACGGCACGGAAACTACCAGCTTCAAGGCAGCTCTTCGGTGCGCCGCACGCCTGTGCTCCGTGAAAGTGCACGTCTACGCCAGAGCAATTTTGCAAGCAGCACAGCATCAGCTGGCACGGCACGGGAACTACCACCTACAAGGCAGTTCTTCGGTGCGCCGCACAACCAAAGTCAGCCTAGGGTCATTTGAGGGAAGCGGCCACGATCCCACATTGCCAAGCACGAACTGTGTATCCAAATACATTGCACATGCTTGACTGCAGACCTCAAAAATTCTGATGGTCAACGAGAGCACAAAAACATCGCGTTAAAAGTTATCTTAGCCATATCCGAATCAGTCTTGGGTTTGAGCAACGGAAGTCAGATCGTCTCTTTCGTGGCAATATCCCCGTCGATCGCCAGCGAAATGCACGCCGTCCCTCCATATTTCCACGTCATACCTACGTGAGAGACCACGCTGAACTCAGAAATTGCTCTCGACCGTCTTCATATTACGGCTCCGGCATCGCAATTCCACTCGCTCAGACCAACGATAACGAACAACGCACCCGACAAGCTCTAGCTAATGCTCCGGCTCTGTGGCCTAGCCGGGGCCAGCCACTGACTGGGCGCTGCCATCTTTCCTGTGACATCATGTATTCGGTTTGGTCACGTAACGAGTAGTCGCATTTGCGTACAATGGCAGCGGCCTGGGGGAGGGGGGGGGGGGGTCATTTTTGTGTTCAGACCGGAACCCCGCAGCTTATCGCTCTAAGCCCCTCTACCTCGTTCTAACACCCCTTGGAGGTAAAGCCTCTTTACCCTGGGAAAAGTAGCGCCATTAATTGTTGTTGAAATGCTCGAGACATGTGCCGCGCACTATTTTTGGGAAGAACATGGCGTCTAAAATCTGGCTCACTGCTGCGCTCTGCCGCCATGATTAGTGCCACTAAATAAGGTACGCTCAAGAGTAACGACACTTGCCCATATTGTAGCCTAAAATCATGGTTGCCAGTTATCTGAAACTTGATCTGAAATCACAGAAAACGCTTTTCTCCCCTCCACAAATGTTTAAACAATTCGCGACTGAGCAAAGCAATATTACACGAGCTTCCTAACACAAAATCTAATGCTGAGGAAGTCGCACTTTTGAATTATGACGATCGTCGGTTGCGTCTGCTCTGCGCAAGCACCAAAATGGCGGCGCCCACAACAATGTCGGGGAACGAAGTGCAGATACTCTAAGCGCAGCTCATTTAGTGGCTCTAGCCACGATCTTCCCAAGGGCTGCACGTTGCACCTGCCTTGTGCATCGACAAATCTTGCGGTACTTTTAAACCGTAAAGAAGCTTTACTAGGAGGCCGGGAGCTGCGCCACAGTTCGGCTCCACTCAAAGGTGCGGGAGCGCGCGCTTCAGCCCTGATAAAGGCTGCTCACGTGTGATATTTTTCCCTCATTGTAAATCCCACAGAAAAATGTCCACGATTATAAACTCGGGTCAAAGCAAACTGAAGAAGCCGACAAAGAAGTGACTAACACGTAAATTGTTTGGAAACTATTGTGGAGCCTGCTATGCCCAATTCTTTACGTTGGGCTGGCAATGAGTCATGGGCGTAATGTTGTGCTACATTCTCGGTGACTGGGAGTGAACGTTAATTCTGAGTTTAAACTCTAAGAATCACTAAAAAAAAGCAAATTGCAGCGCTGGTCTAAGACCTGAATGCTGACGCTCTCGGAAGTAATGCCACGGCACAAAAATTGCAGGGTATGAGCATTTTCTCGTTTATTCTTTTTATTGCCATTAAAGCTATAATCTGCTGAATGCTGCACTAAGAAAATAGAGAACTTTAGGTACACACCGTAGATGGTTACTTGCTGACAACAATGTCTTTTCTTGGTATCGTATTTTTCACGGGGTCCTTAGGGATTTTCTTGCTGGACAGCTGGTGAAAGACACGCCAGATGTCTTCCGATGTTGACGTGCAATTCGGGACACAACAATACACCACTGGGTCATGAGCAACAGAACCCCTGGAGCAACAGGGTTAGCAGGGAGGAACAGCAAGAATAGTAGGGTGTCAGCTTTCCCATGCAGAAATATGCACATGCATTCCTTTTTGACGCAAAAGGCCGTATATAAAAATGTAACAGGCTGTAGTTGAGTTTGTTGGTGCATACTACTATAAAAGCCCAGCTGAACTTAGGAAAATAGAATATAGAGAGAAAAAGAGACACACATATTGCTGGACTACCAACTGTGGTTTAATACTTCCTCCTCTTTCTGAATTTTGACTTTGTGCTTTTTTCTTTTTTGTTTTAAAACCTTCATAAAAACACATCTTATATCCGAAAACCTAACTAAATATAAATTTGATTCACCCGCACTTCACCGGGACATAAAATACCGCAAATATTGTTCTTCCTTGGTATTGAGCTTGATCGACGGCTCGCTGACGCACGTTGCTTCGTTTTCCTCCATGGCCAAGGTCTCAAGCATCTCTCATGTCTACTGGTTCTTGTGTTTCGCGATGATGGTGACGCTGTTAAACTCTGCGCTGCACTCACAGTTGCGGCAATGTTCTGGTAGATGACCTGCTGTTGTGCCTTTTAAGTTTTAACAATGCTGCGTGTTCTCTTGTTCTGTTGCACTTGCCACACGATAGGGAAATGTGATAAACAGCGCGATTTGAACCCGCAACTTTCACGCCGCGACGACAAGTATACCAACGCTCTAACCTCTCGACCACAGCAGAAGGCGCGAGCCGCCGGCGCTGGCGGAGGTATATAAATATACAGCCACCGTTTTTATCTCGCGTGGTTTTTTCTTTATTTTGACTCATATTTACCCTCCCTGGCCGTAAGTTTACCTACCGCTCCTACAGTATAAAGGGGCGGCCAATTGGACTCCAGTTGAAAGTCACTGCAGTCAGTTTCTGCGAGCGAAATTAGGCTTTTGTGCTTGAAGCGATACGGATTTTCTCCGCCATTAGGCAGGGACGCAAGGTACTTCCTTGTCCCCATGGAGCTAATCACGTGACAGAAAAATTCCTCTTGGCCGCAGCCGCGGCCGCGGCCGCAAGATGAGCAAACCGGCTCAGGGATCATGGGCTCAATCCCCACCCCCGCCCGTTTCGATCTGGATGAGCATCGCACCGGCGTGCGGTCCTGTACCACTACTGCATGGTAAACCTAAAGACCTTAGGCTAGCGGTTGTACTGCACTGGGGTAAATTTCCCATCTAGAGTGAGTTCGTCGCAACTTTGAAATTATCCACACAACCTCAATTATTTTAATGTGGCGCTATTCGACTTGAACCACTATTTTAACCCCTCTAGTAGTAAGCCAAAATCCTCTATGACTTTTGGTTTTCAGGTCCATTTTTGAATAAAAAACAACATTATATAAAAAAAAAAAAAAAAACGAAAGCGAAACAAAAACGTTTGCCTATGAGTTAATGACAAACAACGGTGTTTCATGAAATGTACGCTTTCTCAAAACCCTGAGACACTTTTGACGGATCGCTTTGAGTGACATCGTTTATTTTCATGTTTTTGGATATATTATTACTAAATTTGCATTAGGTACCATGGAATCACGTCGGTTTTCATATTTAAGTTTCGGCCTGGGCAATGACGATTAACTTAGTTGGAATGAAAATACCATGTCGTCGGCCGAGCGACATTTCCTTATCACATTGCACTATAATGTATTTATATTGGAGATGGTTGGGCCAGACGCAGTGCTCCCATTTCGACCAAGTGCCCTGAGCTGTTCGGGAAACTGCGAGAAGTGAAAAACCAGTTGTCCAATGGTATTCATCGCGAGCAGAACCGCCGTAATAGTGAAGCATTTTATCATCAGTCCCGGTAATAGCTGAAAAAAAAGAGGAAAAAATGCAGTTTAGGAGAAATGATTTATTTACAGCAGCACAGTGCCGCAGCACAGCACTAGAAATATGCCAAATAATATCGGAGATATAATATATTCGTTTATGTAGCATTTAAATGCTTCTGTTGTTTCATAGAAAAAGTTTACTTTCTACTGATCCACTATAAAATTTCATTGTTTACATAAATTTTCATTAAGGGCGCATCGATTTTTAAAACGATTTGATCAGAACGCGCTAACAAAGCTATTTCTTTGACGTAAAAAATAAAAGGAGTCTTTCGATCAAATATATAAAATATTCGAATTATTAAATATTTAGAGGAAGAAAGCCATACGATGAAATCACTAAGATTCTCGAACATCTTCCATTTTATGTAAGCGTAAACATACCAAATATGTCGAGTGTTCCTGGCAATGATTGCGAAAACTCCAAAAAACTAGGGTGGATGAAAACAAGATACTCTGTTCGGGCACAAACTGCTACCCACGGCGGACGTCAGAAATCGCAAAAAATACCAATTAAGAAACTAATTTGCTAGCATTTACTAATTCTCATTTAAGGAGTAAAAATAAATATATGGTTTGAATCAACGATTTGTGATGGCAACAATAATTCAAAAAGGAGTGATACAAATAATAGCTCTTTTATACACGTGCCTTCGCACTCATGTCGAAGCTGTCGTAAAACTGCTCATAACCAAGTGACCATTTCCTCCTACACTGCTAAATTGGACCAGCCTGGTTGAGGTAGGGCTCTGTCCTTGACGAGATACCGATAAATTCACTTTACAAGTAGGCAAAACGTTTGCTAATTTATGCTTCGATTATAAAACAAAATTGTATTTTATACTCTAGCCGACATAGTAGCTGCTTAGTGACTTTCTTTCGTTCTGAGTATGGGACAAAACATGGTCATAGTTTAACTACGCGCTCTTGTGCATTTTGTTTTCGTCTAGCCCACAGGCAGGCAAGCTTGCTGTCATCACATAAAGTAACCAATAACAGACTTCTATGTTTGAAATGTGCTTTACGTGCCAGGAAGACACATTTCTTTTGAAACAACTTTCACATAAAAGAAATGTCTTTAAGGTTCTGCAAATCACTCGTACACGTGCCTATCTTGGATGAAAACGTCGAAACAGATTACATGTAAGAGAGCGCGTTGGATAAACTATAGTTCACGCAGAAAGAATAAAAACACTGAAATGGACGAGGGAAAGATATGTGAGTGCCTGTCCCTCGTTCATTTCAGTGTTTTTATTCTTTCTGTGGGAACTACGGAAAACATTTCGTGAAGATGTTTTAGTAGAGGTGAATGGATTCAGTTACGATAAATATATTTAATAATGAGATAGGCTCTCTGTGAAACTAGTCAAATCTTTGGCCAGTAATTTAATGCATTTTTACCATTAACAAAATTTGACTGCGCGAAGTTCACATCACAGCTTGACAGCGACACGGGACGATGCTACATAAAAATATGGCAGCGGTAGAGCCGGTTTGCGGAAACATGTTTCATTGTTTCCTGTTTGACACTGTGAAACACCGCTTCACAAGGTGCGCATAGACGAATCATGTGCTCACATGCAAGATCTGAGGGCAAATACACGAAATGCATAATTCTTTGAAAAAACAAAAATCCAATTCTGCGAGACTCTTTACTGCAAAGAGAAGTACACGGAGATGCAATGACATTCCCAATATAGATCGCACTATGGCATCAGCATCAGCTATAAAGTTTGCCTAATACTGCCGTTTGGAGACTCATGCGCGATATTCGGTCTTACGTGCACGTGTATCTGGACCTTCGCATTACAGCTCTTTGCTTCGTCAGTCATGCGCTTTAATATTTTGTTAGTCACCGCACCCGCGAGACTGACTGAAAAGCTATGCCATGAATGAATGGTTAATGCCTCCTGCCTGGTTGATATGTTGAGGAATACAATCGAGGACGTCATGATATCTCTTGACACAAGCGGCAAAGTTGTGGCGCCACCTAACGCCGCGGTGACAACAGCGCTATTGTGTCTAGTAACGTGGGACGTTCCTTCTACGGATATACATTGAAAATTCGTGTGGCCAGAATGAAATTCCTAACGCTTTCTTTAAAAAAAATGTATGCCGCATCGTGTTCTAAGTTTCTTTAAGTGGCCTACTCTTGCATTAAAAAAAAACGGGTGATGATTAGAAAGTAGACAAATTAGTGCCTATATATAAGAGTGGAGAGAAAAAGAATGTTTGCAATTATACACCGGTGTCATTGTTGAGTACATGTAGTAAGAAGGCTTTTGTACATTTAATTTTGAACCACATTATAAATTTTGTAGAATTTACAGTGTTTCTAATAGTTAAAAGACTCAGAAAGGACTCCAAGGACTGAAGTGTTCACCCGATTTATTTAATATTTATGTGTATTTGTTTGCTATGCTGACTCTTTTACTCTTCTACCTACACTATGCTTTGGCTTTCAAAAGTTCGACAGCAGTATCTAAAAACTAGCTGAATAAATCAATTGCAATTTTGTATATGGCAATTTTCCGATAGATGTAGAAATACTGCTGTCATTTGTTTTTGTAATTTGAAACATTCAACTTTAAATGTCAAGTGACGTAAATATTTCTGCTAAATTTAGCGCGGAACCTGAATTTGTTTGCAAGTCTCGTGACGTCAGGTCAAGTAACATTAATATTACCTTCAAATTTGGGAGGAAACTGTTTATTTTCATTTACGTTCACGCCGCCGCGAAACCGGGGGACTGGCCTCTAATAGCTGCCGCGGTTAAAATATTTGGGTGAACCGCTTTTAACCGGTTACCGTTCGTTTTTTTTTTTTTTTTCGGTCCAGTTTCGGTTTAATTCCAAGATGGCGGCGATGATTTCGGCTCGGCTCTGTTCCGGTTCGACTAAAAATAACGGTTCGGTTTCGGTTTTTGATTCGGTTTGGTTCCGGTTGGACACTTTGGATCTGGCTTGAACTTTTACAGAGTAAAATAGAGTACTAAAATATATCTTTGGTGAACGTATAAACCCTCGTTACGCGCAGGTGGCATTTTTTTCGGCTGATATAAGAGCGAGCCCTCGATGTATAACACTGTGGCGTGCGCGAAATACGAGTAGTACGAGGAGTATTTCTCTTGCTATCATCATCATCGTTTTTTGTAGCGTGAGCTACACTGGCCGAGGTTAGAGCAGTTTCGCGTGGCTCCCAAAGAGCCGTGCTGCGCATGCGCGAGGAGCAGTGACGTCACACGGCGCACAGCTGGCGCGCCGGAGCCGCCGCCGCCGCGCGTTCCGCCGCCGCCGCCGCCGCGCGCGCCTCGCCGGTCTGCGCATTCCAGAGGAGTGACGTCATAGCCGCGGCAGACGCACTAGTGCAGCCGCGTGTCCAGCTGTGCGCCTCCGTTGAGCAGTAGCCAAGTCTGACGCTGCACCGGAGCCGCTTGATAGCGCCTCTCATTTTGTGCGCATAAGCTCACGCGACGTATATCCTGGCATAGCCGAGCTAAGCCACCGCAATTTTTTGACGTAGCGGGTAGGAGATAACCGAGCGCAGATTTCTCGGCTGGTTAGCTCGGGTCATTCATTGTTTGGGTAGCGCGGACATAACTTGTTTCCCGGGTTGTGTTCATTAGGTGGGGTGATATTTGTGAATGACATTTTATCATACTTGAAGTATAGTTGCACGCGTAGTCGCGCTAAGCAAACACTTCTGTTGCTGAAGTATCGAAGCGCCGGGATGGTGGTTAACTATTCGCTAACCCACAACTAAAGAGCTGGATAATAAAAATAGAATACCCAGCACGTTACCCCAATACAAACCTTTATCGCTGAACAGGGTGTAGGTTTACTATTATCTAAACGAGAGGAACCCTTTGAAGGAATGGTTTATCAAGTTGAAAATGGGCAATTCAAAACCGAGCACCGCTTGTGTGTATTAAACACTCGAGTGAAGGCATATTTCGCGTACCCTGTTGGTTCCACAGCGTTGTGTTAGTGCTGGTTTCTTATTACTTTCAAGTTGATTAACTTTTGAAATTCGGAAACTAATAGAAAGAGTATTCTCTAAAACAATTGGTTGGTTTCCGAAGTCGTTTCAACTGAATCCCTGCTTATTCACCCGGTCGACGCGAGACATAATGAACAACTGCAATCAAGACCTTTTAAGATTGAGACCTCTAAGATCTGAAGTCCGTGACATCCGAAAAATAAGAGATACGCCTGGTATGGATTTCGATCGTTTTTGTCAGCTCGTTTTTGAGACATAAATATTTGTGTAAAATCTGTGGTGAACGTTTCTACGAGAGCTCGTGAGTTTAAAAACAGTCCTTACTAAAATCTGGAGAAAACGAATCACCGATTGCCTTAATATAACTAATGCAAAGATGCAAGTGAGCTGGGCAATAATGACAATAATAATCCCTACAGAAGGGGAATAAAGGAGACAAAGGACAAGCACAAATCTCCAAACACAGCTACGTCACTGGCGCACGACCGAAAATATCCGCCTGGTAGAGCAAACGGGATTCAATCCCTTTGCTCTACTGACGTCCAACTCCTGGTTAGCTCAGTTGGTAGAGCGCTCCACTGGAAATGGAGAGGTTCCTGGCTCGATACCAGGAACAGGCGGATTTTTTCGGTCGCGCAACAGTCACCTTGCTGTGTTTGGAAATTTGTGTTTGTCCTTTGTCTCCTTTATTCCCCTTCTGCAGAGATTATTATTGTCTTACCTTAATTAGTCGGGCCATGCCCGGCAATTTACGTTACTGGAACTCTGACTTTTGCTCTAAGTAGAACTCGAGAGTTCACAAACTCATTTGCCACATATTCTGCGCGGGAGAGTAAAAACGTCACAGCAACAGAACATCCATAAATTCTACTTCGTTTGCATGGTATACCGTATGAATGACATCCACTAAAAATGGGGAGGTCCCTGGTTCGATGCCAGGACCAGGCGAATTGTTTCAGTCGTGCAACAGTCACCTTGCTATTCTTTCCCTCTTACCTGTGGGAAGCGCTACGTCGGGCAGACGGGTCGCTGTCTTAACGATAGGCTTCGAGAGCATAACAACAATGCCATTAACGCAAACTCAGGCCATCTGGGCATTCATTGCAGAGATTGTGGATGCTCCCCCCTTCTAAACAATTGCACAGTACTGGGACGAAGCAAGAACAAACTAACTAGAGAAATTATCGAAGCCGCTAGCATAGACCTGCTAGATGGATTAAGTGTTAGCACCCCGTCAATTACCTTATCCAAAAAAGAGTTAGATTATTTAGGAAAACCTCCTTAGTAACGTTTACTATAGACGGACTTGATCTCATTCTCTGTCATTTCTTTATTTTTTTTCGTCTTTTGTATTTTTTTTTCTTCTTTTGTATTTATTTTCTTGACTCCTTTTCTTCTTTCATTTTCCTTTTCTTTATCGTGTTCTTTTCCTTCTCTGTTCGTCATTGGTTAATTTATTTTCTTCTTTTTTAGTGCGTTAAAGTAAAAGATAACGAAGATGATGTTTAATACCAGAGTTGACAGTCAGCGCTGCGTGAGTGTTGTTTCTTTGTGTGAATCTGTTTTGATGGTGTGTCGTCCTTTGTGCGCTGTGAAGTATTAGCATGATTAACCAACTCGCCCAAGCTGAAGTATTGACCAAGTTCATTTCTAGTACATCGGGCTCCGTTCAGTTCTACAATTTGCACCCCAACGTCCTGGTAACCCTTATTGCTATTGGTATTTGCCAAGCGCGGACTTTCAGTTATTGCCTCCGAGTCCACCTTCTACCTCCAGAAGTCAAGATCCTGTTTGGAGGTTTCACCCCGTCCGTAGGCCACGGCAGAAGGCTTTGCAAGATTCTACAAGCGGAGTGGTATCGACAGACAAGACTTTACAGGAACAGTTTGTACGTGTTTCTGCATAACCACGCGAGCCTACCCTATGGAGGAAGAGCCTGGCGCGATTACTCCATCCTCACAGATCGTACAACTGAGCATCTGTGGCGACTCACCCTTAAGCATCTTAGATCCATCACTCCTCGAAAGACAAGCACCCAAAGCCTACCTGTGCATGTTATTGGTGACATCTCCCTGCCTCCAGGAGTGCAAAAGGTACTCAGCTTTGGCCCGAAGTTTGCGGTTGAAACCTCGCGAGTCGGCACCTGAGCTGTTATCTCTGGTCAGGCAAGTGTCTCAAAAAGCCTCTCTCACTGACATTGATCGGTGCATTTCAGAAGGAGTAGACATTCTTTCACATCACAAACATCCAGTAAGACCACTGTCCATTAAGAAGGTTGAGACATACTTGAAAGAGCACAGCTTATCTCTCCTGCCTGCGGACAAAGAAGGTGGTTTCGTGCTCATGCATAAAAGCGAGTTTGGCACTAAGGCCTGTGCAGCATTAGAGTCCGTTTTTCAGTGCCATCATGACATATTATTAAGTAAAATCAAAAGCCGGGCCAAGCAATTATGCAATTCGCTTGACCTGAAGCAACTTGGTTCATCCATTGACCGGAGTAAACTGTCTAGCCTTGAGATTTTCTTCAATGCGAAAACGCATAAAACTGATTGCCCCCTCAGGGTCATTGTGTCGGAAAGAGGCACGTGGCAAAAGTCCATCGCCATGTTCCTCCAAGAAAAACTAAATCTTCTTGACATAAATGATCCATATTTGATTAGGAGCTCTGGTGATGTCTTACAATTTCTCCAAGAACCCAACGACAGAAGGCTCATGGCCTTTTCTATTGACGTCAAGGATCTTTATTATGCCCTACCTCAAGATCGTCTCCTGATGTGCATAGAGGACAGTGTTGACTCCTTTGGTGTCATAGCCTTTCAAAATGCAGCAGGGGTGTCCATCAAGGGCTTTCTGGACCTAATATCCATCTAATTGCATTCTACGTTTGCCACCTGGAATGGCTTAACATATTTACAAAAAACAGGAATATGTATAGGTTCCTGCATAGCTCCTGTGCTCAGTGATCCTCTTTCTGGCCTTCCACAACAGAATCTTACAGCAAAACCTTGACAGTTCAAAAATAGTGCGTGTGTTTCGGTACGTGGATGACTACTTGGTGTTCCTTGACAGTAGCAATGACACCTTCCCTACCTTGGTGGCCGATGTTCTTTCTACCTTCCAAAAATGCCTTGATCCGTTAAAACTTACCCACGAACTTCCGGTCGAGCATTCAATACGATTCTTAGACCTTCGATTGTTTCTTAAAAGCCGTCACATCTGCTGGTCTTATGAACCGAGGGCAAAAAAGCCACTACTTAATCATAGTTCCGCACACTCAAAACTTGTAAAACGAGGCATTGCTAAACTTTGCCTAAAAAACTCTCTCAAGAAATCCTGCGTACACATGACCGATATGAGCTTCAAAGTGCAAATAACTCGATTGGTTTCAGCAGGATACCCTTTGTCGTTATTAATTTCAGTCTCCGAATGCCTACTTAGGGAAATCAAGCAAGCCGAAGCTACTAACCACAGAACAAGAGAACGCACTATAAGGCCTGTCATAGTGCCTTATATTCACAGCCTGTCTCACAAGCTTAAAAAGGTAGCAAGTAGAGTCAACGTCAACGTTGTTTTCTCTGCTCCGCAAAAACTTTCCAGCCTATGCAAGCGGGTGAATGGGCCATCTATTCCACCGGAGTGCTGCAGAAAAAACCACAAGACCAAGTTCGTTTCCTGTGCAGAAGGAGTGATATATTCTTTCCCTCTTACCTGTGGGAAGCGCTACGTCGGGCAGACGGGTCGCTGTCTTAACGATAGGCTTCGAGAGCATAACAACAATGCCATTAACGCAAACTCAGGCCATCTGGGCATTCATTGCAGAGATTGTGGATGCTCCCCCCTTCTAAACAATTGCACAGTACTGGGACGAAGCAAGAACAAACTAACTAGAGAAATTATCGAAGCCGCTAGCATAGACCTGCTAGATGGATTAAGTGTTAGCACCCCGTCAATTACCTTATCCAAAAAAGAGTTAGATTATTTAGGAAAACCTCCTTAGTAACGTTTACTATAGACGGACTTGATCTCATTCTCTGTCATTTCTTTATTTTTTTTCGTCTTTTGTATTTTTTTTCTTCTTTTGTATTTTATTTTCTTGACTCCTTTTCTTCTTTCATTTTCCTTTTCTTTATCGTGTTCTTTTCCTTCTCTGTTCGTCATTGGTTAATTTTATTTTCTTCTTTTTTTAGTGCGTTAAAGTAAAAGATAACGAAGATGATGTTTAATATATACCAGAGTTGACAGTCAGCGCTGCGTGAGTGTTGTTTCTTTGTGTGAATCTGTTTTGATGGTGTGTCGTCCTTTGTGCGCTGTGAAGTATTAGCACCTTGCTATGTTTGGAGATTTGTGTTTGTCTTTTGTCCTCCTTGTTGCCCTTCTCCAGGGATTATTTTAGCTATTCTTGTCGAGCTCGCTTGCACCTTTGCTTTTAATGACATTATCATCATAACCTTAAAAATGTAGGTCGTTCCCCCTTGTTGGTATTAGACCGATTACAGCTGATAAAACCCGTTTGCTCTACTGACGTGTAACTCCTGGTTACCTTAGTTGGTAGAGCGCTCCACTGGAAATCGAGAGGTTCCTGGTTCAATACCAGGACCAGGCGGATTTTTTCGGTCGCGTACAAGTCACCTAGCTTTGTGTGGACATTTGTGTTTGTTCTTTGTCCCCCTGTTCCCATTCTCCAGGGGTTATTATCGTCATGTACGTGTTTTATTAATAAATTAGGACATATTAATCGGCACAGATGCGAACTAACACAACCACTATTTGCGATTGCCTAGCGCGTCATTTGCTCGAATCATACTCGCTACGTCACGGGAGAGCGCCTGCAAGGTGGTTCCGCCAAAACACCGTCGCTAATATGTCTTATTATGAAAATAAACGGAAAACCACCAGAATGACGAAAACAGGACTAATTAGACAACTTTCGCTGTTTCGCGTTTCTTCTCGTAATTAAGCACTTTCTAATGTGTAAAATCGCATCTTTAATATTGTTTTTGAACCTTTTTTATACTTTACCAGGTCGGAAACGGTGATATCGGCGTAGGATATAACAACTGTGATGGCCAGATTGGACGCCGGCATCACCAAGGACGTGCTAGCTGCGACGGTCACGGGGAGGGCGAAGTAGACGGGGTCCACTTGGGACATCTCAGCCTGGAAGAGCGACAGGGAAGGCAGCCCTCGCTAGTGATGCTGTGTACAACGTCTGCGGACGTTTTTTTCGTATGAGACCGGGAAAATGACCCGGAGTGTTTTCTTGTCAGTCACTGGAGGCGCAAGGTGTGGCTCATTATGTTTACGCTCCCGTCTTCGTGAGTCGTCCATCGGTTTTCTGATCGGCTGGTGCCTCAATTTGATTGGCTAGGAAGCTGATAATTACATGCACGGGACTCGATGCGCCCTACGTTTAGTACGATTTTTGTGAATATTGGTAAACGGGTTTAAATTTGGGCTAGTTGGTTGAAGATGTTTTAGGGGTTAACAGCGCAAAAAAACGACGGACGAGTAGAAGAGACAAACACCACAAAGCGCAACTTACAACCGGTGAAACCTTTAGAAAAATACACCCACCGTGAAACCGACTAGACACACATTTTATTCACTCCCAATCGCCACACATCCTATTTTCTGCTTTCACGCTGTGCATGATCGTAAATACGATAGCTCCGATTCATACAGGGTCACTGAGGGGGCACTACTTCGTCTCACCCTACGATGGACTAAAGGCAGAAGCTACGAACCGCCTGATCCAATCACGAGCCACTTAGACATTGTGTGGTATTTCGCTTCGAAGCACGTATCGGTGCCCGTGTCTCGGACCACTGATGGGAATGGGCCGACTGTGGTTAGGATCGAGCAATGAGTGAATCAACAATTTTACATTGCAAAGGAAGCCAAGGCGCACTGGCTCTTTGCAGTGTCGAAGCTATAAAAATAACGCAGCATTTTTGGATTCGGAGCATTATTCGTCCAAACGTAATCAATGCTTAGCGTGTCATAGTTTAGCGTGAAACGTGATTGGACCTGGCGGCCCGTGGCTTTGGTCTTTAGTCCATCGTAGGATGAGACGAGATATATCACCATTATCCTTGTCACAATCTGAAATAAAAAAAAACGCTTCCGGTATCTCCCTTGTCTTCTTACTCTTGTTTCGCGCCAAGATAAGGGTGTTGTCGAAATAAGGTATACATTGACACCTATTACAATGCACTGCTAGATTACCAGAGGGGGCTGACGTCAATGACAGGGTATGTTCCCTCAGCCTTTCATTCACGCATCTCCCCGACTGCCGACGTACACCCTACCACAAGAAAGAGGGATTCTGTACACAATCCCTACTTTTCAGCCCGCATACTTTGTCGCGTGCTTTTTCTTTTACACATATTTACTCGTGTTTCTCCCCGTTCCACCCTTCCACATAGCTTGCTTAATTATCTTGGAGCTGAGAGGAGAACCAAATTGCCATGCTTCCCCCCCCCCCCTTTTTTTATGCTACGGATAGCATTATGTATATACGGAATCATCACTGGTCTCTTAGCTGGCTTGACCCTCTCCCTCCTCTTCCCTCCTCTACGAAGCTTCCTTAACAACCCCTCTACCAAACCCTTAATGACCTCAAAGGGCAAGCCCCCCTCCTCCAGTTTCCTCACCTGTAACCAGAAGCTATCGGCTACCTTGTACGGGCAGGACTTCAATAAGGACGCTTTGAAGCAGGTGGTTATAACCCCCTTTAATAGTTTTGGAGTGGTTACAGTCATATTGGTAGAGTGCGGCACCTATAGAGGGCGCGCCGCTCCGTCTTGGCACAGAGCCGTATATTTATAGAGTTTGGTCATTAATTGATAAGAATAAGGCGAAAACGATGGCTTGTTATTGGCCGAAATTGTTTCAATTACCTTGGGGACGATGATTAACAGTAATGGGCTTATGCTGAGCAAGTTGGTTCATTGCTTGTGAATGGGGCCAGCTGAACATGAAAAAACACAAAGAGAAAAAATTATAACATTCGCACCGCTGGACTAGCAACATTTAATAATGCCTCTTTTCCCTTTTGTGCTAATCCTTGATTCCGGTTTTCTTTTTCTTTACACTAACTTAGATTTTTTAATTCTTTACATTTGATTTAGGTTTTCGTTTTCTTTACACTTCATTCAGAATTTGTTTTCCTGCAACTCATGGACCTTTCTGCTGTCGGAATGTTCTCATTCCTTCTCTTCTGTCTTCTTTAAGGATTCTTCCTCTTCTTCTACCTTTTCCTGGAACTCATGTCCCTCCGCAGGAAAATCTTCTCCGAGTTGTGTAGTGCAATGGAAGGGGCACAGACACAGTCCTCGCCTTTTTCTTCGATGGCTAGGGCTTCTAGCAGTTCACGGGCGAGTTGATTTTTATGTCGCCCCACGATATTGACGAGGCACAACGTTGCCTCGCATTGGCATGCCCGACAATGGGCTGCAAGGTGTCCTGCTGCTGTCAAGTTTTGTAGAGATGTGGCATGCGCTGTATTGATGATAGAACTAGGAAACGTGCCACATCTCTACGAAACTTGACAGCAGCAGGACACCTTGCGGCCCATTGTCGCGCATGCCAATACGAGGCAACGTTGTGCAACGTCAACATCGTGGGGCGACATAAAAATCAACTCGCCCGTGAACTGCTGGACGCCCTAGCCATCGAAAAAAAAAGGCGAGGACTGTGCTAGTGCCCCTTCCGTTGCACTACACAACTCAGAGAAGATTTTCCTGAGGAGGGACATGAGTTCCAGGCAAAGGGAGAAGAAGTGGAAGAATCCTTAAAGAAGACAGAAGAGAAGGAATGAGAACATTTCGACAGCAGAAAGGCACATGAGTTGCAGAAAAAGAAATTCCGAATTAAGTGTAAAGAAAACGAAAACCCAAATCAAGTGTAAAGAATTAAAAAATCTAAGTTAGTATAAAGAAAAAGAAAACCGGAATCAAGGATTAGCAGAAAAGGAAAAAGAGGCATTATTAAATTTTGCTAGTTCAGCGGTGCGAATGTTATACTTTTTTCTTTGTGTGTTTTTCATGTTCAGCTGGCCCCATTCACAAAAAATGATTGACAGCTCTTGTGACTAACCCCTAGCCACAAATATTCCCCTAACGAAGGCAATGAGCTTAACGAATACCGTCCAATGACAATCGCTAGCTAAGCATGTATTCAAATATTTCTTTTCATCACGCTAAAATTGGCGACTCTTTGTAACTGAAAGGGCAACGCGAGGGACGTTGACATCACAGCGAAATTCATAACCCCATCACTTTTTTTTTATTTTAGTCGCAGCCGTGACAACGGCCGAGAGACCGGTTAAGACCGTGGACGCGTCTCCGTGGAAATTTCGACCATAACACAGAACGCGCACCCCATGCTCGCAATTTTGCCTTATGTTTCAGAAAACCTTTCTTGTCAATGTCTCCTTTTCTAGCTCAGTAAACGCACTTAGTTCCTTGAAACTTCCTATTTCCACCAATCTCTTAAAATTATCCATTCGTGTACTTTCAGCCTCAACCAGAATTAAAAAAAAGAAGAAAAAAATGCCTGCTCCGCGCTACGCGAATATTTCAAGGTCATCCCAGCTCATTCTTACTTCGGAAGTTCACCACGAGGGGAATATGCGGCGCTGGCGGCGCCGCCGCTTTCGGTGCTCCACCCCGGCTCCCGCCGGCTCGTCCCATTGACCAGACTCTATATACGGATGTGCCTTGGCAGATGGTTGGCAGCGCCACCAGTGACAGCTTCCTGATGACGCGGAATAGTGAAGCGCTATTTCCTTGGAGTATGTCATAGGGTTCCCTCTAAGTGATGCCAAAATAATAAAGAAACTATTAATCCGAAGGCATACCTGTTTATACTTTATAGAAAGTGCTTACGATTCTTATCCCTCTTTTTCTGTAGTAAGAATAGCTTTTAAAGATTAGTTTTGGTTTTCGTAACCCAGACTAAATTACAGCAATTATGATGGAATACAAAAAAAATAGTTATATAAAATCAACCTAACTCCAGTTGAAAGTACATGAGGATGTTTGTGTGATTTACCACTGATACACGCCAGGGGCCCTAAACTCGTGAAACAAAAAGTTGTAGCCGAAAGTTCGGGGAACCCGCCGATTGGACGTCGGCGAAAAAAGCGCAAAGTCATCGTCGTGATAGGCCAATCGGTGCGCTCCGCCAACTTCAACTCCAACTTTGTGTTTTACGAGTTTAGTGACCCTGTTTAGAAATTATATAATCCACATATGTTCAGTTCAAGTCATGTTCTTAGCGAAAATCACCCCCAAAGTTTTAAACCTAATAACTATATCAGTACGTGAGGAATATAAAATGGAAGGTTAAGATTCCTATTTCTGGAACGAAAAAATTAAGCTGGGGTTTAATTTTTTTATATTGAGAATATTAGCACTAGTCCATATTTCGAGATGTCTTATGGTGTCATTAGCTACAAGCGAGAGCTCATTACAAGGTGTAACTGAGAAAAAGAGGGTGATACATTTGCGTAAATTATGTAGTTTACATGCTGTGCAACCTTAACAATGCAATTGATATACTATATGTTAAAGTGTAACGGTTCTATACTCTGTTTCACCTTGTGTTGTACCGCAGGAAAGGCTACAAGCGCAAGCTCCTTGCTCTAGGGCACATCTCGGCGGCACAAGCTCTCGTGCACCAAGGGCAGCTGCCAGCGCTATGAGCTCGCGCTTCAAGCCTTCGCTGCGGTACAACATAAGGTGAAACGGTGTATAGTAAGCTGCTTTGTGGCCCTCCAGATTTAAGTGGTTTAATATCAGAGGAGAGATCGTGGATATTAACAAATTGGTGCCTATTTTTAAATACAATTTGATAAAAATAACAGCATGTTTTTTTAATAAAATAAAGTAATAAAGTAATATTCAGTGGTTTAAGGATTAAAGTACAGTCGTTCTACTTGCTGCTTCGCGGAGAATCTATTGGGTTCCAGTTTGTACTGCTTTTGACCAATGCAAATGCTTCCTTCGTACCTCGGAAATTAAACTCTCACCGTTTTATGCAATTGTTCATTTGAGAAAACCCCTCGCTTATCAAAACGCATGAAAAACAGAACTGAGGATGTCCGCGACACACAGGAAGAGTGAACCGACCAGAGGATACAGAGTCTCCTGGGCGTCGTCTCATTGCGCGTACGATCGTTTCTTACCAGGCGTGCTGAAGGGGGCACGAGGATTGCGCAGGTGCCGGTGTTGTCCATGACCTCGGTAAGCACAGAGGCGATCAGCGTCAGGATCAGTTGACTGATGGTCGGGTCCATAAACTGCAGCTCGAGCACGAAGTCCGAGATGGTGGCAGCCAGCCCCGACACCTGCCGAGGCGCGCCACGCCGACAAACAAGCTCTCAGGGACACGGTGCAGGAGTCGCAGCACCATTGTCTGCGTTCGAGCGTATTACGCACGAATTCTGACAGAGAAGTGAAGGGGTGATTGTGTAACGCAGGAAAATACGGAGAAATGAAGGGCTGGGGTGAATGCATGTATATACCAACACGCGGTCCTCGCGTCACGTGGCGCAGACGCAGACGCTTCACTTCCGGTATTAATCGAACTCCAACGAGTGAAGATATCTATGACTAGTTAAAAGTAGACTTCACAGTGGATTCGGGTGACGTGAAAAAGTTCACTATTAGATAAGAGTGATGAGTCGTGATTAATGTCCGCTAGTTTTTTTTTTACATAAAAACAAACAAACAAGATTTGCTGTAAGACGGTGTTTCGAGTAATCAATCGAGGTTTTTGCCTTACAACACACAACACTGCACTCTGTCAGCTGTTCGACGAACTTTGAGACGTATCAGTGCTTTACCCGTTACATACGGCTCGTTGTGTTTCGAGGAAGTCACTGATGCGTTTTGATACAATTTTGGTAATATAAGATGCGTTTCGAAGACGAATAAAAATTGAGAGGTTATATTAAATTTCCTGATTTTTCGAACGTCTTGTCTCGTTCCACATGAATCAAGAAATTCGGCGTGGGTCGCGAGGTCCAACCAGTCAATAGGTTAAACGAGTCAAGAGATCCATGGAGAGTCAAGAGATCCAACAGTCACTTGACAGCCGAGTCGAATGATTCAAGGAGTCATTTAAGAGATACAAGTTTGGTTGTTTTGACTCGCTGAATTTCTTGACTTGTTGGTCCTCTTGACTCGCAGTCTCCCGCGATCGTATGTGTTCGGCTAAAATAACTAAAATAAGAAGGCTAAACGTTCAATACTTGGTCAAAGTTTCTTACGCACATGTTCTATGTCTTGTGGGGCAAGATTTCCATGTGTAAAGGGGGCTTTCCTTAGATGTATGCAAGCCATGCAAGGTGTTTCCTTCCTTGTTGTCCTTCCTTTCCACTTTGCCTTGCAAGCTTCTTATGGGATTGTTCCTCGGGACATCTTGCTAAGTTCTGCCGCGCCCTGCTGCTATACTTTTTTGTCTTTGTTTTATTGGCACTGCCGAGTCTGCTACAAGCTTACCTTTTACTGGCCTCTTCCGAGTAGAAAACGCCGTAATAGTTTTGAGTGAAAAACACATTCACTTCCCCTGCGCTGCGAGAGCGTTTCATTAACGCCGAGTACAACACATTACTTCGGTGTCGTGAAGCGTCCAATGCTTGTTGCGCCATGTGACGTGGCCCTCAACGCGGCGCCGCTTGCGACAGCTCGCCCACAGTTCACACCTGGTTCGTCTGTAGGAATGGCAGCTTTGTTGTTCTTTGATTGATTCGGTGTGCATAATCTCTAATAGCATGGACGAGGTTTTTTTTTGCAATCTTGCTTCAGGTGAGCGTTATGCTGAACCCCAGAGCGCAGGAGTGTGTCTGACGTTTCTAGAAAGTCGCAAATGCGTTGCACGGTCGATACAGAGACTTTGAACTCACTGGTCCACTGAACGTGGCTCCAAAGCCCAACTTGACACAACACCGATTGGCACTGCCTACCCATACCCAAAGCGACAGCGTTGAAGGGTGGGCGACGGTAGCGCGGTCCCTTCTTTCGCCACTGGCGGCGACATCGAAGGTATGGCGCGCCCTACGTTCACACCATTGCTCCTATTTTAGTACACTGTACACTTCCACGACGTAAAACAAATGACCATCACTTAGGACGTAGCCATCTTCGAAGCGCGAAGGGAAATGAAGCATCTAAGGCAACTCCGTCGCTTCCTTTGTTCCCTAAGGAAAACCTTAGATTAAAGGAGACATTGATTGATTCACGATTCGTGAAGGCACGTTCTTACAGAAGGAAGGTTCTGCTCTAAGCAAAGGAGCGTTCCTGAGTTCCGAGGTAAGACGAGAGGAAAGCCATATACTTTGTAACTGCGGAAACGGTCACCTGCGAATAAGTATCTTTCAATTGTCTAGTATATGAGGCCATGGAGGAGACAAAACAATTGTGATTCGGGTTTTATGTGTGCTCACTTGCGTCTGTATATGTTATTTCTGTGCATGTGCAACTACATGTGGGCGCGTTGCTAGTAAACTCGTTGCACATAAAAACAATTATCTCCAAGTGCTGCTAAGAGCACCAAGACGCTACTTTTAGGGTGTTTGCAAGCGTCCTAAGGCTATCATGATAATGCAAATAATGTAAAGGTGCAAGCGAGCTGGACAAGAATAAGGATAATAATCAGTGGAGAAGGGGATCAAGGGGACAAAAGACAAACACAAATTTCCAAACGCAGCTAGGTGACTGGTACGCGACTAAACAAATCCGAAGAAAGGGTAAAAGCGCAGGCGAGCTGGTGAAGAACTTCCTTCGTAAACCGGAGACACGGCAAAACAAAAAAAAAAAAAACGGACAAAACAACAACAAGTTGAGACTTGTTGTTGTTTTGTCCTTTTTTTTATTTTGCCGTGTCTCCGGTTTACGATGGAAGTTAAACAAATCCGCCTGGTCGTGGTATCGAATCTGGCACCTCTCTATTTCCAATGGAGCGCTCTACCAATTAAGCTAACCAGGAGTTAGACATCAGTAGAGCAAACGGGTTTTATCGGCCGCCAGCCGTCTAAGACCAACAAGGGTGTGCGTCTTGCATTTAAAGGTTGGGATAATTAACGCAAAGGTACAAGCGAGTTGGACAAGAATAACGATAATAATCCCTGGAGAAGGGGAACAAAGGGAGAAATGACAAGCACAAATCTCTAAACACAGCTTGGTGACTGGTGTGCGACTGAAAAATCCGGCTGGTCCTAATATTGAACCAGGGTCGTCTCCATTCCAGTAGAGCGCTCTACCAACTGAGCTAACCAGGAGTTAGACGTCAGTAGAGCAAACGGGTCTGAACACCTAGTTGTGTTTGGAGATCAGTGTTTGTTCTTTGCCCCCCTTGTTCTCCATCTCCAGAGATTGTTATCGTTATTCTAAGGCTTTTGCTGTAATATCCTAAGAGTATTAGCCCTGCGACAGTCTGCTTTACACCCTTAAGTGCGTAAAGGTTTTTGGTGCGTCCTTTCTGTCCTAACACAAAATACACTCAGCATACATCAAATCGTTTTGAAAGCTTCGTTCTCTAGACCTTGTTGTTTACTACGACTCTTGCGTAAAAGTATATGATTGGCTATATATGAGCTCTTCAGATTAGTAGACGTGTGGGCCAGCTTTGTTCATAGACAACACGTCTATTACTAGATTAATACTGTAGAGCCACTGACAGCTTAAAGAGCCACTGACAACACCTACCAGAATATATTTTATATTGCAGAGACTGAAAATGTCTTTCGGGGACCGCCCTAAAAATATCAAACTTGAGAACTGCGGTCTAAAACGATTTCTAAGAAGGCAAGGAAGAAAAGCATGTATAGCAGCCCTTGGTGAGCGACGTGAGGGGCGACGTCGCAAAGGTGCGGGATCAGAGGTTAGTCAAAAAATTATTTGGCACCGAAAAAAAGAAAAAAAATCGTACAAGTCGTCTTCAACCTCCCCGTCGCGCGCACCCCTTCAAACGCCGTCTGCACAGCCGCCGGGTGCCGCCATGTTAAAAGTACGAAGAAAAAGCATTAACACTTCCCGGTCTCTGATTTTTATTTTTCGAAGTCACCATTGCAGTGACTTTAAATCGTCGTTAGAAAGCTTATTTTATAAATGACAATAATAATTGTTAAAGACATGCAGCTTGCGACGCCTCCTAGAGCTTTCAAAAATGCCTTCGCCAATTACGTCCCCAAACAAAGAAGCGAGGAGCAGGTCAAATTGGGGGAGGAGGACACATACTTTGGTGGGCTCTTTCGCGCGCCAAGTGTTTTTTTTCCTTTTCGATTTTTGTTTTGGTTTGTGTCTTTTACTACGGGCTACGTTTGAGAAGGTAAAAAAAAAAAAAAATATGTCGATGTTTGGGTTTGTCAGTGGCTTTTTAAGCAATGCAGGGCGTTGCAAGTTCCGAGCATCTCATTATTGCTCCCCAGCGAATGAGAATGCAGCATTTGCCGATAAGGGCGCCGAAGGAAGAACCACAAAGCAAGGAACATGAACATATAAGCGATACTGTATTTTTCTTGTTTTGTTGGATGAAGAAAGAATAAAACAATTAGAACTGGGACAACAAAACCACATATTTTAACTAGCAAACAGACGAGTACAATTTTCACAGCGAGCAGCCGACTATACCCAGGAGGGAAAGGGGGAGAAGGGGAGACAAAGGAAGAGAAGGGGAGATAAAAAACGGAAGTGCAAGTCAGAGAGGTGGGTCTAGCTTGGATTTTACAAATTCAACCTCAGTTTTCGTCAGCAGGAGGGAAGCGTTTGACACGTTGTTGTTTGCTGTGGTCATGGCGAATGACTCTATGACCTCCCTGCCGAATCTGCTGTCATGCTCCCCAGGAGTTTTGTTTCATCAAAGAGGGGATGACAAAGCGAACACGAACGGGCAAGTATGACTGTGGGATGATAGGAATCTGGAGAGGCCTTAGAAACTTCGTTGTGATGTTCCCGGAGTTTGTGATTGGTGCATCTGCCGGTCTGACCTATGTATTGATGGCCGCAGCTCAAGGGGATGAAGTAAACTTTCATCTCTTTGCATGGAATGAATTTCTTTTAGTGTTTAAGAGTGCAGCTACTAGGAATCCGGTTGTTGTTCACTTGTTGACAGAGTTGCTTCAGACGCATGCGGCACGAGAAGACAACATTCGTGTCGAACTTTGAGGCAATGGATTTTATCCGGTGGGCTGAATTGTGTACGTAAGGAATGACGGCGAATCGGGCTTTCTTTTTTTTTTTTGTGGCTGGTGACTGGTGATCAGGCCCGCGAATCAGCCTTTCCATTACTCATCGTAGAAGGTCGATGGGAAACCCTGCCCTGACGAGCCTCATGTGCTGGAATTTGAAGCTGTCTTCTGAAATATGATAGCAAGACTTCGTGCAGGATGAAGAAAACAAATATTTGATGATACCGTGGTTTACCGACCTCGAATGAGCGTTACAAAACGGTAGGACAGGCTTAGCAGACCTTTGTTAAAAGGCGCAGCAGAGTCCAGTGGCGCTGACATGAAGCCGCAAACCTCGGGCTCTTTCTACAAAATCATCTGTCCTGCATCCACCTTCCTCAACCCTTTAGAGTGTTTAACTCAATAGAACTCGTCTCTCTAATCAATTCCTAACATTTCTTCTCCTTGTCGCACTCTATTTTTTCACTTGACATAGAAGACGTGTATTTCAATCTAGATCCTACCGCATTGCTTGCCTCAATCTCCGACACCATCTTTGAGCACGGAGCCATGGATTGTCAGAATTCCTCCGGTGTCTCCGTTGCTGGATTCATGGACCTGATTCATCTATATCTCCAGTCCACCTCAGTTGAATATGAGAGAGGGATCTACCGCCAAAAAAAAAGTTTGCATCGGTTCATATCTCGCCCCCGTTCTCAGCGAGTTATTTCTTTTATTCGTCAACAGAATTATAAAAGCACAACTGGACATCTCTGCGCCCGGCTCCCATGTTTTCAGATATGTAGACCATTACCTAATGATTCATCCTGATCGAACTTCTCCTGATAGCATTACAGCCGTTTTTCTTGCTTGTTTGTCAGGCCTTACCTTAACGAAGGAGAAGCTTCGAATGAAGGTCTTTAGTACCTCGATTTGCGGCTCATGTCAGTGCCACTGGACTCTGCTGGGCCTCTCAACAAAGGTCTGCTAAACCTGTCCTACCGTTTTTTAGCGCCCATTCGAAGTTGGTAAAACACGGTATCATCAAATCTGTTTTCTTCATCCTTCACGAAGTCTTGCTGTCATATTTCAGAAGATAGCTTCAAATTCCAGAACATGAGGCTCGTCTGGGCAGGGTTTCCCATCGTCCTTCTACGATCAGTAATGGAAATGCTGATTCGCGGGCCTGATCGCCGGTCACCAGCCACAAAAAGAAAGCCCGATTCGCCGTCATTCCTTACGAATACAATTCAGCCCACTGGATAAAATTCATTGCCTCAAAGTTCCACACGAATGTTGTCTTCTCGTGCCGCATGCGTCTTAAGCAACTCTGTCAACAAGTGAACAACAACCGGATCCCAATTAGCTGCACTGTTAAACACGGAAAGAAATTGATTCCACACAAAGCGATGAAAATTTACTCCATCCCATTGAGCTGCGGCCATCAATACTGTGGGGGACAATGAGCCGCACGGCACGTGGAGGGACGACGCCGTGAGCGGCGAAGAAGAAAAAGCGAGGTTCGTGGCGGGCGCGAGGACAGAGACAGTTCCAAGGCAGAGACGAACAGAAGAGCCGGTGCCGGGGCAGCCACCCCAACGGAAGACCCGGACCACAAGGCAGCCTTGGCCCTCCGCAGCATCCGACTCATACATTGAGTATAGATAAAGCATTTCTCGATGATAGCGCTCCCTGTGTGGCTTCTTCGGGGCGAATGAAACTCGGCCTGATCGGGCGATATTGACAGGCGACCCACAATGCATAGGTCAGACCGGCAGACGCACCAATCACAGACTCCGGGAACATCACAACGAAGTTTCTAAGGCCTCTCCAGATTCCTATCATCCTATAGTTTTACAAGCCCGTTCATGTTCGATTTGTCATCCCCTCTTTGATGAAACAAAATCCTGGGGGGCAGGGGCATGACAGCAGATTCGGCAGAGATATCATAGAGTCATTCGCCATGACCACAGCAAACAACAACGTGTCAAAACCTTCCCTCCTGCTGACGAAAACTGAGGTTGAATTTCTAAAATTCGAGATAAACCCTCCTCTCTGACTTACACTTCGCGTTGTTTATCTCCCCTTCTCTCCCCTTCTCTCTTCTTCTCGCCCCTTTCCCTCTTGGGTATAGTCGGCTGCTCGCTGTGGAAATGTTACTTGTCTGTTGCTAGTTGAAAGATGTGGTTGTGTTGTCCCAGTTTTAATTGTTTTATTCTTTCTTCATCCATCACTTGAACTAACACACTCTCCTACCAAGCAAGCTTTTCTCGTTTGTTGGTGAGATACAGTTCCCTTTTTATTTTCTTACAGAAAACGTGAATTGTTTTACTTAGGAAAAAAGTAATGAAGAAACATTGAGGTTCGCCCACCTTGAAGGCAGCATTCATGCACTGCGCTCCCCCGTAGACCAAGAGCACCGCCCAAGGCATGTTGGCGATTACGACTCTCCACTCGACCATCCCGGCCTGTAGACCCTTCAGATCGGGCATGGCAAAAAGGACGATGAACAGGAGGTTCCCAGCCAGAGTTCCGATGGAAGGCCTGGTCGCCAGGCAGGTACCCAATTCACGGACACATGTAACGGTCAGAAGGAGCGGTAACCTTCTTCGATACAGTGGCTGAGAAGAAAACATACACCCTATGACGCCTTGTTACAATTTGAATAATTTTCAGCAGCATTGCAGAAGGCTTACTGTCTATGCTTCAGGAAGAAGGACAACGATTTCAACCGTTTCTTGACTACCAGTGCGTACGCTAAGCACGCACAGTCTCCAAGGTTATACCGATGTACTCGTGCTGACTGGCAGCAAGAGGGCGTGGCGAGCAAGATGGTCTATAATTTATAAGACCACAGTATCGCACCGTTTATATGCAGCCAAGAACCAATGGAGAAAAGTTGGACGCCGGTAAAAACAGCGATGCGTCGCAAATATTGTGGGACTTTAATATATATATATAGGTGCACAAAGTGTGCCTTTTAAGGTGAAACGTCGTTGTCTCGTCGGAGGAAAAAGGGGGGGGGGGCCAAACACTGCAAATCCGCCAATTATCTTGATGCTGTTTGGCTGACACAGGTATAACGACACATATGACTTCACACACAAGCTCGACACTGATTGGTTGATTTTTGTTAAACCACGGTACTTGTCGGTATCTTCATCTAAGGAACTCCTGTAAAGTGTACGTACATTTCACGCGGTAAGTTAACAGCCAAGCTAACTGATGAAGAACACCGAGAGCGTAGGCACCTGTCCCGGAAGAATAGGGGTGGACGAAAACGACTAGCTCAAAGTGCCAGGCGGGATGCTAAACGATCACAACCAATGCCCCGAAGACGTGACCGCGAGGAACAATATCAAATAAGACACACACGAAGAAGAAGGTCCACAACAGCCAAGACCGAACGCGCTGAACGAACCAAGCAAGCATCACCGAAGTAACGAGATACCGTAACGTTTCGGGTGCAACAAAACTGCCCAGCAGTTTTCTATGCATTTGTCCGGCATGCCTCTGCGCATTCCTGGTGATCTCCTAACACCTTCCCCAAAACTGAAAACACCAGAGCGGAGGACCACGCAAGCCGTCTACGTTCCTCATTCAAGGAGCTACGACCTACGCCAACACGACAGCGCAACTCTCCGCTGCATCCACTTGTTCCTATCCCTAGACGCCGTGAATCGATCGCTGCAGAACCCATATGAAGGACCATTTAAATTTTTAAAGCGAAGTGACAAGTACTTCACCGTACTCGCCGAGGGACGTAGATACAAGTTCACTCGACAGGCTGAATTGAGCACGTCTCCAGCAACCCCAAGAGTACACAACTCCAACCATAGTAAGACGCGTACAATTCAACGAATCTCTTAGACGCTCGTCTCCCGAACATCCTCGCTAGGGAGGGGAGAGGGGGGTAGTTTGTAGCAAGGAGGTGCTCCCGTTTCCTAGCAAATTTATATTTTACATTTTTTACAAAATTGCCAAAGTGATTATCGGTTGTAGAATATAGACTGCGCAGCCGATTGTCCAGTTATCTCGAGCTCCTGCGTGCAAGTTATGATTTACGATAAGGAAAGAGGGATATTTAAGACAAACAGACAAGACAAGCTTTTGTACACGAAAGCCTGTCTTGTCTGTTTGTCTTAAATGTCCCTCTTTCCTTGTCGTAATTTAGAAACAACCTGCTCAACCATCTTAAAGTTATGATATTCTCTCGTGCTGGTGCACTTCGTCTGCTTTGCTCGCTAGAGAATGCCGCTACGCATTTTTTTGGTAAGTTTGTTCTATGTACATATATTTACAGTAGAAGCTATTTACATGCTGGGTTCGCATGAATACGATAAAGCATATCGAAGAGAGCACTGACGAAGGTTGGGCAGAAACACTCAAAAATGTATTTGGAAATACAAATACTGGGAAACATTAAAATAGTAGCTAAAATACTGATTCTAAAATATATCTGTAAAAATGTGTCGCGATTCATATCGGAAATGCTTTTTAAATAGAGGCAAATGTCGTTGGAAATACAAATACAGGAATGCATTTTAGGGAGGGCAGCAATACAAATACAAAAATACTGATACTGCAATACATTTTTCAAATTTGCTTGAGACGCCAGCTGAGATGAAGGTTGAAGTTTGAAGTGGAAGTTTTTGATCCCGAAATTACTTTTCTGTAGGCTTGGCAGTTTGCCTTGAATGCAGTGGTTTCGGACGACGAGGAGTCTTCAATGGGCTCAAACAAACGTTCCATCAAGGACTGACCGCGGTCCCTTCCCTGACATCCTGTCTGTCTAACGAGGAATGCGAAAAGACTTCGACCTGTAAATAAATTCTATGTCACCCTAAATACCATCAAAACGTCACCACGGCCCTGTCCAATAAGGACGCCCCTGTTAACATTGATCACATGAGGCCACGGTGAAATGAAATGGTATTATTTATTTGTAGGTGTGGCCTTGAACATGAAACTTTACGACGCTACTGTATAAAAGGACAATACGTACTTTCGTTGTAGGTTACCTCGTTGAAGATCGTGTAGGCAGTGTCATTTGGAATTTGCGAGAATAGCGGACCACTTGAAGCATCCGCATGTCTTATCTTCTGCTACAGTTGAAAAAAAAAACGATACGGTGGCATCCCAGTTGTGAAGATCCTTTCTGCTGACCCTTTGCCACCGACGCATGTATTTCAGTCTTTAATTTTCGCCTAGCATCATCCAAACAGACCTCGTTGATTGCGGCCCGATATTGCCGGCACAGGTGCGAGCTTTCCGTGAAACAGCGCACTCGAGACGAGTCGCAGGTGTACGAAGTCTAGATTGGCACAGCGAGGCCACTTCTGGCCTCCTTCCTGGCCTTCGGATCACCAAGGCAGCGTGTCACATTCACGTCAGCTGATGACGTACCCTTGAGCCGTGCAATATTGCGGGTGCAGCCGCAGACGCATTCGAATATGTGTTGAACTTCACTGCGTGAGTCGTCCTACTATTTCAAGTCAACCACCGCCAGGCTCGTGCTGCAACGGACTGTGACTCAGCTTTGCCTGCTGGGTGTACTGTGTACGCTAAGGCAAGAGAGACGGTTAGAAGCGGGCATCGGATGCCAGCAAACAATGACTCAAGAAATCCCTACCTACAGACCTGCGGCAGAAGATGCTCTGACTCCACTCCTGGCACGCCATCTGGTTCGAGTCCCTGACTATGCAACACTTCTGAGGAGAAAAAAGAGGACGCATAGAAAAATAGTTTGGAGAATTGGAAGGAACCTTGGTCAGCATAGTAACAATGCCCGAGCATCTCCTTTACCCTGGTGCCCTAATAAGGAAAAAAATAAATCGTTCGTACTTGTAGTTTTTTTTTTTGGGGGGGGGGGGGGGAGGAGAGAGAGTATTTTTCAAGAAATGTAACGAAATACATTTTATCCTGATTGTACCGCGGTACAAAAAAACAAAAAAAAAACTTTCCAAATGTATTTCGATACAAAATTACAGATACTGGTGAAATAAATGTATCCCGATACAGAAATACAGATACGAAATGTATTTCTGAAATACTATCGCGATACATTTGTATCGCCATACTGCCCAACTCTGGCAGGGACCAATCAAACGCACCCTGTCTCTACTTCTTCTTTTCCTACCCATCCACTATCAATCGAAATAGCCAAATCTCGATACGATACTCAATGTTCGCATCCATGTAAACGCAGCCATACATCAGTATGTCCTTGACCATGCAATGCAGACAATCATTTTGATTGGCTGCTCGTGCGGCGCGAGGATTTCCTCCAATAACACGCCAAGCCACCGCAGCTCGTAGGGGCATATGTAGTAAATCACTCCTCTCCACTAGAATAAAGGGGCAATTAAGTGGATTCTCAGATCGCATATTTATAGTAATAACTCAATCTACGGGAGAGCATTCTAAAAATCCGAAATTACACTGATAGGCGGCTGATTTTCATATTAAAATATATTCGAAGATCGTGACGCGCTCCTCTTCCTGCTTCTTGGAGCATACACCAGGGGGCGCAGTCGGATAGCATTGAAACAATAATTGCTGTTTGAATCTAGTTTAGTAGGGTGCGTTGTTGGGCTAGTTGTTTCATTTTAGTAAAACATATAAAATAGCGCAAAAAAGACAAGGACAATAAGTATAGCGCCTGTCCTGTATACTTCTTGTCCTTGTCTTTTTTGCGCTATTTTATATGTTTCGCTGTATGAATTGTCTTCTGTATATAACGATTTGACGTTTTAGTCAAAATTTAATGCACAACACGCCTAAGAAGAGCAATATTAGTAAAATTCGGAATCTCCACGCAATGAGCTACCTTCAGTGGTTAAAGTTTATGGAGGTAAGTGCTACGTACGCGCCGTACGAGCCAGCGGTACGAGCTATGTTCCCCGACCGACGGAGAGCAACCCGACAACCCCGATTTCCCAAGAGGTGCCCGGCGAAGTTTCCCTCTCCCGCCTCTCTCCTTGCTGAAACATAAGCAGCGGCGGATCACCGCCGCTCCCCGGCACGCAGAAGATGCTCTGTACTAGTTTTGACTAGACGCTTTCCTTTCGCTAGAATAAACACAGTTAACCGCAACTCGACTCAGCCACCGTCACTCATAAAGAAGTCACATCAATGGAGACGAGAACAACGATATCGAAGCCCTCATCCAGATGCCCAATATCTGACAAGGCAAGTCCCGACAGTTTGTGTTTTCTTCTGGGAAAGAACTCTCAAGTGAAAGAAAGATGGCGACTATCGGCACCGCCCCAGCGTACGACGCGGAGGTGGAGCCATGGGCGAACTACGCAGAACGCTTGGAGCAGTTCTTCGTCGGTAATCGGAATATCGACGACAAGCAGAAGACCGGGATCTTTCTGTCTTGCGTAGAACCGAAGAGCTACGGGTTACTTCGAAGTTTATTGACTCCCATAAAGACAAGCACAAAGACGTTCGAGGAGCTCCTGGGGAACCTCAACCAACACTTCTCACCGAGACCATCCGAAATAATGGAAGGGTATAAGTTCAATAGCCGCTCCCAGCAAGAGGAGGAAACCATTTCAGAATTTCTGGCAGCTCTCCGGAAACTCACCGAGTTCTGCAACTCCGGCGACACCCTCGAAGTTATGATACGGAATCGACTGGTCTGTGGTGTGCGCGATGTAGGAGTGCAGAAGAGACTGCTGGCAGAGTCAGCGCTGACCTTGAAAAAAGCTACACGCATAGCACTGGTGGTGGAGACCGCTAGCAAGAATGCATCGGACTTGAGGGGAGAAGGCCCGGACCATCCCCAAGTCAACAAGATGAGCAAACGAGCTGTGAAGAGTAAGCAAGTGGGACGCTTCCCGCGAAACAAATCACCCCAGTCTCAAGCGCATCAGTACAAATGCGGACAATGTGGCAACAGCGACCACAACCCAAAAAAGTGTCCTTTTGTGTCAACTGCCTGCTTTAAGTGCAGAAAATGGGACATCTTGCAAGGATGTGCAAGTCGCGCTCTCAGGCAAGTGGTTCGGCACGCCATGGTCAGGCCAACGTCATAACTGCAGCACAATCGGCCCCCGCAGAGGAAATGAATCTTCGCGCGATCAACAGCGTCAGTGAGCTGCCGATGCACAAGCCCTGTATCATTTCGCCGAGTTGGAACAGAATTCTCGTCAACATGGAAGTCGACACCGGATCCCCAGTATCAGTCATATCGGTGAGTGTTTACCAACAACACCATCAGTCCTGGCCTAAAATGACCTCTTGAAAGAGGAAGTTATTGTGCTACCTTTGAGCCCTACCAGTTAAATGAGTTCTCCGCATGGCACTGGAACACGAAGGACAGAGTGCAAAGGCGTAAGTCTACGTCTTGGACTGCAATGGACCGAGCCTGTGCGGCCGCGACGTAATTAGAGCGCTACGTCTACTCCAGAAGATCAACTTCGCTGAGGTGGAAGATCGGGTCTCCGAACTCAAGACGAAGTTTGGCGAGTTGTTCAAGCCTGGAATAGGCCAAATGGAGGGACCACCAGTGCACCTGTACCTTCGCCAAGATGCAAGACCGAGATTCTTCAAGGCAAGATCTCTTCAATACGCGCTGCGAGACAAGGTCTCACCAGAGCTCGACTGTCTTTGCCAAGAAGGAATCCTGTCGCCGGTGACACATTCTGAATTGGCGACTCCCATCGTGCCGGTGATGAAGAAAGACGGTTCCGTGAGAATCTGTGGGGAGTTTAAAGTCACCTTAAACCCTGCCTGTGACATCGAACAGTACCCTCTCCCAAGAATCAAGGACTTGTTCGCATCACTGAATGTGGAGAATGCTTCTCGAAACTGGAACTGAAGGATGCGTACCGACAGGTTCCCCTTGACGAGTTGTCAAAGAAGGTGGCAGTGATAAACACGCATCGTCGACTCTACTGCTACACCAGATTGCCCTATGGAATCGCCTCGGCCCCGGCGATATTTCAACGCAGGATGGAAGCACTCCTACGCGACCTTCCAGGGACGCAGGTGTTCCTCGATGACATTCTGGTGGCAGAACGCGTGGAAGAGTTCGAGCAAAACTTGGAGAAGGTACTCCAGAAACTGCACAGATGCGGTGTTTGTCTTCCAGAAGACAAGTGCGAATTCCGAAGGCAATAGGTAACGTACCTCGGACACCGAATGGACCGTGATGGCCTACATCCTGAAGAACAGAAGCTAAATGCCATCAAAGAAGCGCCAACACCAAGAAATGTGCTAGAGCTAAGGTCATTTCTTGGATACTTTACGTAATATAGGATCTTCATTCCCCGCATGTCAACCATGCTCAACTTCTTGTACGACCTACTCAAACTGAATGCGAAGTGGCAGTGAGACACGGCCCAAAAAACAGCGTTTCATGAAGCAAAGAACGCAATCCAGAACTACGGATTTTCGGCTCATATCGACCCGTCGAAAGGAGCAACTGGAAACAGGACCACTTTCGGTGATACAACTTGCGTATTTGACAGCTGCGGACACGGAGTTGGGTAAACTTCGAGCGACTATCCTGGAAGGACGGTCAACTCAGCCACAAGATCCCACTCTCGAACCTTTCTGGACCCGTAGAGCGGAGATGTCGGTGGAGGAAGGACTTGTAGTGTGGGGGAGAAGTGTGGTAATTCAACGAAAGGCAAGGCGAGTAGTGCATGCTAAACTACACGACGCCCACTCTGGCATGGCTGCGATGAAGTCCCTGGTCAGATCGCTCTGTTGGTGGCCAAACATGGATCGCGACATCGAGAACTTGGCCTGCGACTGTCATCAGTGCCAGCAAGCTCAACCTATGCCGCCCTCAAGGGAGCCACTGTCGTGGCCAACAGAGACTATACCCTGGTCAAGAATCCATATCGACTATGCGGGGCCAGTCGACGGACAAATGCTGCTAATTGTAGTAGACAGATACTCTAAGTGGATTGAGGCTGTTCCAGTGAAGAGCGCTACTTCAGAAAAGACCGTAGAAGTAATGCGAAGATTATTTGCTCGTTTTTGAGTACCATACTGCATCGTTTCGGACAATGGCCCCCCGTTCACTGGACAACCCTTTAAAGACTTCACATCCCAGAAAGGCGTGCGACACGTTCGAACTGCACCATATCGCCCACAGTCGAATGGACTCGCCGAACGGGCGGTGCGAACGGTGAAGTTGGCGCTGAAGAAGATTTCTGGCAAAGACCTACAAACAAAACTGGACCACTGGTCGCTTTCATACCGGCGAACACCCAACAGCACGCCAGGAAAATCTCCGGCAGAACTCTTCGTAGGACGTCAGATACGTTCGAAATTGGACCTCATTAACCCCGCGCGGCTGGAGAACAAGGAAGAACGACAACCTCAGACCACCGCTGACAAACGTTTTCAACGAGGAAGAACCGTGTTTATCCGCAACTACGGATTGGATTCCCATTTGATTCCGGGAATCGTTAAGGAGACGAAGGGATCGCGCATGACAATCGTTACCACACCAGATGGCAATGTTGTCCGACAGGCCGACCAGATCAGGATGAAGATTCTACAAATGGAAACGCCAACTTCTGAGGACGACACATGGATGGACGTAGTCGGCATTCCCGAGGCGCCAAACATGTCAGTGCCAAGAAGGTCAACTCGTCCGAGACGGAAGCCTTCGCGCTTTCAAGCCACTTAATGTAAACTAAAGGTGGAGGAGTGCTACGTACGTGCCTTACGAGCCAGCGGAACAGAGCGCGACACTGTTAGCGCGAACAAGCGATCGCCGGTTTTTCCAGTTTTTTTCTTTGAAACCAAGGGATGTCATCCAAGTTATTATTGCTACGGAAAGAGCTCATTTTGTTCTATAATGTAAGCGATAAAATTTCGCGCTCGCAAATACTATTTAGAAGTAAAATGCAAAAATGCGCCGACGTCGTGTTCGCGCTAACAGTGTCGCGATGTGTACGAGCCATGTTCCCCCACCGACGGAGAGACGGGAGAGTTTCCCTCTCCCGTCTCTCTCCTGGCTTAAACATCAGCAGCGGCGGATCACCGCCACTCTCCGGCATGAAGAAGATGCTCTTTTCTGGTTTTGACTAGACGCTTTTCTTTCGCTATAATAAACACAGTTAACCGCAACTTGACTCAGCCACCGTCACTCATAAAGAAGTCACATCAGTAAGAGAGACCTTAGGTGTCCAGGCCCACTACCCGAAAAGAAAATGGTGCCCGTGTGTTTCTATTCCTGTGAGTGTACTGAAAGTCCCGTCATCTAGAACTAGTCATTTTTATTAACCAAAGCCCAACAACCGATCTGCCATCCAAAACAAGCTTCTTCAAAAAGCCGTTGAGTGCCCCTTTTAAGGGCGATGCAATGATATTCAATTGGACTGTTTTGTACTTTACATGAGCTTACGAGCACTGGTGGCATTCAAGGATACTCGCACGCAACGCCACTGGCCAAGAAACGCGTTTGTTGCGGCGGGATTTTAAGGACAATAGCGAGCGGTTTCATTCAATCTCTCCTTTACGAAACTTGGTGATGTAACGGGGGAATCGCACTATCCTCCAGGGACGATATTTGAATGTGGCTCATAGATTGGACCCGACCATTGCGTGTGCACTCCATTTGGGCTAGGGATATTCAATAGCTCGAGAATCATTCGGGTAGTGGCTCGTGCCCAACCGCTACAATGACGACAATACCCGACCCCTAACAATGTATGGAACTCAGCGCGTGTCCTGTGCCTTGCCAACCACAGTGCCTGGCTATGATCAACAATGGCGGCATATAATCGGCTCCAGATCACGTGGCCGCTTGTTCTCGCTGCGCGTTGAGGGGTGAACTCTATTTTTTGCTGCGGCTTGCATTGCATGTGGTGAGAAACGAACGGGTGTTTTACAGGTCATTAACGCCAGGGATCCGTTCTGAGCGGTGTTTGCGCGAAGTACGAAGATCGTTGCAACGCCTCTTGAAGAAACACAATTATCGGAGTAGGCAGGGTGGTGTGTGGCTCTGCATAGCTTGGAAGGTGAAACAGGCAGAACCGTTGATGCACCAGGTGGTTGATCTATCGGCGCGGTAGAAGCTACAAAGAAAAACTTTGCCCCTAAAATTTTTAATAATCTACCAGATGAGCTACTTATGGTTAAAACTCACAAATTAAGAAAGCAAATTAAAACTGGATAATTTAAATAAAAAAGGTCACAATAAAATAATATCAAAGTAGAAATAAATACCCCCGTGCAAGTAAACATACCGGCTCTCTTTTCCCGACAGTTAGAATTACTGTTGTAAAATGTTAATAACAGAAATTTACATGTGCGAATACTAATGACATCTTGTCGTACCAGGAATTCTTTCCTTATCCTAATACAATTTATAGATTGCTATAAAGCGGCACGTTTTCGGAAAATGCAGCCATATATAATAAAATTTGTGTGCATTGGTGTTTACGTTGATTAAGCAATAAAAAGCAGGAGTCCAGTCGCGTCCCACGTAGAAGCCACTTTTGGCTTACATGGGCTTATCAGTATTAATTAAAGGACGATGTAAATAAAGATAGTTTTGTATTGCATTTTCGCCTGTGGGGTACAGTTGACCTGCAGAGTGTATTCAAAACACACGAACGCCGGGGTGTATAGAATGCTGGGGTGTATAGAATGCCGGGTTGTGTAGAATGCCGGGGTGTATAGATATGAAAAAAATCGAGGCAGGAAAAAACAACAAGCGAATTTTCTATTTTAATGCACCTCATCGTTCAGTTTCATACACTGCCAAGTGAAATCCAAGAACTCATTTGTGAACCCTTTAATCAATGAAGAGCAACGAAAAACAAATTGGCCGCGACCTTTACCTTGAAAGTCCTACGATGCATGAAATGCATTATGGAAATTGTTGAGAGGATTGGAGTTTCACGTGATGTACATTTTCCCGCTAAATTTAGTGGGGAAACTGAATGGTTGTATAAGCAACTTGACGTCAGGTCACGTGACATCGATTTTCTCCGCTAACTTTAGCGGTGAAACTGGATTGGTGTCTAGGCTACAAGGCGGGAATTTTCCCTCTAAATTTAGCGGGGAAACTGAGAAGACGTGTAGGTCGCTTGCCGTCAATTTTCTCAAGCTGTATATGGTAAGTGACGTCAGGTGACGCCACAGGATGCCACTTTCCTGCCAAATTTAGCGGGAAACTGACTTTGGTTTAGGTCACGTGATCTCAATTTTTCCTCTGAATTTAGCGGGGAAACTGAATTGGTTTGTGTGTCCCCTGACTTCAGGTCGCGTGGCATCAACTTTCTCGCTAAATTTAGCTGAGAAATTTAATTTGTGCATAGGTCTCGTGATGTCAATTTCCTTGCTAATTTCTTAGCAAGGAAATCCTTGCTAAATTTAGTGGGGAATGTATGGACGGACAGACGTACACAATTTTGTGTGAGGGGCAGCGTTAAAAAGCATTTTATGCTTAAAAAATCTATGTTTCTTGAAATTTAACTTGACTCACGGCAATTTCCGGTGATCCTCTGACAGCCACGCCTGACCGAAGCCGCTCTGGCCGATGCACCAAAGCGCCAGCAAACTTATGATCAGACACTCACCTGGGCTGCGAACACAAGCTGAGATTACACATTGCTAATTTTCCACTGGATGAAATGAGTTCAGTGCACAGAGCCAAAGGATGGACACTTGTAACTGTTTTCAAACAGTCGACGGAATTATGCGCCCCAAGAGATTTTCAAAGTGGCTATAGACCTTTCCGGCAACAGTTTTGAGCCAGCCGATTTACAGCGCGCGTCTCCGGTTTTGAGAGCCTACGTCAGTGTTGGCCGACTGCGTTGGGCTGTGAGTTTTCTGGTCAGTGGGCTGTGGCAGCCTGCTTTAGCGCAATTCCTGACACTGGTGGCGGATAAATTGAGGCTTTTTATTGTGTTTTGCGTGTTTTATGGCAAAGAGAACTTCTCGGGGCCTTTAGGAAAGTATTGTGCCATCACTGGAAACAAGTAAAAAACAAATACGAGCTAGTTTAGTGCGTATGTGCGCGACAAAATGATGCAACTGAAATGATTGTTTGATTTCACGTATATCATTTATGCCACCAAGCACTCCGCTGTGCCGATCTACAAAGGTCCTAACTGGTCAAAATATTTGGTTACGAGATAACCGAAAGTCATGGATATTCCCCGCACACAACATAGATATTCAATAAGTCTAATCGATCGAACCAAATCTTGTACGTTCCCCACGCTACCTCGTCATCCGAACTGGGTTTATTTGAGAAAGAACTAAAATTACACAGCATATCCAATCTACAGGGTCGACGACAGTCACTTCACGACGATCGGACGGAATCCGCTCTTGTTTTATGGCGCGCTTTAACGAAAGCTTTTCTTTTTTTTTTTTTGCACAGCACTGAAGCAAAGGACGGAACTGACGGGACTGTGAGGTCCCACACCACCTAGGAACCAAGGCCTTCGCGTGACGTCATTGCTAGTGAGCCTCCACCCCCCCCCCCCCCCCCTTCAAAGTGGTGAACACCCCGAAGCTTGACGAGAGTATGGGCCACGTCGCAACTACGTCGCAACTACGTCGCAGCGATCAAAACGAATCTAGCAATACAAAACTAGGCGTGTTCTCCGTTTCGCGCTTTTTATTCCGCACTCCACAGATGCTGCGTCATGTATTGTGGGCTGCTCAGTTAGTGGGAAAACGATTGACTGGGATCTTAATAATGTCTAGGACATGTTCATGAAGCAACCAATTCTACTCGAAGCTTGCGGCACCTGCCTTAGGGCGGCCGGCAGACACGCCATGACCAGTTCTGCAGAGTGCAGTCTGTTTTTTGTTTGCTTTTTGGACCGATATGGATTGGAGTACGCTATCCTTAACATAGCATACCAGGGCTAGGCACTGCAGATCCAGCGTTATCTAGGAATGCGACTTGGCATGTTTAGGAATGTGCGCAAACATGACCGGGAGTACTTCGCAGCAGTTGATGATTGTTTGTGTTTCTATCGAGTAATTGCACGTCGTATACTAATAGTCAGGCACGTAGCCAGGATTGTGTTTCGGGGGGGGGGGGGGAGAGAAGGTCCCAGCAAAATGGATGATTTCGGGGGGGGGGGGGGCGGGCCCCATGGGCCCCCTCCCTGGATACGTGCCTGCTAATAGTTGTTGTTCTGTTTTATGCAGCTGGTGCACTACTGCAGTAAAATGTTTCAAGCGCCAGCGTAACGCCATAAGCTACAGCTTGCGGTGTTACGCCTAGTTAAGACTAAAGTCACTGGATCCTGTGAAAGTAGCGCCATTGCCTTTCTTGCCTGCTAGCCAAACACAAACAAATACTAACATACAAACGACCAAAACCTCGCAAGGAGATTGGCTAATCTGTCTCCGTTGCTATGGCAATCACCATTTTGGCCCCTTCAAATCTTCGAAGCTTCGAGAGGGTCGTTCTAATCCAGTCGCCCCAATATTACCATGGAACATCATATACTCCGTTCACCATTAAGCTGAGACTAGAAGCTCCACCTTCAGGGTGAGCTCGCTGGCTTCCGCGGTGTTTTAGTTGCGGGTTCCAGCGCGGTCACACTTGTGTTAGCAAGGGCAGAAAGCTCGCGCTGAAGGCGGAACTTGAACGGAGTGTAGTACTGAAGGCGTTCCTCTCCAATAGAAGCGTCTTTGGCACTGTGTATTCAATCCACTTATCAGTTATGCCCATCTCTACGGATCTCTTAAAATTATAATTTTCTTCTGGGGTATTTCAAAGCAGGAAAATTATTTTTAGGGGCGAAGCTCCTTAGGGGCTAGCCATGTCCGTATGTCCGTCCGCCGTCCGCCGTAGGCCGGCGTCGGGTGCTCATGCTTCTGTTCGTGAGATCCCATGCTCACGAGCATGTGAGCACATGCTCACGTGCTCGTGTAGGGCAAAAAAAATTGGAAAAAAAAGATGAAAAAAACTTATGAAAAAAGAAAAAGAAGAAAAAAAAAAGAGTAGGGGGTTCTGAGATGCCATCCCATCTGTCTGCTTAAAAAAAGAAAAAGAAGAAAACCACACATTCTCCTACTGCCATGAATGAAAAGGACCGAAAAGCTCGGCATGCAGCGCCTCAGCGTCTACATAGACAGCAAGCTGCTCCGGAGACCATGGCGCGAGAAGCTGCTGCACAGCGTCAAAAACGCCTAGCGGACCCGCAGTTGAGAGCTCGGGAAGCGGCGGCAAAGCGTCAACGCCGACAGCAAGCAGCCATACCTATGACCAAAATCAGTATCATCAGCACCACCCGAGCTTCGCCCCAATCAACATCATTCACCACGTGGAGATGCAGTCATTTTTTTTAATGCCTCCAAGCACCGACACCGCATGTGGTGGTGCTGCGAAGATGTAAGTTCGTTTTCCCGATGGGTGGGTAGCAAAATTTCAATATACACAAAACGTCTCTATAAAGCTACCCGTCAACATCAAACTTAGACCGGCAAATCAAGAATGGAGAGGTCAAGGAAAAAGTGCTCATTTTATGACCCAAAATGGTGACCCTTCGGTGACCTTGACGCTGCTTTCCCACTATTCAGTTACTTTAGTCGAGCAATTGCGTCGGGTGCGTCCACAGCAATCACAACGACCACAACAACAAATTCACCGGTACAACCGTAACTCAAGATTGCCTCTCGAAGGTACTACTTGCATTGCTAGCTACGTTGTGTGCAACAAACTGTCTTTCTGGGACTTTGTCATTGCTTTCGCTCCCATTGCTGTGAACGCACCCGTCATATATGTATGAACCAGACATTAATTACACAAACAAAGTAGCAGATCCGCTGCAGCTCAACAGGGTTGGCCCTTGACCTCCGAAAATGCTAGTCTGCGAACGCTCCCTGCGTGCGCCCACCAACAATCTCGGGGGTCATGGGCTAAATCAACTCGTGCAATGTGTAATGTTGGTTCTTGTTTCTGCTTGATTCTTTGGTAAATAACTTTTTTTTCCACAATATGCCATTGCTACAGAGAAAGCACTGGTCATTGTCAAACTTTCAATAAAATGATTACTTGTAGCTCTACTTTTGCTGATTTAGAATTGACAGTTTTCGCACATTTTTTTTTTGGACGATCCTGCTTTATAATTGACTTTATTCTGGTTCTGGCAGTATTTCGCCAGAAACTTTCTGCTGGCAGACCTAAAATGTGCGTCATCACCAGCTTTCGATCGTGGCCGTTGTCGCAGATATTTAATTCGTCGTATTTGGTCAACATCCTTTCTTTGACGAACATTAGAACTTCGTTCTGGTTACGGACTTTCAAAAACTGAAACAAGTTTTCTTTTTTCTTTTTTTTTTTTGCTAATTTTTCCAGCACTGGCTGCGTGTACAACATAGCGTTCACAATATGGGCTTGGGGGAACTTCAGCCCTAACCGGGGATTCCCTTGATGAGACTAGTCTCCCCAGTTCAGTGTTCCTGTGTTCCAAAATTCGATTTTCTACGGAAGCTTCGCAGGTAAGCTTTTTCGGCAACACGTGAGCGCGGTAGCCTGCAATGTAGGTTACTACCGGTATCATGTTGTGTTTAGCCGTGATGTCGCTTGCAGAGATTGTGATGTTTAACTGATTGTTTTCTTCCTTTGCAACTTCCTTTCGTGTACTGATAAGTACCTCGCAGGCAGGCACTAATGGTAGTATTATCTGAAGTTGGAGTTTTGCTTCAATTAATATAATCTCAGATGGAAAAATGGCACTGAGTACAAGCAAAACTCCTATGCTTCCCAAATTTCTCTTCCAGAGAGTCTGTTTGGAACTTGCAAGGGAAAACGTACCTGAAGCAAAGTTCCCCGAGGCAGTAGCTGGATACCTCTATGAGAGTGTAGAAAGTCAGCCAGAGTGCAGAATGTCTCGTGGGTGAGTGGCTCAGTGTCTGTGCTGAGTTCTTTCCAAGCATCAAGCCAGTCAACCATGTTGTCAAGCAGCTACAGTTTAGGGTCTCTTAGGTGTGACAGACCTTTGCACTGGGTTTCACAGCTCTTTTCTTTCATCAAAGTCTTGACATTGACTATGGTCGTCCATCTTGCAATCAGCTCGACGAAGTCTGCAGCCTCCAGGCAGTGTTGAATGCCGAGATGCTCACAAATTGTTCTTAGGGCTTAAACAACGTAGTCATTGACAACTTTCAGGACTGATTTCACGTTTTGGTGTTCAAGATTTGACGGGTGTAATGCCTTGGAACTAAGTCCCTAGCCGAACCTCGCCTGCTTGCCACTCTCGGGAAACTCTAGTTTTCGCAAGGCGTTCAACGAAGCTATTTGCAGTGATGTGGCAGCAGCTGCTGATTCCATGTGTTTAAGGCTTGGAAATATAACACAATTTTTATTTGGTTCAACCAGTTGTTTCGAATGCATTTCAACTGGCGCACGGGATCCACAATGAAAAAGAGCAAACGGGCTTTGTCTGCTGGGTGACCATGAACCATCAGGGGCTCGGCTGGGTCAGAAAACTGAGACATATTTTTTGGTTGATGGCGTTGTTGTCTGTTACAACAGCAATTATTGTAAACCTTAAGCTTTCTAGTCTGAATTTCTTTTTTCAGGAAACGGTGTAGGTGCTTTGCCTCTATTTTGAAAACAAGAAGGATTTAAACTATATCATTGTTTGATAAGAGTAAGCTCTGAACCATAAAGACATAGCCTGTTCGTGACACTTTGTATGAAGTGGTAGAGCTTCCTCTGATGTTTTCTACCTTGTAGTCAATGTACGGTTTGAAGCGTACAGTCGGCATCAAAATGAGCTAGCTCGACGGAACGACGGCCAGAGCTGCATAAGCCGTTGAGAACAACGCTGGAATAAGCTGCTGCGATTTCATGCACGGGGGAGGTTGGTAGTAATGATAAGCCGCATGGATAAGTGTTAAACTAGCCTAGAACTAATCGTAAAAAAGAAGGCTCCAATCCATGCTGTGAAGAAGGTTGGACAGCGAAGCTGTGGTATTACCTGCAACGATTTCCCACTGCACTATAAACCCTTTTTATGCAAACAGCACCGGGTGGTGCTCCAGTCTTTGACGTGCCAGAGAACTTACGGTTTATAAAATAAATGAACAAAGGCCACCTTAATACCGGGGATTGAAATGTGGATAAAATGTTTAACCACCGAATCTCCAGGAGAACGCCAATAAAACGAAGGAGTTCGAGATCTGTTAAAATGTTTCGAGTATTTTTGTAAACTAACTTACCTCCTCTAAAATGCAATATTGCACAAGTGAAGGCCCTCGTTACATATCCAACTTATTATCCGTGAAGCATTTATGCTTTCTAGCAGTGGTGACAAAAGCAAGCCCAACAGGCTTGCAAAGACGGTAAAACCGGAGCTAGGGACGCAATCGGTAGTTTATGTTTGTAAACAGCAAAAGGGTCTATACCAAATGATTGACGAAAGAAAAGTAAATGCACTGTACCAACATTGTTTTTTTAAGTATAAACAACTTCGTACGTTGCTGTTGCCGCGGCAGCTTATGAATCCGCAATCTTTACCGAGAAACGCGTACGGGGAGCGCTACGTGCTTATCATCTATCAAGTGGTTTTGACACTAGTTTCTTTTTTGTTTTCCTATTGAAACAACTGTCAAAACCACATCATAAGAGATAAGGCGAGTGCGAGCGGTGATAAGGCGCACGCGTTGGTTTTTTATGGACGATTCTGTCGACGGACACGAAAAAACCCGACCAACGAGTCATATACAATTCGCTGTAAAAAAAAAAAAAAATTCCCGTTAAATTTAGCGGCGCAGCTTTTCCGCTAAATTTAGCGGGCAAGTTTTCCGCTAAATTTAGCGGGAAAAGTTTTTTGCTACATTTAGCGGAGAATTTCTTCCGCTAAATTTAGCGGGGATTTTTTTCCGCTAACTTTGGTGGGAAAAGGTTTCCGCTAAATTTGGCGGGTAAATGTTTCCGGTAAATTTATCGGGAAAAAAATTCCCCGCTAAATTTAGCGGAGAAACTTTTCCGCTAAGTTTAGGGGCGAAATTTTTCCGCTATAATTAACGGGGAAAATTTTCCGCTAAATTTAGCGGGGAAATTTACCCATAATGGACCGCGAAATTACGCCGAAGGCGACGCCGACGCCGCTCAAGCCGGAAGCGCGCGCCTAAAGGCCCTGTCACACTGAGGCAACAGTTGGACAACTCTATCCGGCAACACGGGAAAGTCGTGTTGCCGGCGACCCTGTCACATCGCGGCAGCAACAACAGTCGGGCAACATGTTGCTGCCGCCCGGCAACCGTGTTGCCCGATTTGTTGTCCGACAACCCTGTCACACCGGGCTGACGGCGAGGACAACACGGGGAACACTCCGCCATCTTGATTGTTTACCTTCGTTCGTGTGCGGTGCGGAATCGCTGATATGTGACTCTACAAAGTGCTAGTGCGTTCGAAGGGCCAGGAGTTATCACGGTACGACATCAACCAGTGACTGTGATTAGAAAACTTGACACGGGAAGTATTTTCCGCTCTTTATTTTATCAAAATGTTCTTCATTCGCTGACAAAGCAGATAGCCCTAACCGAGGAAAGTGACATCGCCGATACATTTTCGGGATTTACGCCACCGTATGAAGTGTTGCTGCCCGGTTCTTTCATCCAATTTCTAGGTCTACTGTAAAATTGAGTTAGCACCGGCAGTACCCCAAAGCGTCTTTTGTGTTGAGCTCAACTGACAGAGCTTCAAAACTGCGACACCGACACGATTGGCCTTCATAACAATCGGTGGAATAAATATTTTCAACGCTGTCTACTTGCCTACCGCCCGCTATGCGATCGCTTCATTCCCCCAAAACGTCCTGGGTATTTTGAAAACAAATCAGGTGTCTGGTAGCGCCTTTTTTCAAGTTCCAAGCATCAATAATCATGATCAGAATGGTCGCTTTAATGCTTCGATTTTTTAATCTTTGGTTTTCTGGGTGATTTTTATTATACGTCATCAGCGGGTGAGTAGGCATGCCATTTTATTTTACTATCAGTAATGTGAGCTGGTCTCTCGGCAGTTCTAATTTAAAAACCTGTCTGAACGTTCACGACCGTAGCTGTGACCATTTTGAAAATCGCTTTCCGTAACTACGCAGCAAAAACATAATCGAAAATAATTTAGCTGCACGCCAGCCCTGATTATTGTTAAATAACGTTTTCCAAGCCTTTATTTGAATAAGACGTTATTGATAGGGGACTAGCTCTACCATCGAAGCTATTTATGTCGTCGTGTTGCCGGCCCGAAATTCGCTCAGCCAGCGATCAGGGCAACACACGTTGTCCAACACAAGTTGCTGCTGTTTTTGTTGCCGAAAGCTGTCATACCGAGGCAACATTTTAGTTGTCGTCCATGTTGTTGTGCTGTTGCCCCGATGTGACAGGTTTGTCGGACAACATGGGGAGCGAGGAACAAGTTGCCCGACTGTTGGACAACGTGTTGTGTTGATGTTGCCGTCGTGTTGCCTCAGTGTGACAGGGCCTTAAGTGCTGCGCTCTAAAACACGAATGGCGTGTTGATGCATGAAAACCAACAGCCGGCCACAAAACGAGAGGCGTCAAGTTCACCTTATAGACGCGCCACTTATCATTTTTACCAACCTCCTTCATGCATGAAGTCGCGACTCTCTGTTCCAGCCTCGCTCCCAGAGGCTCATCACGACATTGACACACATGCCGGATTTTCGAATCCCCGGCAGGCGCAACGACGAGCCAGCTCGCTTTGATGCCGACTTTACCTCATCCAACATCAAAGAGGGAATTTTTTCATTATCTCGAAGACGCGTTTTTCAATGTAGGCAAGCAGTCAATCGTTTTTTCTCTGTAGAAAGATCCAGCTGCTGGTTGGTCTTCTGTTTGTAGAATGATTTGAAAGTATGAAGTGTGAGGAACTTACATGCTAGCACGCATGTGGTGAACTTGTCTGGATGCGGCTCGAAATAATTAGATAATCTGGTGGGTCGTCTAGTAAGGCCAATATGGGCGCTAAAATTGCACCTTCCTGTGTGACGCTGCCGGAAGTGTGTGTGACGTATCAAACTTTTGGATGATTTCAAGCGAGTCAACCAACGCGGCACGTCCTCCACGATGTTCGGTATAAAAAAGTCGTCTAAAAGTTTTATTTTTATTTCTTAGCGATACACTGACATAGTCAGGTCCGACATCACACTAACTGAGTTCTTCAGCTGCAGAACACTGTGAGGAGCTTGGATGACGTTCACGAATATTACATATTTGTTGTTCTGAATACAGTTCTAGAACTTGACAGTGTGTGTCGTGCGTTTGGTTTGTGAGATTTTTTATATGACAGCTTCTCTTTCTCGGTGGCTTTTTTGCCATCTTTTTCAGTAGTTCTGTCAGTGGTAGTGTTTGAATTAGCCCGGCGGTATTGGAGGCAAAAAACTGCTGCAACAGCATGCTTCAAAAGTCTTTGTCTGTCAAGGCAGCCTGGAGGATTGTTCCTTTCCGGTGTCAGTGTGCTCTGTTGATGTGGCGACAAATCTCTCTTCAAAGTGTGCTGCACACACCTAATAAAGAAAGCAGATTCGACTTCCTTATGTGATTGCTACTTTGGTTACCTGGATAATATTTAAAAAAAAATATTTGATCGTATCAGTGAGCAAAGCAAAATGAGCAGTTACTAGTCATCTATTACACTGCTAGTTCTGTTCAGGGGAGATATGTGGATGGATATCTGCAGAACAAAATCGAATAACTACAAGTGCTACTGACATCTTTTAAATACTGATGTCGAAAAACTGTTTATGTTTCCGGTGGTCTAGATTGCATTGCATAAACGAGCAACGTAAAAAAAAAAGAAAAAAATAGCGCGTGACTTGAGCACCGGTCAAAGCTAAGATAGAGTACGAGTGGGCTTTTTCAGCACTGAAAGTTAAAAACTGTACACACTTACGCAACCCGTCAGGTGAAACAGAACCACAGCTGATGTGGGACATCAGAGCCGTTAAGGTGTCATTTCTGAGAAGATGGACGGAATGAACTTTAAAGGCACGAGCGCGCACACTAGAGTCCGCATAGGCGTTTTGTATTAAACCGCCTAGCACACCGGACGAAAATTCCGTAGCGTTTCAGGACCAATGAGGGTGTACTAAATAGAGAGCATCTCAGCTGTCTGCGGAAGAGAGGAGCATGTTTTCGTACGTTACTCCGGTACCAATAGGCACACGCGCTAAGCAAAAAGCCCTGAATAAACAGAGACAAGGAAGTAGATAAGACGACGTGCACTCTGGAGCAAAAGTTTATAGAAACAAGCACGCACTATTAATACCACCTTTCTGGCTATTCTTAGACAATAAAACTGTGTCTGTGACGGGTCACTAACGCACTTCCTTTTCCCTTGTCTTTTGATAGAGAAGGCATCGTAAAATTCTAAGGCTGTTTTATTCGCGTATCTGCCGACAATTGTTGTTTGTGATGATTCAAAGTCACACGGGCAACCATCTGAGTGCACTGCCAGATTGCCCGGCGGGGACTGTTTTACTGATTGTGCATATTATCTTGCTACCATGAAGAACCGTGCATTTTAACTTGCTTGCTTGTTTTCTTGTTATCAGCAGCCCGTGGAATGTTTGGACGGAGTGCGGAAAATGACCCGCGTCAAAATAGAGCGGGGTCGATGGCGCGAAACCACGACGTGTCCCACTAACAGCTATCGCTGTAAAAAGCAATGACAATCAAGACGACACACAGGCGACTACACTTCAGTTTAATAAAAACAATATTGGTATCCTCAATCTCGAGGCAGGTTTATTTGCAGGAAGTTCTGCCAGATGTTTTGAATAAAAAAATGACAAAATGGAAGAGTTCGGTTGACTTCGTCGTTCCACCGGCGTGGGGCTTTATTTATTTATTCGCTTCGAAGTAGAAGTCTAAAATCTCGATCAGGCTCTAGGCAAATGTCTTGCACATGCGCAAGAGTGCGAGGTGGGAATGATTCTTTTCTCAGTTTCGTTTATATAGGTTACTTAAAAATACACCGACGAGTAACTATGCCCGTTCACATATAACTGTTCATACAGCATACAAAAGGCTGTCTGCAAACACAAGTAAGTCACCGCAATATTCGTGTTTCAAATGCCGCGCGCCAAGTTTTGTCCTTGAACTCATTTTTATGCGGCATTGGAAGCACGGATCTCGAAGTTGACTCGCGTTTGAATCTGCATGCAGACTGTCTTGTGTATGATGTATGATATAAGACCCTTTTCATGGCAAACGACACCATTCGGTGCTCGAGTCTTTCACGTCCCATAGAAATTCTGGTTTATAAAAAGAACGAACAAAGCCCACCTTAACACCTCTGTTTGAAATGTCAAGGAAACGTTTAGCCACCGATTCTCCAGGTGAAAGCCAAAAAAAAAAAAGCGCGATATATGTTAAAATTGTTCAATTATTGTTATGAACCAACCTGCCTCCTCCAAGACGTTAAGTCTCCAACTTTGTTGTCCGTGTAACACATATTTTTTCTAGCACTGGCAACATAAGCAAGCTTGACAGGCCTGCAAAAGACGGTGCGACCGCAAGTCGCTTTGGACCTAAGCGGCACTTGAGGCGGCCCATCTGTGCATCGTACTGAACGTGCCGCGCTAATTCTGTAGCTGTTTGTAACGCTTCGTACGAAACGGGGATGTCCCGGTGACTTGCGGTCAAATCTCGACTCCGTGACATGGTCCCTACGCGGCACGTAAAGCTCGGTTGTGCCGGAAACTTGCCATGGCACTTCAAAGTAAGTGATCGTAACGTTGAGCGATGCGGTTGTCGAAATTGCGGCGGAATATGCGTAAAGCACCACGATGTTCATGCGCACCTTTGAGTGTTGGGACGCTACACTGTCCTTTGGAAGCGCTAGCATAAACTGCTTCCTTCGTGGCTCATCTCTCAAAGAGCAAAATCTGGTATTGTGTTATTAGATATGCGCTCATTTGTCTTGCAGCCGTTCGCACAGCAGTGGCAAGGCATTTTCACTGATGCATTCGACGCTCTGTGTGAATGTATAACTTAATCGTCTGCTATAGCAATGGACACGCGGCGTGAGCGTCTGTTTCATTGTCTGCTACAACAACCATCGCAGCAGATGATGTAGCAGACGATGGCTCTCATCAGGGCTACCTAGGGAGTTCTGGGGAGATCCAATAGTGATGCCGTTTAGAGAAGGAAACGAGCAGGCCTTGTGCTTGAGGTAGTATTATCCCACACCCGATCAACTATTTTTGCAAAGACCGCGAAGGCTTTCTAGAGATTATCTTAGCGGAGATACTCCTCGGAGAACGTTGAACGGCCCGCGTCGCGGAACGTTCGACGTTTGTTTCTTTGTTCGTTTTCTGCGAAGGCTAAGCAGGCTATGAGCCCTGGTTACTTATCTATGCGGGTACCTCTCGCGGCGGTTAACTTTACTTTAAAATGGATTTTGAGGTCACGTGACCGTTTCCGTGGAGAGAAAGTACGTAGCGGTCCAGCCGATTCCGGTCTGCAGACTTAAGCCTTGCCTGTTTTCTCTAATACTCTATTACCATGACCTTCCTCACTTTACATGCCGCTTCTTAAGTGCATGAATGCGGTTAATTCCATTTACATTTCAAGCCTCTTGATCCTTTTTTTTTGCGTTTTCTTTGCGCGCAAGATCGAACTTTTATTTTTAAAGCAAAGAGGGGCTACAATTTGGCTGGAACGCTAGGTACCTTCATTTTTTTGTCCCCACGGTGCCTGTCACGTGACCTCAAACTAAATCTTGCGGGTGAGTTAACTGCCGGGAAAGATATCCGCATTGACCAGCAAACCGGCCCTGGTATTTCTGGCAGTCACAGTAGAAATGAACACAAATAATGCAAACATCTTAAATAGGCAAACAAAGTAAAAACTTTCGAAAAGGGACGGCAAGCTCCGAAAGTACAATGCAGGTGGACTTAGAAACAAACATATTCGGCAGAAAGCAGCCTGGTTTGGTGAGAATTAAAGACCAACGTATGTAGCTTCAACCAAATTCTCGCAAGGACACCCATCGTTTTGAAACTAACTCGTTTTTTTCTTTAAGAGTGACTGAAACCACGCGGAGCAGCAGCAGCTCCTTACCTCTTGGTCTTCAAAAAAAAAAAAAAAAATCGAAAAATAATTTTTTAGTTATGGAGACGATCATCTCTTCAGCTTACTGGTCAGGTCACCGAGGCCATATGAATATACAGAGGGTAAGGCGCCCAGAGACCTGTTTAGGTCTCCTGGCGTATGCTGGATTGGCCATGCAGGGTATTGAACCGAACCCGAACCGCGAACCGAAAACCGGAAAAAACCGTTATTTTCGCGCAACCCGGAGTTGAACCGGAACAAAATAATTTTTTCGCTCCGGAGCTGAACCGATATCTTTTCCTTGCGGTTTTCGGTTGATACGCGAAGTCAGGCCGCGTAAAAAGTGAGTGGCTAAAAACACAGTTCCCTTAAAAAAATAAAAAGAATGCAAAAAAAAAAATTTTTTTTTGCGCAAACCAGAGTTGATTTTGACCAAAATAATAATTTTTTCGTGCCTGGGCAAAACTGATAAATTATTTTTGCGGTGTTTCGTTTATGCAAGTTAAAAAGCGAGAAAAATAGGTAACGGAAAGCGCTTTAACGTTCCATTATCAGGTTTTCACATAACGGTCGTTTTCATAATCTAAACAAAAGGCGCCTCGAGAACTCACACGAAATAAGCACAGTAACTATAAATTCTCCGGGATTTCTGGTCTTATGTTGGTGCTCCACCCATTGACCATGAGATAACTCTTTGAAAGGCACACGGGGCAGCATCTGAGGTCAGAGGCGATAGATGCACCCTCTCGCTTCAATCTCAACGTCAGCCAGGTATACAGCGTCACGACAGACCACAGTGCCAACATGGTGAAAGCTGTGCGTCTCCTCGCTTAAATGAACGAGGAATCTTCTGACTCCGAGGAAGAGGTCGGCTCCAGTAACCCTGAAGTTGAGTTCCCCGCTCTGCAATATCTACCGGAGAATCCTGAGAGCGCACACTCTGATGATTCTGGCTTGCTAGAAGGGATGAGGCGCGCCGCTCACACGCTGCAGCTGGCAGTTAGTGACGCCTTGAAAGGTTCGGGCTTCGGGCACATTGTTGAAGAAATCCGTGCTCTTGTTAAGATACTACGTGTCCAATCTGTTATATCTCTGATCAAAAAGCTAGGGCTGAAGAAACCAGTGCTTGATTGTCCGATGCGATGAATGTACACGCTGCATATGCTGACCAAGCTACTTGAACTAAGAGGCTTCGCTGGATGGTTGCTCTCAAAAGAAGAAAGCTCCAGGTGGACTGAAGACGTATGGGCGGAAGTCGAAATGCACGCAGTATCGCTTCGCCCGGCAGAAGTGGCGGCGAAGACATTGCAGAAGAAACAGCTCACTGTAGGGGATTTCTACTGAGCATGGCTGAGTTGGGTCGTGGACACCTCCAAGATATCGTCGCCGTTAGCAAAGGCCTTGGTTCAGTCAATGAAAGAGAGGGAGCGACAACTCCTTGACACGGATGTTTTTTGTGCAGCAGTGTACATGAATATCCGCTTCCACCTTCTCACCCCTGAGCAGAAGTACCGGGCCACGTTGCATTTGACAAAGAGTTGGAGCCGGATAACAGCTCTGCAATTCGAGCAAGATTCTACCCTTTCTTCTGAAGCTGCGACGGCTCGAGAAGATCCGGAGGACGCCCTGGAAGCGCTCCTCAAGGAAAGAGCGGTTGAGGCTGGCGTGCACGTTCGAGGTACCAGTAGCCCACTTTATATACCACACGCCTCCTGGAAATGCTAGACAAGGAGCCGCGGCTTTCAAGGGACGCTAACATGTTGCCGTTTCGAGAGGAGAGAAGGGAATGCCATTTCGAACTCTACGCAGTGGCGCAGGTAGCCCTGGGAGTTCCTGCGACCCAGGACAGCGTGGAGCGAGCCTTTTTTGAACTGAAATTCATTTTTTTCGCGTCAGAGGTGCCGTTTTTCTCCGGATATGCTTGACGACATCCTGCTTCTTCAGTCAGCTGTCCGACATTGAACTGCGCTTTCCCCCACGTCCCGAGGTGCCCCAGCACAAGCTCGTTCGTTCCACACAGTAATGTGAGCTTTTGCTTTTTTTATGTAACACTTTTATAAAATATGCGTAGTTTATCTTTTGCTGTAGTCAATTGTTTTTGTAGCATAAGTACGAACCGGTTCAAACCGGTTTGAACCTTTATTTTTTCCCTCCGGAGTTGAACCGGAGCTGAACAGTTTTCCCTGAACCGGAACGAAAACCGGAACAAAAAACATTGAATGTTGTAAACCGCAGCCTGTTCTCTTTTTTTTGGCAGACAATCTTTGATCTTGGCATGAACCTTCCCAATGTGAACGTGGGCTTGTGCGCCACCAGAATTCTTTCTTTTCCCAGTACTCGTGCGAGTGCTTCGACGGTCCACTTTACGTAGGGGACGCTAATGCGCGCGACTCGATGAGGCTGTTTTTTCTCTAGTGGCTTCTGCTTTTGTCTGGCGAGACCTCGGCGTCGGGCGATGCGTTTAATTAAGCTACTGGAGTAGCCATTTCTTTAAAGTGTGCAATTATGGTCTCCTTCTCCTTCCTTTTATCGGCTTCCGACAAGCAGATAGCTGTTGCCGTAAGCAGGAGTGTCGCAACCTCTGACGCTTTATGACTCGTTTTGTGGTTGGAGTCAAAATCGAGGTAAGCGTCCGGTGTGTTTTGGTTTTCTGAACACCGTAGACTTCAGATTTTTCCCTCCTCGGTTCACCAGCACATTGAGGAAAGGCAAGGTGCCATCTGTCTTGCATTCTACGGTAAACTGAAAAGCCGGCTCGATAGAGTTAAAGTGTGTCAAAAAATAGTGACGTCCAAATTCTTGACAATGCAGAAACAATCATCCACATAGCGCATGAACAATTTGGGGCTGTTAGAGAAAGACATCAGCGCTCTCTGTTTGATTGTTTTTATTGTGAGGTTCGCCGTCGTGACAGAGATAGCCGCAACCATTGTAGTGCCACTGACCTGCTAGAAAAGCTCACTTTTGAAGGTTAAGTATGTGCTGTCGTAGCAGAACTCGAGAAGACGGTACAGCTCATCTACACTGAGGTTGGTTCTTCTACTAAGAGATGCTGTCTTTTCCGAGGGCTTCGCGGGGCTGCAGCAACTGCAAGGGGAACTGGGGCGCTAGTGTAGATGGACACCACGTCGAAAGTGTCACAGTCGCTTAGTTGTATTTGCGAGCCGCGCACGACAAATTTACCGGCATTTTCTACATGGGTCGATGTATTTCCAACGAGGTGAGCCAAAGTCCATTGAAGGTGACTGGATAGCACCTGAAGCGGCGAGGTCAGGAAGTCCACATTAAGTCGAAAAGAGACGTTAGGTTTGTGGAAATTTGGAAGTCCGTAAAATTCCCGAGTGAAGCCATTCCTGCAGATGAGACACAGGTAAAGGTTTTTTTGATTTTGGGTGGTTCTTGAAAATTTCTTCCAGCATTTTGCTCAAGTTCCTTTGAACCTGCGGAGTTGGCTCTTTCTTGAGTTTTTCATAAGCATGGCTCCCAATAAGATCCCGTACCTTTTCCTCGTTTACCTGCAGGTCCGGTACGACAGTCGACTTCCCTTTGTCGGCCGGCAGAAGTACAATTTTCGTATCTTCTCATAGTTGGCGACGCGCTGTAACTTCTTCTGCAGGCAGGCTCTGTCGCTGCCGTTGTTGGGAGCTTCTGAAGGATGCTAACCGTTTTAAGCCGCACTCCATACTGGACGCTAGAATCTAGGCGAGTGATGTCGTCCTCCACAGCCATGCCCATTTTTGGCAGAGGCAGCCCTGCCGTGGTCATGTTAAATTGATGGCCTTTTGTCAAGACTGCAATCTCGCATGGCGAAAGTTGTCTAGAGGAGAGGTTCTTGACAAAGTTGGTGTCATTGGTGCCTCGGCTTGAATCATCCGTTCTTGGTGGCCTTCAGATGTTCTCTTTCTGAAATGTCCGTCGTTTATCGAAAACTGTATATGCGACATTCGTGGGAAAAGCCTGCAAAGCCGAAAACACGTCCGGGATACGGGGCTCGAGTAGCCGGCATGCGAAGTAGAGGTCTAGTTCTTTTCTTCCTAGCGTGGTCCGGCAATCGTGAATTCGGGCGCTTACCAAAAGTGTCTCTGCCTGCGGCACAATTTTGTGCCCTTTCTCTGTGTTGACGAGGAGCTTGAGACGGAGGCTTCGGGAAACCATGTTCATATCTCGGCACGACCTTGTGAAGTCGAGATGAGTCTTATAGCTTGAAATGCTGCGGGTAACTTTGACAAACCGCTTCGCTAGCTGTGCTGTCTCCGGTGCGATATCAAGTTGTAAATACTTCAAAGTAAACGTATTCACCAGAAATCTGCCTGGTTGGGTGAGAACTAAACGTCCTCAGCAATGCTTGACTATCAGACGACCTTCCCGCTCCAGCAGCAAGACGGCGGCGTCAGAGGCCGTTCTCGCAACGGCTTGAAGCTGAGCTAGTTGGTTCACGCTTGTTGAAATGCCAGCTGAACGTTTGAAGGACACACACGCAGAGACGAACGTGTGTCTGCCTTTTTGTTCATCTCTGTGTGCCTGTCCTTCAAACGTTGAGCTGGCATTTTAAGAAGCCGTTCTTGCAAACGTCTATATGCTGAGCGCGTACCATCAGCAGCATACATTCCGCACCACTCCATTTTTTCCTCCCCAATAACAAGTAGCAATGACCACCAGCGTTGTGCTTATGACGTTGTCATCTTTGCCTGAAGGGCTAGGAAATGCGTTCTGAGCAGGCGCAGTTGCTCCCTTCTACAGAATACTAGACGGCGCGCATGACCACGCAGCACAATGACTTGGAATTATTTTGTCCTGGTGATAAACGGTAGTATGGCGTATACGGGGCACGCACACCAAAATTACAGTCACTTTTTCCCGCTTTAAATCTTTCTCAAAGTCAATTGGAAGAACGTATTGCCTTACGGACTGCCCTTCAAACCTTAATATGTCCCAGCATTTAAGCCTCTGATAGCAATTCAACAAGTGGGGCTTGCCTGATTGGTTTTAGCTGATGGTGCCGGTGCTTTAGCACCTGGTTGATGGCATACCGGGCGTCTTCGTCCTCGTCTGCGTCACTGCGTTTGTGGAGAAAAAATAAATATAAATTCTCCGTTCATATCTAGAAAAAAACACGCGCAAAAAATAGGGACGTGCTCACTATCGCTCCAGGTATCCCATGAGAAGGATTATCCAACAGAAGCTGACTGCGCACACTGCCACTGGGAGCGTCACGAGAAGGCACTTCCGTGTACTCACGCCCATGTACCATTGGTGACTGAAAAGCAACGAGGAGTTGTTTTGAGAAGTTAATATGTAATAAATCATAGAATGCTTATGACCGAAGCCCGATACTCCCAGAAGTTCGTTCCTTTTCCCATCCTTAGGTGCACTTCCCCGATACATTTATTGGAAAAAAAATTATGTCACGTCCCGTCGCCCCACGACTGAGCACCAGGGGGTAAGGACGGGAACAGAACGCGGCAAATACTGACATCGGTGGTCCGAAGAGAAAGAAGGAGAAAACAGTAAGATAAGAGCAAGAAAGAAAGAAAATCATGTTGGTTAAGCGTGCTCGTTTTGCCGCGATAAGTATAAGTGGTTGGAGCAATTGCAAACTGTATTTATTTTTATACAGTGCGTGATGCCGGTGTTTTTCTGCAAAATAAGTTAGAAAGAAACTAGTACAGATCTCACAGGTGAGATTTTGCTGCCTCTACTCTTTGTGTATATTAAAACGTCACCAGCGATATGAGTCAATCTGGACCAGCCACTGTAACCACGGATGTCTGCGTCTACTCCCCGCCGTTCTGAAGCCACCAGAATGCACGGGACCTTTTTCCTCTAGATTACTATATTATCTGCGTGCTTGACCCCCACCATGATGTCACATTGGTTTTCATCGTTGACGTCAACTTCTCCGCTAAACTTAGTGGAGCACTGATGTCACGTGACCTGGTGTAAAGGTGACGCCAGATTGCGTGAACCCGTGACGCCACGGCGTCACGTGACGTTAATTTTTCCACTCAATTCAGCGGGGAAACGAATAAACAACATGCTCTTCACGCTGAAACGACTGTTTAATGTATGCTGCAGATGGTTAAACGATCGCTCCCTCACTACTGCATTCCATGCCTTATAGATTTATTTATTTGTTTACTCGAAGAATACCGCCGGCCGCTCTTTGGTTTCAAAGAGAAGGAGGGGTGTACAATATCAAGTCAAAAATTATACACAGACACACAATAAAAAAACTGCACATACTCTATTTTAAACAGATATATCATTTTGCATTGTGGCTACTTTCAATTGTAAGTTAATAAAATAATATCAGCGCTTGCAAAATAACAATATGTAGCAATATATGTAATGCTACGAAACAGACCACTCTAATATTGAGCGAACAAAGGAAAACAAATGCATATGTGATAACCATAAGCTGACACAGCTGTGTTCGCGCCTTTTGCGAACATAGCTTGCAGCGAGTTCTTGGGTGGTGCCAGCTGAACACTAATAAACAAACAAATAGACAACTGCTGGATTATCAACTATATTCAACGTTACTAAAACAGCTCAGTTGGGAAACTGCCATAGAGCCTGCTCTCAAAAAGTGGCACCCATCTGTACTCGAGAATCGAGAAAATGGCGATCTCAACGCAGCGATTTCCCCTGCAGCGGCGACTCGGGGAACTGCACGGCTGCTTGCATTCGTTAGGGAGCATCGCATTTGATACACTCTAAAAGAAAGGGTATCATCTTACACCCTTTTGTCCCATATAATACACCCCAAACCTTAATTTCGACGTACAGCGCCCTATAGTCGAAATGACAGCCCCAAATTTTACGAGGGGCTTGATAACGGTGCGTTATAACTTTTTAAATAGATAAAGTACGTATCAAAGACCACATAAAGAAAACACTTAGTTTTTACAGTAGGGCCAAGAAAACCCCAATTATTTTTTTTTTTTTTAGTCAGTAACACGTACATTAACTATTTTAATAAGTTGTACCACGCGGGTATCAAGCCCCTCGTAAGATTTGGGGCCGTCCGTTCGACTATAGGGGGCTGTACATCGAATTGAAGTTTTGTGGTGTATTATATGGGACAAAGGGTGTAACAATACACCCTTTTACACCTTTTTTTAGGGTGTAGCGCCCACTGTTACTGTTCTATTTTGGCTATAATCGACCATTCTAGCGCGGAAACATATACTGGGGAAGGGGTTTCAGGGATGCCACCCCCGTCTCTCAAGCGGACGCGCCGCGAATTTCTACCGAAGTTAGGACGCGCCCAGGTTGGTACGCGCTACTTGAAATCACCGGTGAGACATGGTTGTATTATTTTGTCACAAAACCTCGTGAGCTAAAGATTTCAGAAAACATCACGCGCCTGTCATTCTGTACTAATCTCCAATAAAAGTTGCTACAAAACGAGCTTATTATGTTTGTTTTTATGCAAAAACATGCTCTTTAAAAGCTCATGGTGACCAGGGGGTCGGTGGCCGAGTGGACCAGCGCACACCAGCTCGGAGCACGTGAAGCGAAAGTTCGTGCTGCAGGACCCAGGGATCCTGGGCTCAATCCCCACGTCTGCCCGTTTCGATTTGGATGAGCTTCGTACCGGCGAGCGGTCGTGTTTCACCACTACGTGGTGCGCGTTAAAAACCCGTCTAGCGGTTGAACCGCACTGGCTAAATTGTTCATCTACCGCTGGGAGACAAGTCGCCCGTTGAGGCAGATTAAGTTCTAGGCCGTATAAACATACCACCACCCCAATTTGTTATGGTGACCACAGTAAAGAAAAAAGATTGAGCCGCCATCTTTGCACCTCAAGCCTGGGAGTTTCGGTACTCTGGGGACATTCAGTGACTCTAGAAGTAGCCATATAAAGCAACTGTAATGTTTCAACTCGTCGCTAATGGGTGGCGGTGTTGTCATATTTAGCTCGGTCTCGGTGAACGCCAGCGGTCCAGGTTTCAAGGGTGAGTTTCCCAACTGAGTGATTTAGTCACGTTGACTATATTGAAGCCTCATTCTTACTTCACTACTACCAGTATATTCAACCTGGATTGAAGCTCACTTCTTTCTTATATACAAATGGCACTAAAGCCTCTTCCTCTACTTCTATCCGTATTTACAAACGCGGCACTCCTTCGTGTATTTCAGGACCCCCGTAGTAAGAGTTTTTTCTCGCTGGTGCAGCGCTAGGGAAGGAGCACCGACGCAATCAACTTCTTTTTCATCGATTGGCAATGCCTCAAGAATTTCACTCGCAAGTTTTTCTTTGTTTTTCCCACAAATTTTATATTTTGCAAACTTGCAGTGCACCGGCATTCTCGACAATGAACTGGTGGATGCCCTCCTGCTGAGATGTTCCTTAGAGGGAGTTTCCGGTCAAATTTTGTATTCCAGAAAACAATTGAATATCGTTGTTTATGCCTCGAGACGTATCGTACGTGCAATATCTGAATTTTATATGCTCCTCTGCGTGAGTAAGTGAATTTATACTGCTCCAATCGCATTCTAGCGTAAACGCTGCTTTCGTTGGCAACATTGAAGCTCTGACGTCACAAAACGCAAAGCGAGCACGCGAGCATTTCTGTATCGTCGTTTGCCTGCGAGTGAACGCCTCAGCGTGCTTCGTTTTTGTTGTTGCGCTCGACTTGTTTCGTGGTTGGGTGAAATTTTTGTTGCGCGGTTGGGTGCCACAACCACCGGGCAGCACATGCGAGCCAAGACATGACGTTCCACACTTTTCCGCAAGACGTGCAGTGGTGCAGTGATGAGCAAAGTGGTTCGTCGCCGTACGTATACGGACTGGGTTCCCGTCAAGGTCGACATCCCGATTATGCAGCCGTCATCTCACAGAAGAGAGCTATGAGCTGAGCTCTAAGCGGACAGAAGGCTCGTAAGCTGAGGTGTGATGCTGTGCCAACGATATTAAACTACGTCCATACACTCCTCGCCCAAATCGAATCAATCAATTTGATTATGCAGCGAAACCGAAACCAGCAGCTAGGCCATCTCAAAACGATACCAGAAGTTGTATTTAGCGTGCGTGCAGCCCGATTCTGTTTGGCCCACGTGTGAAAATGGAGCGTGACTGCAATTCACCAAGCTCGTCCAAGTCAAGTGACGACATGCATTTGAACGATTCGCCGTTTGCCTTCAACCCGCGGACATCGCCTCTGAGGGAACGACCCGCATCCTCATCACCGATCAAGCGAATCCGCCGACATGTGTACCCATATGCCGCTTCGTGTACCTATGTGCCGCTTCAGAGGCGAAATCTGCATCCTTTGCTTTGCAAGTGCCCCTAGTTCGATCGGTGGCCGTCGCAGTTGTGTTTGCGCGAAACGGCATACGTATGCTCGAAGCCTACGGCTGTTTGCGAGTAATATCCTGCTAAGAGGCGTGACGTTTTTCGCACATGCTTGGGAACTGCATTAAAAGAAACATATTTCCGTAGGGTGCAGCCTCGGAGACTATATAATTTGAAACAAAACACAAGACATCAATCGACCAACGCTTGTTATCCCGATCATCCGACAAACCTTTGCGCTTTGTGACGTCACGCAGCACCTACGGATGTCGGCCATTGACACTGGCGAAATTCGGGGTGCAGTTTCGTACATACGCTCATGAAAGGTTTAATTAATAACGGGAGATCATATATCAAAATAAAAATGACGTTTGTCTACATAAAGGCTCCCTCGACGTAACGAGTGCAAGAACTTAAGTACTTCCGGTTTCGAGCGGACAATCCATTTAATGAAGATGCTGAATTGTCCAGTCATTGATGAAACGACCGGTTTGGTCTACGTAGCATCGACTGTATGATAATGGGATGCTATATAGGACTCTTTTTTTTCACACTACGCGTACTTTGTCCGGTGAGCGATGCCACAAGCTTCTCCTTTGAAATCTCCCTCCTGGTTTACCGTGCGACACATAAAATATGCCTTACTCAGCGCGGAGCAAACCACGCGAACGCCTTGTTGTCCGGCAATCTTCTTCAATCTGTGAGTTATGCCGTGGATATAAGGCGCTATCACGATAGGCTTTTGTGTTTTTTTACTGTTGAGCTGTTAAGGGCTAGGTTCCCCAGGATCGTGTCCGGTATGTCGACACAAACCTATCTGGACAGCCATCTATAAGCGATGGCGGCAAGCACACAACCAGTCTGGTTTCCGCCGTCGCTCGTAGATGGCGGCAACCTTTCCAGCTATCATAAAAGAATTGATAGTTAGGCGCGTTGATGGGAATTGATCGTAGGAATCAGCGCGAAAACAGACGACGACGAAGAAGAAGCACACGTAACAAGCGCAGCGCTCGTTACGTTTGTTTCTTCGTCCTCGTCTGTTTTGCGCGCTGTTTCCTACGCTCCTGCGCTCTTATCAGTTTCGGTTTGGACTCACGATGGGTCGGCCGCGCGCAGCTGCGGAGGAGCGGCGACGTACGCAGGAGCGCGAATGGGTCCGCAACCGCCGCAACGCCGCTGTCGCCTCGACTTCCACTGCGTCCAGCGCTTCAGATTCCCTTGCCAAAGAGCACATCGCTCGCCTGGAAAGCCGCCGCCGAGAACAGAACCAGCGATGTAAAGGGCGCCGGCGGGCCAACGCCACGGACGACGATTGTGCCACGGAGGCCTAGCGCAAGCGCGAGGCCCGGCGACGACTGCACTCCACGCCGGCTGAACAGTTCCCGGGTGCGACGGCAAGGTTCCGGAGGGAGTTCGTGGAGAACCCGGTTGGCGTCAAGTGCGCCGTGTGCGACCGACTCTGCTTCGCCGGAGACTTATCCACGATCGGCGGCGTGTCGGACGAGAAGAAGTGGGAATCGGGCGCGTGCGCGTTGCGGCAGTGTGTCGAGTACAGCTCCGCTGGTCTTCCTTCTTCGCGAGAGTGGAAAGGCTGAAGGTTTTTCTTTGTTTGGTCATTTTCACCAGGGTTCCGCATGATGCTGTTGCAGATCTTTGCACACGTCGCTATCAATAATGTATTTGGGTAACCAGTAGCCTGTAACCTTGATATTTGTGTTTGCAAGCTTCGCCCAACTTGACGATAGAGGGACGTTTTAAGGGCAGATGTAAGTGCTGTTGTGGCCACACCTTGTTTTACATTTTTCGAAGTTCTAGACTCTGAAGGGAGGAATCCTTTACAGGATCTAGTTTGGTACCTCCAGCACACGTGACCAACCGAGAACTACAGGGCTTAATTTAGGAACCTTATAGACTTGTCTATAGGAACTTCGTGGGCGAACCAAAGCAGCTGTGTTGAAAACATATCATAACGAATTTCGCGGTACCCGTTGGTTTCTTCGTCCACCTGCATGTTAGATAAAATCAAGAAATCGTCGATATACCTGAAGATCACCTCGATTCTGGGATCTTGAGGTTCTTTTGAATTTTCCTCCTACATGCCGCGAGAAACACATCACGAAGAACTGGGGCCACACGAGATCCGATGCACACACCGGTTTTCTGTACATATCGTTGATTCTGATATTAACTACCGCAGCTATTAAGTAAACACTCAGTGCTTCCAGGAAACTGTCTAGGGAGATACTTGCCGAAGTATGGAATGAGATGGCACCCTGGTTTTCTATGGTATTTTGAAAAATGTGCAGGAGGCTTGCATGTGGAATTGAATGAAACATGTCCTGAATGTTCATGGAGAAGCCAAAAACAATTTCAGAGCCATTTTTTGAAGGAGGACGATCACACATCCCCAGTTAGGTACATTGAAAGGATATTGTATCTAAACCACGGACAAATGCTTCGCAAAAAGGTCCACACATGTACTTGTCATGTCCGTCTTTTCGAAACAATAGCACAGAACGGAACATCACACTTGCGGGTTTTGGCTGAGTGTTCTGCTGGCACCGTCCAAGAATATAAACCAACTAGCTCAGCTCCAACCAGTATTACAGCGAGTTTCCATAAAGTTTCCGACTCCATGTGAATTTAGTATTAATCAGGGTTTGTTATTTTCATGTGGTAATCGGCAGCTATTAGCCCCGAGAGCGAACACAAGCGTCGCTGCGGTCGACGCGCCCTTATTGTGTGATGTGTACTGTGACGTCAGGGGAAGGACTCCGCTTCCCGATCTCGCATCCTGCTTGCTTCTCTGTCCCCGTTTTCTGGTTTGCGATCATGCTCACCTACTGTTCAATGCCGCAATGCGAATCCCGTAAAGAAGCTTGTATCAGCTTTCACCGCCCGAAGACTTCGAGGTTAAATAAAATGTGGACAATCAAACTAAGGATGGAAAGGCAAAGTCAACGTCGGCCGTTTTGTGCCGCAAGCTCTTCGAGGAGCGGGACTACGCTTATTTGGCATACACGACGCTGAGTAAGACCGATACCGACGTGCCTCCGTACCTTTTCTAGCGTGTTTGTCACTTTTAAGTTTTTAATCAGATTAAAAGTACCAAACGTTATTGGCCGAGGCAATTCCACCTATGAACCTCCCCGTCCGTCCACACGACACAAGGCGATCATGCAAAGGGTCGGTGAAGTGGCGCCGTAAGTGTTTGAGACGCTATAATTTTATTTCTCGCATGTTCATGAGTTAGGAGAATATAACACCCCGCTTGGCGGGCATTTGAAATGGCACTTATATTTAAAGGGGCGATGCAACAATTTTTGTACTTTGCGCAAATACCGCTTAGAACGGATCCCTGACGTTAATGACCTATGAAACACGCGTTCGTTTTTCACCCCAAGTAATATAAGTCCCAGAAAAAAATTTAAGAAAAGCGAGCAGCGTTCACCCCCTCAACTCGCAGCCAGAAAAAGCGGCCACGTGATCTGGAGCCGATTATATGCCGCCAATGTTTATCATAGCCGCGCGCTGGGGTTGGCAAAGCACAGGACACGCGCTGAGTTCCAGACATTGTTATGGCTCGGCCATTGCCGTCGTTGCAGCGATTTGACACGGGCCACTACCCGAATGCTTCTCGAGCTGGTAATTATCACGAGCCCAAATCGAGTGCCCACGCAATGCTCGGGTACAATCTATGAACAGCATTCAAATATCGTCATATGGGTGTACAGCGATCCCCACTTTACGTCATCAAATTTTGCAAAGGAGAGATTGCATGAAAATGATTGCTATTGTCTCTGAAATTACACCGCAACAAAGGAGTTTCTTGGCCAGTGGCGTTGCGTGCGAGTAACCTTGAGTCCCACTAGTGCCAGTAAGCTCGTGTAAAGTGAAAAACATTCCAATTGAATATCGTTGCACCGCCCCTTTAAGGCCTTTGGGCGGTTGTCAAATTAGCTCGCGACCCCGGCTATGCGCGTGCCACCCTGCACGCGCTGGTTCGCAGATGCATTAAAGGCCCTAAGAATGAATGTCTTTCTCTCCGACAACAAAGAAAAACAGGAAGAACAGCAAGCGTTCGAACAGCTGTACAGTGGAAGATGCTACAGTGGTTGCAGAACATGGGGAACCTGTGGAGGGTGACAGTTTGCGTGAGAAAAGCTTGTAGTGTTTTAGCTTCAGGACAATTTTATTGAGCTAAAATTTCAATTTTACAGCCTGCAAAACTTAAATTGTCGAGAAGAGAATAATACCAGGCTAAAACCTTCATTTACAGTTGTTGAGCATTACTTAAGGGATTTTAGCGACACTCACGGCCTGCTCATATCGCACAGACAATGACGACGAGGTGGATATGCCTCTGCAGCGCGCGAGATTAAAAGATCAGTTCGAATCCAAACGCTCTCCGAGCTGGTTCCTTTCGTCCCAGCTCCAACAGATTTGGTGACCCGGAATCGAACTCGCTGCGTTAAGGTCTGCTGCTCCATGGCTCATTCCGGCGCGTCCAACGCTCCTAACGGCGACCCCCTCCAGCCAAGCTTGGCAGCGGTCCAGAATTTTCGGCTACCACCATTTTGGCCGAAAAATCCGACCGTGTGGCTGATACAAGTCGAGGCCCAGTTCCGTCTCCGTCACATCACCAGTCAGGAGACGCGATACCTGCACACCGTGTCCTCCTTACCAGCTGACGTCGCCGAGGAGCTAGCCGACATTCTCGCCGCTCCGGATCCGGCCAACCCCTTCGACCAACTGAAGGCCGCCATCCTTGACCGCATGACCAAGTCGGAGCGCAGCAGACTTCAACAACTCCTCAACACCGAGGAGCTCGGTGACAGACGCCCATCCCAGCTTCTCCATCGCATGCGTCAGCTGTTGGGAGCCCAGAACCCGGACCTCAACAACCACCTCCTGCTTGAGTTGTTTTTGCAACGACTTCCATCGACCATGCTCCCGGTTCTAGCGGCTGCGGAAGACATGTCGCTAGACAGGCTCGCTGAGCTTGCCGACCGTGTCGCCAACTACTCGCGAACCCTTGGCATCAGGGCTGTTACTAACCGAGCACCCATAACAACTTCAGGAAGATTCCAGTCTGTCTCGTCTTGAGGACCATGTCGAGACCATGAGTCGTCAGCTTGCCACCCTCGCACCCTTGTCACGACGTCGTCAGCAACGGTCACACTCCCGCCGAAGCCTGCGCTTCCACTCAACCTCAGTAGAGCGCTCCACCTTCTCCAACAGCAGTTAGTTGACTCGGGCCCGGGCATGTGTTGGTTCCACCGTACCTTCGGCAACGCTGCCCGCAAGTGCAGCCAACCCTGCTCTTCTGCGGGAAACTATGAAGACCGGGCACTGATGGCGGCAACTGATACCGGTCGACAGGAAAGCCGCCTCTTTTATCTAGTTGACAAGGTTTCTGGCCATCGCTTGCTGGTCGACACGGGAGCCGAGGTCAGCGTTTTACCGGCCTGCTCTTTTAGACCGACAACGCAAACAAAAGACCTCTCCTCTCCAGGCCATCAACACCTCGCCCATCGCAGCCTATGGTCAGCGGTTCCTCACGATAAACCTTGGACTGCGCCACACATTCCCATGGCTCTTCATCGTTGCCGACATTAAGCAGGCCATCCTGGGAGCGGACTTCCTCAGTTTCTACACGCTGGCCGTCGACATCTATTCACGACGTCTCATCGACCAGACGACACGCCTCTCCGTGAACGGCGTGCTCTCCATGACCATGACAACAGGACTTCGAGCAGTTTCCCCAGCATCGGCCTATGAGAAAATTCTCGCGAATTTTTCGAAGATCACGAGGCCACACACCAGGGAGTCGCCGGTGAAGCATACAATCATTCACCACATTGTCACCACTGGCCCCCCTGCTTTCGCTCGTCCTCGACGCCTGTCTGGAGAACGCCTGGCCATTGCTCGTCGTGAGTTTGAGCATATGCTTGAACTTGGCATTGTTCGTCCATCATCGAGCAACTGGGCCTCCCCACTGCACACGGTCCCCAAGAGAGACCCAGGCGACTGGAGACCATGTGGCGATTACCGCGCCCTCAATGCCAACACCCAGCCTGACCGCTACCCGCTACCCCACATACAGGACTTCACAACGAATCTGGCTGGTTGCCAGATATTCTTCAAGATCGACTTGGTGAAGGCAAACCACCAGATTTCGGTTGAGCTTGCCGATATACCAAAGACCGCCATCACCACACTATTTGGCCTCTTTGAGTATGTGAAGATGCCGTTCGGTTTGCGAAATGCCGCACAGACATTTCAACGTACCATCAACGAGGTTACACGAGGTCTAGGCTTCGTCTTCGCTTACATCGACGATATTTTGGTCGCCAGCACGTCACAGTCCGAACACGAAGAACATCTGCGCGCTCTTTTCACCCGGCTCGATGACTACGGGTTAGTCATCAACCCAAACAAATGCACCTTCGGTGTGCCGACCATCAAATTCCTGGGGCATCCAGTGACACTGCAAGGAATCAAGCCCTTAGATGCAAAAGTTACGGCCATTCGAGACTTTCCGCAGCCAACATTCCTCAGGGAACTGCGTGAATTCCTAGGCCTCCAAAATTTCCATCGTCGCTTCCTACCGAGTTTCGCTCAAATGATCAAGCCGTTGACCGACCTGCTCGCCACCAAAAAAAAAGAGCCCTCTGCGCCGCTTGAGTGGAACGAAGATGCAGCCTCTGCTTTCTCTTCAGCGAAAAAGGCGCTCGCTGACGCTGCAATGCTTATTCACCCCGTTTCAGATGCAGAACTACGACTCGTCACCGACGCGTCATGCGTAGCTGTCCGTGCGGTCCTTCAACAGAACGTCAATGGCTGGCAGCCTCTCGGATTTTTTTCGCGTAAACTGAAGAACCCAGAACAAAAGTATAGCACTTTTGCACGCGAACTTCTGGCAGTGTACTCGTCAATCAAGCACTTTAGCCACTTCCTCGAGGGCCGGAACTTCCACGTTCTTACAGACCACAAGCCCTTGACGTTCGCATTCCAACGAAACCACACGACCACACAGCGCGTGAGATCCGGCACCTGGGCTTCATATCAGAGTTCACCGTCGATCTCCGCCATGTCAGCGGTCATGAAAACACTGCTGCTGACGCACTCCCCCGCGTCGGTGCTCTTTCTTTGGCACATCCACTAGACTGGGAAGAGCTGGCAACAGATCAAGGAAACGATCCTGAGCTCCAGCGCTTGCGCGCCTCTCCCGGATCGCTGAAGTTTGCAGACGTTCCCCTCCCCTTTTCCCCAGTAACGGTAACCTGCGAAACATCAACTAGTGTGTCCAGCCCGTTCATACCACCAGCGTTTCGTCTCGCTCTTTTTCACCATCTACACAACAAGAGCCACCCCAGAATCCGCGCTTCACAAAAACTTATAACTGCTCGCTTCTTCTGGACGAATATGAACGCCGAAGTACGTCACTCGGCACGAACGTGCGTTCAATGTCAACGCGTCAAAATCACACGACACACAATCACCCCCCTCTCACCCTTTCGTCCACCAGACTCCTGGTTTGCCCATATCCACATCGACTTAGTGAGACCCTTTCCATCATCACAGGGAGCCCGCTATTTTTTGACGTGCGTGGACAGATTCACGAGATGGCCCGAGGCATTCCCTGTCTCTGACGTCACAGCAAAAACAGTCGCTGCAGCCTCCGTCGACGGCTGGGTGTCCCGCTTCGGCTGCCCTGCTGTGGTCACTACTGACAGGGGACGGCAATTTCAGTCCGCCCTGTTTGCCGCCTTCACCACCGTCCTGTGCATCAGACACATCCACACCACCTCTTATCATCCGTCGGCTAACGGCATGGTGGAACGGCTGCACCGCCAGTTGAAGGCAGCTCTTGCCACATACGAGCCGCCAGAACGTTGGGCCGACCACCTTCCTTTCGTTCTGCTGGACCTTCGCCCGGCGCTCATGGCAGATCTTGGCTGTTCGGCAGCCGAGTTGGTCTACGGCACGCCACTGCGCCTACCTGGCGAGTTCTTCAACCCACCCTCATCTGAGTCAAGAGAAGACCCCAGTGGCTACGTGGACGACCTTCGACAAACCTTTCGTCTTCTCCGTCCCGCTTTACCAGCTCAACGGAGCCATCGACACGTCTTCGTTAGCCAAGACATCGAGACGTGCTCGCACGTTTTCTTGCGACGCGACCAGGTCCGTCGACCTCTGGTACCCGCCTACGACGGACCGTTCCGGTTGCTTTGATCGAAAAGCCGAGACATTCACACTCGACATCAAAGGCCGCCGTGACGTGGTCACAGCCGACCGCGTCAAGCCGGCAAATCTAGCCAGTATCTCTTCCTCAGCTGCTGCAGCTGCAACCCCTGCAGCCCCGTCTCCACCCTCGCTGCGCACAACCAGCCCAAAGCACATCACGTGGGCCCTCCCGGGGCCTCCAGCTCTACAGGGGGGAGCCTTGTAGCGACACTCACGGCCGGCTCATATCGCACAGACAATGACGACGAGGTGGAGATGCCTCTGGAGCGCGCGAGATTAAAAGATCAGTTTGAATCCAAACGCTGTTCGAGCTGGTTCCTTTCGTCCCAGCTCCAACTGGATATTATAACAAAGTCCACATATACCGCCAGTCGAGGCCATTGAAATACCATGAGACTCCAGCGAAGGTCAAATGCCAGCAGAGTAAACAGATATAAATAAATACCTGGTATATGACTGTGCTCCTTCTTTTTTTACTTTGCCCTGCACATGGGCTTTATCACTTGTGATTCTCTCTCATTAACCCAGAGAATAATAATATGTTGCTGGAGCAGCATGCAGATTTTCTGCTTCAGCATTTTTGTTTAAAAGCAGAGACACAAATAAAAGAAAAACGAAATGGTATACATAACTTGTCAATTAATTCAGACCATCAGGAGCATTGATTGTGTGAGCTGCGAATCAATCGTTAGGCTCCTGCAAGTGTGGCCACATTTCTACCTTTTCATAGACCATGCATGCAGCTGTGTTTCATGCGCTTCCTGCCCTGCTAACCATGCCTAATATGTTGGTAGAGGTTTCGCCTGTGGCTACAGGCCATACCTAAATAAAACCACGTATGAAAATTCACACTTCCTACAAAAAAAAAAAACGCGCAAACAAAAAGTAAACAGAAACGAGAGTGCCAACAGCTAACGCCTTCACAGCCTTCACAAGGCGAACGGGCCAAGTCGGGGAAAAAAGTCTGCCCTCGCCATAACGCCACCCCGGTTCGCCTTAAGAGGGCGCCACGCAAACTTCTCGGGGCTAATGGGGGGCGCACGCCGTGGGCAATGTCCCAGTGACGTGAAGGGACATCACGGTGTTAGGCCATGGTGTCCTGTGACGTCAACGTATCCTGTAATGTTGTCACATAGCCACCATCATCTGAACGCTAAATTTAAAGGGGGATGCGAGGGGTTTTCGTGATGATGCCTCGTGCCATGGTGGTTTTTTGTGATGCCAAGTGACACTTTTCCCGGGATTCGCAGCCCTTAAAAATATACGGTTAAAAAAAATAAGCATAAACGTAAATATATTTATTTGTTTTTTCTATAGATACTCTCAAGACTTAATGCCCGATGTTCAAGATGCGTATGACGGGTGTTAGTTTTTGCTACACGCGCTTTACACGTGCTTACGGTTACGGAAAACGTCGAAGAAAATTCAGTATAGCTTGCCTTCCGGACTAATGGCGGGCAAACTGAAACAGTCCCGTGTTCTGTCTTCGGTTCGTTTACATTTATCTTTTAAAATATTCCACATGAATAGGGTCAACGTTTTCAGGGGATCTACTATACTTAAAACATTGTAAGTGTTCTACGGCTTTTGCCGCTGCACTGAAAGGTCCCGAACACGGATCTGTATTATTGCCGATGCGCTGAGTGACTGCCGAGCGCATGTGCGAAGACCACGGAGTTCTTTTGTTCAAAGTTTGATGAGCATTCGGCTGCCGTGTTTTCGAACCAACTATGCCACCGTCCAGTAGTGCGAAATTCATGATGAAAAGGCCGGAAGGCTGACTGAAGGAGAGAGAAAGAAAGAAGGGGGAGGGAGAAGAAACGTTCCACCCGATTTTTAAAACTTCGTCTGATATTCAACTTTTGGATTTGCATTTATTTGTTCATGTTCTTGTATCATACTGCAGGACATGCATGTAGTGAACTTTAAATGCAAAATATTTACCGACGTTTTTATAGTTTCTACGCCACCAGGACAAAACAAATCGCAATGAGGAGCACAATGCATTTGTGTTTGCTGAACATTTTTAAACGCGTGCTAAGCACAATTTAATGTAATTTCATGGGTGTGAGGAAAGTCATTAACACCGAGAAAGTTGCAAAAAACTGCAAGTGTGATACAGGGTTTGACAACACAAACCAAGTAAATGATGAAGAGGAAAAGAAAAAAAAAACAAGGAAATGTATGACATACACCAGTGTGTTCGACTACTTTTTTCAGTTGTTTTGAGCAAGGATTAAAAATAATAATAGTTTAATCAGGCTTTTATTATCCTAGAATGCTTTAAAGATTTTGTTGTCAAAAATGTTGGTGTGGTGAGCACGACACGACACGAACAAGCGATCACCAGTTTCATTCAATTCCAGTAACCCACACTTTTCTGAAGTCAAATGTTCTATACTTTGGGCACCAACTGAGCGGTAATCTCTAAGGTTCAACGTTAATATGTATGAGTTGAGTGCCAAAACGCGCAGCTGTGTAAGGAAGATATTGTAAGCATTAAAGTATTTTCATACGCACCTTTCCAGGTAACTGTCTAAGAAGACGTTGCAGTCGTTTCCCTTGATGCTCGCGATGGACCCCAGACTTGCTGTCAAGGCGATGCCAATCAGCAAATCTTTTCGAATGGTCGTGTATCTCCTGGCACGTAAAGTAAAATATCGTCCATCCTTCAGTATCCTTTGCTTTAAAGTCAGCATGTGCACAAAGCGCTTGCATTTTGAAGAAACGTCTGCGAAGACTAATGATACATATACTTTACACACAATGGTAGCTCAAAAACTCAGGCCGTAGTGTTTATGTTCACGCTTCGTGGTAAGAACATGGGCATTGTTATCGGCTAATGCAGCAATCTCTGCAGAGCGATAATAGGCTGCTTGGTACTTGGCTGTTCCTACGTTTTTTCAGCCATCAGTGACTGTCAACGTTATTAGAGGACCTCAGTTGTGGAATTCCCGCGGAGGGAATTGCCCCCCTCACTCTCTTCAGTCCACATTCCGCGATTTGAAGCTCCATCTAGGTTTTAGTTTCAAAATTGCGTCTTATATAGAGTACGGTGAAACGCTATCTAGACGCTGTGCTTTGAATCAGACGTACTCCATTGAATACGCTGCGGTCACCATAGCAACCGTACCCCGCAAACGGTGGGGAGTAGTGCTCGTGCAAGCCGCATCTATGGGCAGTTCCGCAGCTGAGCTCCTCTTGTAACGCTGGTGCGTGTATGGCGAGCAACCTCTCAAAAACGCGCCGCATAGGAATGCAGGAAGGAGCACGCCAATCAAAGGAGAACATAGAAAAGGCGCAGGGTCGGAACGCGCGATTACGAGGCAGCCAAGCGCGCATCTCGAGGGTAAATAAACGTACGAGGTGTTTAAGGAGCCGACATGCTTGCACACCGTATGCATCTTGTTGAAAAATTATCTATTTTTGTTGTAGGCAGTGATGCGTACACTCGCTCCCCCAAAGACACCCTACATCTCCCGTCTTGAGTCCACCATCCCAAGGCGTAAACCCTCCCCCGAACATATACTTATACAAAAATTTGAGGCAAAATTACCCGCTTTTACTTTTATTTGTAGAGCGGATGAACAAACTTCGGCCCCATAATGTCTGACGTTAGGCATACTTAGGAAACCGCGCGGATCCCCGTAGCGCCCTCAACCTGGTTATCATTGTTCCCAACACGAGATCCCGAACAGGGCGCTCTAAACTAGTTAAAAAAAGCGTTATAAATTCTAAACTGTTTGCCAAAATGTAAAAAAAAGTACTCCGGGTAAAAAACTGAGGGAGAGGAAGTCAGATCACCGAGCTGTGGTCGGAATGATTCGTTGGTAGACTTACAGCTAGATACCTGCTTCTACACTCACTGTTGGAACGTGTTGGAGCTCAGAATGCAGGTGTCTGACGTTCGGCGTTTGCGCGTCAACGAGTTCGAAGGTTTAGAACAGAAAGGCAGCTTGCTTGACACTAATACTTCCAGTCGGAGCTTAGCTCTGTGGCGTCCCTCGGGCGCTCTCGTCTCGTCCTCTGCCCCAGTTTCCACCCTTACAAATTCAAAACACAGACGATAAAAAGAAAAAGAGAGAGAAAAAAAAGACGTGGATAGTTTACGAAGTGCCTTACTCTTTCTCCCATTCAAGCTTCTCGTCGAGGTAGCTGGTGTCATACAGAGTAGCCGCTGTGAGCCTTCGCACTGAAAAGACGAGGAAACATGAACAGGTAAAACCGGTTAAAACTACCACCGAGCGCTTGATAAAATATGTGTGGGTGTGCTCCGCAATAAATGCTGAAACTAATTTATATGTGTACGTTTGGCCTCGGCTGACAGTAATGACACCTGGTGGATAAATTGGGATGCCGTGAAAAAAGGAAACGGGCACCCGAGAGCTTGCAAAATAATTTTACAGGCAGCAGTGACTGGTGCGCTATTCTACTTCAACCATTCCGATCTGCAGTATGCACGTATATGAGTGACAGGAACGATGCGGTTTCTTAAAACCCGATATTAGTCTCGGCTTAGTGATAGCGTTTGACTATCATTTCCAGTGTCCCTAGCTGTTGCTGCATGAAAATTATGTGGGCGTCATAACACTGCTCGAACAGACTTAAGCAGCGAAAAAATTAAGATGCGTCTTGTATTAGGTTGGATGAATATAGCGCACATTTGTTTTTTGATATAACCTGCAATCTTATTTTAATATTCTTACACAAAGAAAATAAATATTAATTTCTAGATAAAAACCGAAAACGTACGCCGAATTTCAAAATTTTGAAAGCCAAAAATGCCAAGACCTAACGATAACAAACTCAACACACAATTTTATTTTAAACTTGTTTGCATCACGTTATGCTGTGTTTGGGCACAACTTGCTGTGGCGGTGCAACCAAGGCTACGAGAGTGCGTGCTCTCGCGCACCTTGAGTGCTTATCAAAAACCCTGCATGCGCGCTTAGAACTCCACAAACAATTATCTCCCCCTTTAACTACGAGTCATATTACCCATTTTCTAACTTTTCAGGGCAGCTTGATACTTTAGTCCTATGTTTCAGGAAAACAAAACAGCCGTCGGTGGCCATATCCACATACTTTCAGTATCAAGATCGTCAAAATGTTAGGCGTTCGAGAAAAACAGCCAGCTACGCTAAGTCCAAATTTCAAACACATTTTGTTCACGTTCCGCCCATTGACAAACACGGCGAAAGGACCCAAGTACGCACCTGATTTCGATGCACCACCATCTCCCTCCGCACAACATAGTCCGCCTACTAGCTATGGTCACCGAATGTCAATAGACGCGCACGCCAACGCAGGGTTTAAAGCTAGAAAGCCTCTATTACAGAGAGTTTCCAACTTCTCGATGGAGTCACGTGGTTTTTGAACCGTAATCGCACTACGAGCTGGGAGGAGGTGCCGAAAACCCGAATCATCTTCAAACGTCTTCGCCTTTCCGCCACCTCCTCGCCACGCGAAAACGCAGCGTATGGGCACTTGCGCTTAATCTCCGCAGGAGGTGTCCGCCATTAAATTGCAAAAGCCCCTTTGAGATGGGCCCTCGCTTCAATCTAGGCTCTCCATCTGAAGTCAGCTACAGCCTGGCCATCTTCCGAATGTCGACTGCTAACCGTGCGGCAATGCTAGCTTGGGATCCAAGCTAGGCTGCCAAACAGCGGCGCTGCAGGCGGTCGCCCCACGCTTCGCTCGGAGAATCTTTGATATAATATCCCGCCCGAGCGCGTACCAAGGCTCGTCGGAACATCCAAGAATTCACAAGGCGACCTCTTTCCGCTTTCAGAACCCACCTCCTCAACGGCGCGTTCGACCATGACTATCGCTGTGGCATTTACGTTAGCAGACAATATTCGGAAGATGGCACCTCCCGTTGCTGGCCTCAGAAGCTGCGTTCGCGCGTTCCTCTATATAGACCTTTCCAATGTTTACAAAATCAAAGTCCAGCGTGCGATCTTCACAGCCCAGGACGTGCGTTTTCGTAGCTTTGGAAAGCGAGGAAAGCACGCGCCATGCGCACAAACACTCAAGATGGCACCAGCCACAAACTTTCTTTTGGAAATGTCTATAGAAGACGCTTTGTTGCCATGGTAACGCTAACAATTGCAGACTGACTTTATCGTGCAGGAGGGGACAACTGGTGGCAATATCAGCTGCCAGACTCACAAAACGATCTTACGCGAGAACTTTGCGTACTACAAAACCTAAGAACAATTTCTTACTGACAAAATACAATTATCGTAAGTTTTGCGCAAGTTACGATTGAATTCAACGACAGCTCCAGAGGTCTTACTCACTTTTGTTTTTCGATCAACATGACCAACGGCGTCCCTCAGTTATTTCATCATGACGGCCAACGACTACTATTTTTCTATGTACTATTCACGCCCGTCCCGACTTCAAGCAGCAAGAAAAAACAAAGTACTTGAAAGCGACCACGACAAAGATGAACGCTGGATCCGCCATAAGCAAAAAGCTAAAGCGGCAACGATCCCACCGACCAAGCGACCGCCAAGGGCTAGCTCGGCAGAATATAGGCCTAGCCAGGCACTCCGACCTGCTCCGACGCAGAGTTGCTCCGGCTTTCCCTGGCCAAGACCGCCTGCCCACGACAGGCTGGCTTGCTGAATGGAGTATGCCTGCACGTCTTTTGTGGACCCTTCCTGCATTATTACTTTGATCGCTGACCTCAATTTTTGATTAAAAGGTCATTCTTTTCCTCTTGTCATTCCCTTGTTTTCTGAGGCAGCGGTGACGAACGCTGTCGTCGAAAAGGGACACTCTAATCGAATTTATCTTCTTGTGTTGTGTGCTACAGAGCTCAAATAAACGCCATATGGATTATCTTCGCATTATATGGTATGTACACTTTGTTATTAGTATTCCCTTTTCATTCTCACACCAAAGTACGTCAACACTGTTGAGCTATAACAGTTCGTGGGAGCTACGTGATGCCAGTCCAACCTTCACCTGTCGAGTGTCACGTGAGCATCGAGGTGCAATCGTAAAATATCGGTCCCGAAGCGCTTACCAAGGCGCTGTCCAACTGCGCGAATCCAGCGCTTCGATCAAACGCGCGCGTCCGCTTCGTGTGTGAACATATATTTACGTGGCTCTTGCTGACACTTTCGTAGTTCAAATGTATCTGCTTGGACGTCGGCTTGCTCCTCCATTTCAAACACAGCAAAAAGGGACGCGACGATTGTTACCATGTGCGCCGCTTTGCAAACGAGAGGTGCGGGCCGTCTCCTCTTAGCAACGATAACAGTTGTGTTGACTTCGTAGTGATTGAGTTTGTAGCAGTCGACGAAGACGGTTATCACGTCTTCGGCATTCGTGCCCGTTTAAACCTTGGTAGCGTAGACATTTAACTGCACGTAGACGATGCCCAGAGAAGCATTGGCAGAAAGGCCGCTTGCTTCTGGTGTTAAATATGCACTTATCCGCACCATTCCGAGCTCTCCGATTGGTTGTTCGTGCTGCCGAAGACGATGCCACCAGAGCAACAGCCCACTATCGCGGAGATCTGCAGCTTGCGGGACACCGGAAGTTATAGTTTTTTCGTACGACAACGTCGCTTTCCTCCTCTCACTTAAGAACGCTTTCGTGAATACCGATTTCTCCTCCTATGATGTTCGTAACTTACGAACTTCTTAGCTAAGTTGTCGTAGCCCAAGAAACTCTTCGTGAATTTGGTCTTAGGTACATCCTTGGGCTCTTTCGCTGTGCTTTTCAGTGGACGGAACGTGAAAAATAGTTCGAAGGAAGGACGTCACGGAGATGGTTGATTTTCTTCAGCGCCTATTATTTTTACGAGTCTTACATCAAAAGTATGTTACGAGTTCGCAATTTGGACGAAATATTTTGTGCTGCATTATGAAGCTAAACTACCGATGTTTCCTATCGACTGCCTCCGAGTTATAGCTGAAGACAACCACAGTTCTGGGTTATGGGCAGAGAAGTGACGACAAAAATATGATAAAATAATGTTTGTTTTATGTTTAGACGGTGAGCACGCTTGTGGAATTATATTATACTGAAAAAATCAACACAAGTATAAAATATATGTCGTTTTCTTCGTTAATATGGTTACTCTTTCAGAAACATAAGACGTTTGTCGTCACCAATAAAATCAATAAATTACGGAATCTGACGCCCGAAATCCTGCGCCCTTTTTACCGAATGCCTTTCGTCTCAAACGAATGCGCCTCCTTTTTTTTTTTCTTCTTTTTTTTTTTGCCTTAAGCGGCAAAATAGAGTATCCGCTTGAAATGCGACTGTACGTTTTTTGTAAGGACGCGACTCGGGCTGCCAGGCACAGCAAAATAATGACTTCGGGATTACGCTCTAGCTCAAGAATGGTAATAGAGTGCCGCGAAAGTGGTCACAAATGACGTCACTCACTTCCTGGACAAGACACATTTTTTGTGTTTAAAGAGAGTTAGTATTTGTGTTATTTAGTGGCTTGGCATGAAGCGCTAGCCAACAGCTCCCACATTAGAAGGCCGTAGTACCGGAGTTTCTAAATCCCAGGACACAGATTGGACGAAAGTACTACGTCAGTGTTCAACCGGAACTCGTTTCCTCGCAGATTGGACACTAATCTCAACCGTGCGCTGGCACAGCACTCGTGTTCAACTTGTGACCCACGGTGGCCTACGGAGAAATTCCAGCGGCATCTTTAACTACGAGGTATCTAGCCAGCACCCAATGTTGGCCCAGGACAGACGTGTGCCTCACTGAGGTATTTTTTGGCGCTACCAAAGACGGAGCTCGGCTTGCGTATCGGCGTCTTCTTGCGTTGCTCCGGGCTCAGCGGACTCGCGAGGGACTCTGGGCTCTCGTCTCCTGGACGGATGACCTTTCCCTTCTCGAGGACGGAGATCTTGCGTTTGGCAAGGGCGGCCTTGTCCACTGACTTCCTGGAGCCGAACGCCGTGGTGGCCGGCGGCACCGGGAACGGCGGGAGCGTGCAGAATGGGTCCGGCACAGCCTCGCTTCTGGCGTCCACTTGGATATGCAGGCTACTAAGACGCCGACGACCCTCCATCGGATGTGGAACCAAAGTCGACGGTGAGATAGCATTGGGCGCCATACGAGCGACTGGAAGAGAGGAAGGACAATGAATGAACGAGAGCGAGCTGGTTAGCAACAACTTTTGTGGTTTGGCAACTTTGTACAGATTACAACCTGAGGGATCAAAGCAGTGTTAAAAAGACAACGACCGATAGAGGAACACAGACTGCTTTGATGGCTCTCTACTGTAGTTATCTTGTTTTTCTGCTAAAAAATGTATACATGTATGTTGGAGGAGCGTCAGGTAAACTCTGTTTACCAAATGCTTAACCTAGTCAGACTAAAAACCAAATAATGAGGAACGTGGCTATTTCAACTACATGGTTCAGAGTCTAAAAGGTATGAAAGCGACAAAAACAACAAGGACAAAGACTTCGTCTTAATCCTTGTTGTTTTGGTTTTTTTTATATCTTTTGAGAAAAATAATAAGGCCGCCACAATTTGAAAATCGCAGAAACACAATAAGATTTCACGCAGGGCAATCATGCCGTTTTAAAAACTCCAATCCTTATTGCGTATCGTTTTCCTGACCCTAAATGCATTCTGAGCCCTGATTTGCGGTTTTTCGAAACTTTAGTAATTGTCTGCGAAAACCAAATAAATATAGCCCCGTGGGATTTGTAAATGAAACACGCTAGTATTTATATTTGGGCAAATATCGTATTGCGAAACGAAACATATCAATTGATGAGGTCCTTAAACTTTTAAACACAATGGAGGCACGAGCCTAATTGTCTTGTGTCCTTTCAAACTTGACGTTCTTCAGACAAAGCCTCCTACTTTGCTAAATTCGTTTTGTGCACCATAGTAATCGTCCCCCATCGTGCATCAAGAGGCGGGGGCAGGCTTGATATTTTCAAAGAAATACCGAATGCTGTAATGCAAAAGAAGATTGTTAAAACAGAAGTTCGGGCGAGTTGGTAGTTCATGACGCACGAGGACACAGCGCACCCGTAACAAACACTAGGACAACGTTCACAGTCACACCAAAAGAAAGAAAGGGACACTTACACAGCGCTGTGTAAGTGTCCCTTTCTTTCTTTTGGTGTGACTGTGAACGTTGTCCTAGTGTTTGTTACGGGTGCGCTGTGTTCTCGTGCGTCAAAAGAAGATATTTTAACATCCTTCTGTTTTGAACGTAGAGGTCAAGTTATGCGGACAATGTTCTGAGTATGAACGTCTTCCGTTCGCCTAAAACTACTGACCAACGAACAAAAGCCTTCCTGCTTAAACTTTAGGATGACCGTACACTTCACACATTATAAATTTGCTCAGTTTCACCTGCACATTTCTAGATTTTTAATGCAAAAGCATTACCTGTCTCATGAATAAACCGACGTCATAAGATTTGAAGCCACGCCAAAACTTAAACGCTTTTTTTCAGATTGAGCGAAGTGAAGCCGATTTCTGATGGATAGGCTCCCATTGGCTGGCGCGCGTCATCAAGGAACGTGGCTCCCATTGGCTCTCGTGTTATCTTTTCACTTGTCTTCTTTCATAAGTTTGGCTATTTTCTTACTGAGAGAGGACCGCGCGGACACCACCAAGACTATGGAGCCATGCCCTCTACTTGTAGCACCTATTGTTTTTAGTGCGATACTCCCACTTTGTGAGAGGAAAAAGCTAAGGACATCGAATTCGCTGGAGATTCATAATTAAACTGAGGAACTTACTTTATGCTGCCGACAAACAAGACCTGTCGATCGCACGGGGGAATGCTCAAATTCGATCTTCTAATCATTCAATTGCGAAGTGCCATTCTAAAGTCGACCTGTGCGAGGTATTATTTGCCAAATCAAAGTAGGGCATCCTGCAGGCCTAAAGTCACTAGGTCTTTCAAAAGTAGCGCCAATCTCCCCGCATGGTCAACATTTCGGTTCATGAAACGAGCAGTTCCTCCTTGACCTTTTTATTCTTGGTGAGGCGATCCAAATTCGTGGTGACAGGTGGCCTAATAAAGGCATTTTTAAAGACCCAGATTTTGTTACTGACAAACCGTCGAAACAAGAGCACATATCCGCATCGCCATCTACACGTGGGGTCGGTGCTTGGCGGCATTAAAAAAATATTACTCTGTCTTGAAATACGCAAGAAGAACAATATAAGAGATCTGTAGAGATAAGCATGATTGATAAGTTGATTAAATGCATACAGTCAAAGACGTTTATACTGGTGAGGGATGCTTTCAGTACAATGACGCTCCATAGCGACCTTGGCGCGACTGGTGCAGAACAACATTTCGGAACTCGAATATTTGATGGGACCAAAATGACGACAGCCATGGCGACAAAAACTAAACTGCCAATCCTCGTGCGAGGTTTTGGTCATCTGTAGGTTAGTCTAGCAACTATTCACTGGCGGCCAGAGCTGTGTGCGCGGGTGCTGAGCGCGTAATGATGGCGAGCTTCCGCAGTTCTCTTGCAACGTGCATTCCACACCATCAAGATTGTCGGTCTCAGGAGGCTATTAATTTGATCTCGTTCTAAGCATGCGCTTGAAATATCGCCCTCAAATATGGCATCTAGTGAATTCCCTGTACCTGCTCATGTCCGGCTAGCAGGCGGGGAAGGCAACGGCGCTTCTATCCCAGGATCCAGTGCATTTAGCACGCCCCAGTGAAAGACTGAGGATGAATTTCTTTCAACTATCTGGGAACGTTTTGAAGTACAACCAAGGTGTCAGTATCACGGCGCCTTTCCGCAAGAAACCTCCGTCAGTTTTCGAATTCGACCGGGGTCCAAATCCGCTGATTGGGAATTCGTGGGCCGGCGCCTTGCGTCGGAGACAAAATCCGATTGACTCAACGCCGGTCTTTCATTGCTCGCTCACGTACTCTGAATATGTAGTGGACACGAGGCCTGCGTTAGCGTTTGGAGTGATTTTGGTTAAGGCTTAGCTCGTACTGAAAGCGAGCGCTGCGTGAGATTACGGCGAGGATAAGGATTCAATCACGTTCTTCGTGAGCAAGCGATGGTGACCACCAATGTTGCTTGATGGAGTTGTGAAAAGGGCCTGTTAACCTTCACCGAAACCTCAGCTAGTCCTACAATTCATTTCTTTGCCAGGCAGTAAAAAAGGTTACAATACTCCTCGTTGCTTGCACTTACCTACAGATGTCGGACGGTTCGAATTAGTGGGACCAGGCACAGCAGGACTGTCACGTCGAAGGCTGTCTGCACTGGACTTCATTCTGATGAAGGCCAACGAATTGCGCACCACTCCTTGGTTTTGGTCTTCGCTCTCGCCCTTCACTTCCTCGTAGACCTTGTTCGCACCGCGCATGTACTTTTGCGCATACGCCTGCGGCAAAATTTGGAGACGGAAGATGCTGTGATGAAGGAAGCATTTAAGCTTCGGCAAAAACAAGAGTATACTATTTAAAGGGGTCGTAAATTATATTGCCTCGGAATATTTGATACTTTACACAACTTTATCTTACTAGTGTGACCCAAGCCTACTCACACTTAACGCAGCTGACCAGGACGCTTCTTTAAAACCGTGTAATTTCACGTATAAGAGCGGAATTTTGTTTTAGTTTTTTCTCGCAAGACGTGTGCTTTTGATCGTCAAAGAGCCAGCCGAACCAGTGGCCCACCAATCGACAGGGTCCTCACACTGCTCGGTTACAAGCACGACCGCAAGCCAGGCCCGCGTTCGCGAAGACCGCCGTCCAGCCAACACAGGTGCCATCCCCTGGAGCTTTACGACGGCGGTGCCGGACTCCCCAAGCAGCACAAAACGTCGTGGAAACGTCGAGAAAAGGTCCCTGACGTCCGTGACGTCCCGCGTGACTTCGATCACGTTTTTTCGACGTTGAGGTGACGTCCTTATATAACGTTCCATTATAGTCCAATCAGGGACGTTGTGACGACGTTGTATTTCAACTCAAACGTCGTCAACGTTCCCACGACGTCGAGGCACGACGTTCAGGCAACGTCCAACGCTCACTTTTCTTTGACGTTGAAGTGAAGTTTATAAATGACGTTCCATTATCGTCCTGTCCGTGACGTGCTGGCGACGTCATGTTTCAACTTCTACGTCGTCATCGTCGCCACGACGTCAAGACAAGACGTTTTAGCAGCGTCGAACACTCACGTTTCTTCAACGTTAAAATAAAGTCCATATAGTGACGTTACATTATTGTCCCGTCAGTGACGTTTCAGCGACGTCGCGTTCACACCTAACTGTCGTAAACGTCATACAGGACGTACTGGCAACGTCGACCACTCACGTTTTGTTCAACGTTGAGGACATATTTAAATTACGTTCCATTTTTGTCCAGTCATTGACGCCCTGGCGATGTCATGTCGCAACCTTTGTTTTGTGTTTTTTTAGTTTTTCCAGCTCCATCTCCAGCCTTAAATCACGTATAATATGCGTTTACTGTTAAAAGTTTAATCACAGCTGTGGTCAAGGTGACACTGCTCAAGAGCCGCAACCAAAACTTAATTTTTGAGAGCTTCAGGAATTTATTTATTTATACACTAATTTATTTATGTCAAGATACTATTAATTGCACATGGGATTACGCTAGGGGGGCATATACAAAACTCAATGTACACTGAAGGAAAAAAAAATATGAAGGCATGTTGAGATTATCATTCCTTTTACATGTGCTTGTTATACTTTTGGTTTGTTTAAAATATTGTTACGGTTCTGATTTACGAAGTGAAACCCATGGCGTCTAGAACAGATCGAATTGTGCCATTCTTGTTTTTTGCACGCGCGTTGTCGTCTTCCATAGGTCCTGGACGCACCACAGGCGCGTCACCACACTATCTCCTCTCCAGGTGATTTCAGGCATGCATCATTTCCAGGGAGCATTCATACTGCTCCACAACCACCTGGCATTGTTTTAAGGTTCGGCAATTTCTCTTCGTGTTTTGTCACCCACGCTCACTTGCGCACAACCACAAAATTCGCATCAACATCACAGTTCATCCACAACACCAACTTCCAGCACATGAGCGCTTTCGGTAGATCGGTGCGCAGTCTTGTTACGTGACTGTCAAAACAGATCTTGCTTTCTTTGGCACTGATGACGTACCCAAACAAAAATCGCACGCCGGCACACACCATATCACTGCACACTTGCGCAATTTTGAACTCTACTGCAAAAAATAAATGCCCGGCAATGACGAAATCCGGTAGATACTGTCAACAGTTTGTGTAGATTGGAACTCATGATGCCAACCGTTGAATGCCCCAGATGACGGTCCAAAAAGCGTTCAAGTCCAGCCCGCACCTACGTGTCGGCAAAAAAAAAAGCAGAGCCGGCGCCAACGCGGCGCGAGAGAGAGGGGGAAAGGCAGGAGATTATAGTGGCATCTCCATAGAGCCCCACGCGATGCATCGGGAAACTCGGCAAGAAGAGGGCGAGAGAGAAAAGTGGGAGAAGATAGTGGCGACGAACAATCGACAAGCGCTAGTTCCGGATCCACGTATTTTCTCAGTCGTTCCTAAAATATTTCACTGAATTCTATGTTGGCCCAGAGAAAACAGCTGTGGGTATAACCCGGTCCAGCTTTTCCCGAAAGTCAGTCTACGGGGTCTACGAGGCAGGCTGCTTGTTGCCGTGATTTTTTTCGAGTCTGCATACAGTGGAATCGCTGCGATTGGATTTCTTTATAATGCTGTACAGACTGAGTCGCTCAAGTCGCCCCTAGGAAGAAGTCGGTGATCGTCCAAAACGCCGTCGTGTTCAGTCACGGCTCGTGGACCTTTTTCAAGGCCATGACGCTTCACACGTTGAATCGTATTACTGCTCGGATCAAGGTGCCTGTGAGGACATGAATGACGCCCCCCAGAAAACAAGGGGCAGTGCAGATAATGGCGCGTCAAGTCCGGTCTCCGATCAAGGCTCTTCAGACGCCTCCGACGATCCCAGTCACGAACGCCCAGCGGACGGGATCCTACTTCTGAATCCATTCCCGTGCACGCAGCGAGAGTACCAGCTATGTGCGATGGGGTGGGTAAAGCACGAGCGTCAGCGGATTAATCAGAACCAGAACAAGGTAAGCGGTGGAACATTCCGCTCAGCGTGACATCGTCACTTACATGTTCATTTCTTTACGTGAATTTGCTTGTTTTATATACTTCTGGCTGGCACATCCAGGGACGTCTTTTGGCGGCGCTCCGTATTGCATCTCGTGTCTGAACATGCTAAAATAAACAGTTCGTACCAAACCTGTGTTTTAGTTACTTCCTTCGTACTTGCATGAGAGCAACTTGCCTTCGCTATAATACTCAAAAAGTAACTTTTTTTTTTAGTTGAGGGGGGGGGGGGGGGGTGTGGACACAACGTCTTCCCCACGACGCCTAGGGAACGTAATTTGGAATGGTGTCTCGACGTTCTATAAACGTCGTTGGTAGTCCGGATGTCGTAAACACACGTATCATACCCGTCGAGGGAAGACGCAACGGCCCACTGGGACGTGCATGTGACGTGTGACAAACGTCATTGGGAAGGTTTTCTCGACCTCCTGTGCACCTTTTCTCGCGGACATTTTAAGGTTTTATCGACGTCGAAGGAAGGTAACGTCCGGACCTTCGACGTTGTACGACGTCACGTTACAGACGTCTTCGACGTTCTTTCGACGTTTTCTTCACGTTTATGTGCTGCTTGGGTCCTTGCGCCGTTTGACATTCGGCCGGCTCGTCTGCAAGCTGGGCACGCTCGGAGCCCTCGCCAGTCGCTCGTGACCGGCCTGCTAAAAGTCAACAGCCCATGGCGGCCCAGCGAAGACCACCGTTGCGGAGACCGCTGCTAGGCCTAATGCTCTTCATCCTCTTCACTATCGCATAATCATCAGCATCATCATCCGACATGCATCCAGTCAACAATCCCTCATCACCCGCAACATCAAGCCGCATTTGCCCACAGGCATCATTTCAACATCGTCATGCACCTTGTATAATATATCAACCCATAATCACAACAGACGCGGCACCACAGGCCTCTATGGTCATTCCGCGGGGCCGCGGCTCCCCTGAGTCATTTAATACTCTTCTTTTTCGTCTTATTTTTATTAATATTATATTGCACGGGGATGACCTCGGGGTGACAATAGTCATATACCACCCGTGTATTGTAAACGAACACTGCCTGGGCACTCGAGCTGGTCTCGTGACATTCAATGCGTCGACGAACATTCGTATAGTGGCCCCAGTCTCATCGCTGCAATGACGAAAAAACCAAACTCATAACAATGGCTAGTATTCAGCTCGTGTTTTGTGCTTTGCCAGTCCAAGCGCGTGGCTATAATGAACATTGACGGCAGTTAATCATCATCAGAGGGTGGCCGGTTGTTTTGGCTGCGAGTTGAAGAAATAAAAGCTATTTTTTTTTATTTTCAAATGTTTACTGCGACTGCCTTTCCGCGGGGCGGGGAGAAGCACTGACACGCGTTTGGTAGGCGATGAGGGTCAAGAAATAATTATAGGCGGTATTCTTCTGAAAGTACAAAATTATTGTGCAGCCTCTTGAAGTCGCTCAGGTTTTCGCGAATGCTGTCGTGGTCAAGCACGCACCAACATACAGCGGCTCCCGAGAGAACATTAAATCGCTCGACTCGATCGGATCCTGAGAGCGTCGAATTACAATACCCGATTCAGGTGCCGCGTCGTCGGCGGAACTTGCCACGCGCTTGCATCAGTGCCGCGCAATATCCAGGTTGCATAACGTTGGATAATACCCTAATGAGTCATCATCGCACCGCGGATACTGCTCTCTCGTCCGGTTGCCGTATTGCCTCGCGATTTCACCAGTTCACGCCACCGCGAAGTAGCCCTACGCACGAAGGTATAAGAGAATACGGTACAAGATCACCAGGGTGACTGCACAGGGAGAGTTCACAACAAAATGGCACCAGACTGCGAAGACTGCTTCTCGTATTCGGCCCTATCTTAATTAAATAAAAAATTAGTGTTTTACCAACCGTTTCAAACCAGTTTAACTTGGGGTCTGGAACAGCCCAAGACGCTACGCTGTATTTACTCTATTATAGATCGACAGCAGGTTAAAGTCGAACTATGTACTCGCTTAGAACAGTTACAACTATTCGAATACAGGCCTACCCTGATTTATAAAGCAGAGAAAAACAAGCAAATTCGTGGAAACATTTACTTTACAACGAGTCTAGTCATTCAATCTAAAACTGACTTGTCTAGAGCGCGGTAGCCACGGCAGCGTCCGAACGTTCAGAACGATCAGCCACGTGCGTACAAACAGCGGCACTCGCGTTACGCCGCTCGTGTTAATCTTTAGCGTTTTTTTATGGCGTCCTCAGAGAAGTGGCCGAAGCGGGAGAGCATCTCAGTTAGCTCAATGCGGTCTCAACATTGGCTCATTATTAGCGAGTTCTGGGGAGCGATTTTTGGGGCTAACGTTTTCCAAAAGCGAACGGTCTATCTAAAACGTTCTGTGGAAAACCTTATGTGCAATGTGAATAATTTTATTGAATCGTAAATTTATAACAATCGTGCACACTATGATGGGTGTGGTGGCGTCGTTTAGCTTACACCGCTGTCCCGTAAATACCATTAACAAACATTACCGTGAACAAACAGGCGCTCGCCTTTCAGGGCCGACGCAGTATGATGGCCAAGATAATATTAACCAGTTGGAATTGTAAAAGCTCTAAAAGGCGGTATAGTAAACGCTTGAAAGATGGCGAACATGTGCTGTCTGGGTGTAGTCTTCAAAAGTGAACAATCGTTCACGCATTGCGCCGTCCAGCCGTCTGCTTGGGACTTCCGTGGTGGGAAGTTATCACTACTCACTCTCTATCGTAATATGTCTTTGGAACGATTGTTTTCGATCTTTCAAATAAAGTGGAAGGTACCAGGACGGTAAGTAACTATTTATTTTTATATATGTCTGCGATACGGTAGCGCAGATAGCGCGCTCCTAAGCCTCACGCTGTGCCGCGTTGTCGTGTCGACGGTCTTCTAGTGGTTTCCTCGGAATCTCCCGATTCGGGCAGACAAAGTTCCAGCATTCGGAGTGAAATAACGTAGGAAAAAAATGGTTCCCTTAGACGCCTAAAAGTTTTCGCGCATCCTCAATGTGATTGGTGAATCGTTCGAGGACGAATCTTTCCCGTGAAAACAACTCACTGACACTCTTGATTGAAGCCGACATCTTTCGGTCACGATTAATGGTCTACGCCTAATGCGCTAATTGGTCAGAACATCTTTTTTATGGAATATTCGCAAAGTGTTGGTGACTCATCTAGGGTGGCACTGTGTGCAAAGCAAAGTTAAATATTGAAGGCGTGAATGAGAATTCAATTGGAGCTCCAACGCATCACCTAGTTCTGAGCTCAAAAATGTGTATTGTAATGCTATTGAACACTCTCTGCTGGTTATTTGTATTTGACGCCATAAACACTAAGATATTTGACAACCTTAAGATGCAACCTCACCCTTGGTTAGTGTGATTCTGAACCAACAGATGGCGGTTGGATCGCCTTCCAGGCCTGTACATCAATGCGAGAAATCGTGTGTGGTGGCGCTTCGATACAGTGGGGTATTTTTCTATATCCTGATTTTGACATCCCTGGTCCTTCGCTTGTTTTTTTTTTTCTGCACCAGCTTTCTTTGGAGCGCGCACGGCTGCGCCAGTTCTCGTGCAAGGGGGCCTGTTGCCTTCGCTCCGAGCTCCCGTCTCCAGCAAATGTGGTCAGAACAAAACGCGAAAATTGTCCTGAGCCAAATTGCGAGACACATGTGCAGCAAAACAACCAACGCGTTGAAAAATATGAAATTGCCTGTGCGCCGTTAGCAGCCCGCGGGGATTTCGGAGGCCAATTACACATAATTCAATGTGATCAGATTTATATTGTAACGAATGAATGTGACAAGAGAACGAACAGTGAACTGAAAAATAAAGGTTTAACCGGCGAACTTGTGCCAAACAAAAAAAGTAACGAAAGAGCGTCGAGGCAGCAGAAAAGCAGGCGGCGATTCGGCAGTGTAACAGAGAGCAAGAGCGAGACTGACTCTACAAGGTCGCGGGCAGCTGCTTATTTACAGTGCGTCACTATCTCGAAAGTTCGGCAAAGTAGGTTCGAGCGTCGCGCGCTCGGGGCGAGGATGAACTGGCACTTTCGAGAACAAGAAAGCAGGGCGAAAGTTACGTCTGGTGCAAGAATGGACACGAATCTTCTAGAAGTCCTCACCAAGCGTTGCTTTCTCGGCTTTGCGGGCGGCAATAGGACGGGCCGGCCCTTTTGTCGTGCATGTGTTTGGCTCTTTGTGGATTTCCAGGAAAACGTGATGACGTGATAGACTTGGGTTTCCAAAATTCTAGCTTGAGGAATTAACTACCTAAAAAATCAAAACAAATGAACTATTTTTTGGGCGATCAGGTGTCTCATTTAGGTAGCTGGGTGTTTATTTTAACCAAAACCACAAGACTGGAAAACACAGAAAATGACACTCAGGTTTAGATGTTGAGTTTAGTAAACCCAAAGTAGGACTGGTGCGGGAGTCACGATAAAAAAATGCCGAGGTTAAAAATTAACTCACAGCAATAAATAATAAGAATTAATTTTAATACGAATCCAGTGATAAATGCAATGACTGGACAGGCAAAGATTCTGGGTCTGTGGATAGATTTTGCTCATAGTTTAAACAATGTACAGGGTGTCACAAAAAAAATCACAGGCTTTTTTTACCGCAAGAATAAACTAGGCATCGCCGAACGCTCATTTTCCGCCCAAACGTAGCGCTAGACGTCACAACCAGATGTCAAAGTTTCAGCCCGACCCGATACCTTATTCAAAATTTATAGGTGATTTTCTGAAAAGTTCAATGGGAAAATGGTGGCCGACGGAGTTTTCGAATTCATGGGGTTCTATGGCACCAGAAACCGAAAACGGGCAAAAATGGGCTCCATTTTCCATGGAAATTTTCAGAAAATCACTTATAACTTTTGAATAAGGTGTCCGTTCGGGATGAAACTTTGGCATCTGGTTCTCACCTAGCGCTACCTTTGGGCGGAGAATGAGCGTTAGGCGATGCGTAGATTATTTTTGCGGTAAAAAAACCCTGTAGAGTTTTTGGTGACGTCCTGTACCAGTCTTAATTTGGTGGTTTATGCGCGCAAGTAGTGGTGTGCATAAATGAAAAAGATGCAAACGATTAGAGTTCGACGTTGTATAAAATATAGTGTAAGCACGCACATGGTACGCTGATTGAGAATGAAAGAGCCCTACATTTTACACTAGCGTTGAGCGTATCGAAAGTTAAGGGTGCATCAAAAGCTAAAGCTTGTACACATATACTGCTCAGGCCGTCAGTTTGAATGCTCATAGTACTTTATTACCCTCAGATTTGGTGTAAGTTGTCTCCTGATTGCTTAAAACAGAAAGAAGGAAGCATTATAACTCTGGGTTGATAAAAAAAAAAAAAACTACACCTGCTCACAGCTACCAGTCATTTCGGTGCCGATTATGAGTATTCACTGCATGCCAACGGTAGCGTGCTTAGAACAAGTTTTTCCCACGCGATTTCATACAATCGCAATGTTCTTGACAAACAACAATGTTTACTCAGGCAAGCGGTCACTTGTGAAGCTTAGAATATTTTGTATTGATTGTGGCACACGTGACAAGTTACATAGGTCTTTTTTTTTTTTTTTTTTTTACAATCCGCGAAATAGAATGCTCCTGGGTTACCTTGGTCTCTAATGCATGTAGCACACAAAAGAGCACGAAATGAATCGCAGTGGGAAACGAAAACAATAATGAAAAACAAGCGTGTAATTACGCGAAAACTGAGGGCATCGTACATATACAGAAGGTAAGCTTTGTTTCACTAAACACATTACCAGTAAAGTATTTGGTTTTATCGAGCGAGCGAAGCGGAACATACGTGCTAGCATACTGCCCTGAACTACACTTCCAGTGAACAAGCGCACCATTTCCAAAGCATCGAGCTCGCTTTTATAGCTTTTGTGCGCTCAAACCTTTAAAAACACAATTATAATCAATTCTAGTAATTCAATTTCTTTTATTAAGTGCGCCCATGTGTGTGTGTTCTTTTTTTGTCTTTTGTGTTTACGTGCCATTTTTTTAGTTATATAATATTTTCCAGAAGTCTTACAACTATAGTCTGTTTCATCACAAAGAAGAGCCGCATAACCAAAAATGTAGAGAAAAAAAAAAACGCGAACACGCGAACACACATTAAAATGTAATGTAACGGTGCATTCAAAATTAGTCGTTAGTTTTTTTAGAGAGCAGCAGTTTCGTAGGGCGATATTGTTACCCGTTGAAGATTATAAAAAGTGCAGTACAACTGTTAAAAGCTCGGGGTATTTAACGTGCATTACACAGTATATGTGATCCACGATCGCACGACGGTAGAATGCAGATGGGCGACTGAACCCAGGGTCCCTGCTAAAGCCCCTTGATAAAGGCGTTTTTTACAAGTGCCGCCAACCATTGTTGTGGAAACGCGCAAGACAGGTGCCACGAGCGGGTGCTTCGCCGCCATTCGCTTTCAAGGGTCAGCCATTTTAGTGCTGCGCCGCCATTTGTCTTTAAGTGCCGCTCGAGAGACGTGCCTCGTGTACTGGCACGTTTGAGGTTACTTGAAAGACCAACGCAAACACATCGAGGGGATTAAGTCCCTACAGGTTCTGCAGCGTGAGCTCCGGGCTTTGAACGGAGCTCGCGCTCGAGCATTTCTCCACGTGCTCTGACCTGCGGTGCCACAACACACTCGGCCAACATACCCTACCGCACTTGGTTTAGCCTGTGAGCTAAACCAAATGAGCTACTCTTATACCCCTGTCAGACGGGCTAGTCTAGTGTCACTACAAGCGAGTGCACTTCAACCCGTCGAAACACACTCCAAGTGTGTTGGTGCTACACGGGAAAACTTAGTGTCACTCCAAAATGATGGCAATAACGATGGGTAAGTAATGGGCACGCAAAATATTACAGTGCATACGCCTTTTTTCATAAATAACTTCGTCGTCTTATTAGAAACACGTTACCACACATTGTTGCGCTAAGTCACGAGCTTTAATCTAAATTTAAATTCAATTTGATCATTACGATCAGCCATTACAAGCCAGTGATACACGTCCGCACGCCGGTACGACGCTCATCTATACTCTGTTTCACCTTATGATGTACCGCAGGAAAGGCTACAAGCGCGAGCTCCTTGCTCTAGGGAGGCTCTGCTCTAGGGCACATCTCGGCGGCACAAGCTCTCGTGCGTTAAGAGTAGCTCCCAACGCTATGAGCTCGCGCTTCTAGCCTTGTCTGCTGTACAACATAAAAAGTAGGGATTGAACCCAGGATTCTGGGTTCTGCAGCGCGAGCTTTCGCTCCGCGTGCTCCGAGCTGGTGTGCGCGAGACCACTCGGCCACTCGCCACAACGAAACATCATAGAGTGTGTGGAGGACGAGCTGGAGGGCGATATCCGCGATGTTGAACAGTGGAAGCGCGTGGTTGGAGCACTTTTCTCCCTGAGAGCCCAACGCCTTTCAGATGAGAGGCAGCTGGACCTGGATGCCGACGCACAGGCAAGAATTTCAAGTGACATCGATCAGCAGCTGCAGGCCAATGCCTTCACCATAGACACTCTCATGACCGACAACCTACCTGTGATCAGTCGAGAACGGTGGACTTTCCAGAGGAACGAACGGTGGTACGAAGGCACCTTGCCCCATTTGGGCGAGTTCCATTTCAAGCAAGCTTTTCGCGTCTTTCCTGCCACCTTCAGATTCCTGGTGGAGTTTTGCAGGTGCCTTCTGGCCGTCGCTGGCCGTCGCGCAGGGGCCAAGGCTGGAAACTAGAGTAGCCGCTTGTTTTTCTACAATGCACTACTTTCCTGCCAACAAAAACCAAGTGCACATCTAATATTACTCCTATCGAAATTGTACTAATTTTGCGCAGCGTTAATTTCTTCTCTTATTTTTACTCCTTGAACGCTGCTATCGAGATTACACACTTCGTCTACCGGAGCGAGCGTAGTGTGCTCCCCGAACTCACTTCATTGGAAGTGTATTCTTCGGGCAGGGCTGGGGATTGAGCTCAGGATCACAGGGTTCTCCAGCGCGAGCTTTCTCTCCACGTACTCCGATCTGGTGGGCGCTAGCCCACTCGGCCACCGATACCCCTTAATAAAGAAACGTTGAAAAAATTAGACGTTTACGATTCTCTGTAATGCCGAATTAGAGCGCAGCTTTTGAGGAGGAGGGAGGAAGGGTACGAAGGGGAGGCTATGCCAGCTGCTCCCCCTCCGTACCCTCCCATCCTCCTCTCCTGTTCCCATCCTACTAAGCGTAAACATTTCGCTAAATTTCCCGCTAAATTTAGCCGGGAAATTTTCCCGCTGAATTGACGTGTGACGTCACATGACACGTCATCTGAAATTTTAAGTGTGACGTCACGTGACGTCACACGGGTAAAATTTTTTTCTCTAAATTTAGCGGAAACATTTTCCGCCAAACTTAGCAAAAATGTTTACCGCAAAATTTAGCGTGAAAATTTTACCCTCGTGACGTCACTTGCGACGTAATTTTGGGAAACAGCCCTTAATTAATGCAACGCGCGGTTACGCCGACGCCGCTCAACTCAGAAACGGGTGCCTAGGAGCTGTGCTCTAAAACAACGTTACATTAATGAACGATTTTTACGCCAATTGGATGATTCTGATCGATAATCGCAAGCCAAGATAAAGAACGAAGCATATCCAACTTTGGCGTTCCGCTTCGTTCCACGGAAGTCTACGAGGAAGCCCTGACACTGCCTAATCAGATCCTAATTATCGTGTTGTCTCGAATAGTTACATGCTGAAACAAAAGTAGGCTCTATCATTCTCTGCGAACCAAGATAGCCATGAATGACTGACTTCGTCGTCGTCTTTTATCAATTCACCGCTGCGCTAATCTTGATTCAGATCAGCCTATACTCCAAGTCCACCCCACTATTTTTTTGCAATGCCACTCTTCTACATGTCGTCTCTTTCACGAATTTCTTTTTCTTTATAAAAAAAAAAAAACTTACGCCACGCTTTTGGTTTCTGTGTTGTTACGTTTTACTGTTGAAACACTCCTATTGATGCCACGCACTCGATCGAGCGAAGTGAGTTCGTCAAACTCACTCCAAGCCAAGTGTGTTCCTCAAGAAGGAGCCGTGTGGCACACTATAGAAATGACACTAAGGGCGAAGTGCACTCGCTTGTAGTGACACTAAACTAGCCCGTCTGACAGGGGTCTTTGAGTATCGGCACTTTTTCCCCCGATATTGTTGTGGGCGCCGCCACCTTGGTGATTAGTAACAAATCAAATGCAACTGCCGATCGTCATGATTCAAAAGTGCGACTTCCTCAGCATTAGGATTGGTGTCAGGAAACTCACGTAATATCGCTTTGCTTTGTCGCGAACTGTTTAAACAATTGTGGAGGACGGAAAAGCGTTTCCTGTGATTTCAGATAAAGCTTCAGATAACTGACAACCATCATTTTAAGCACCAAGATGTGTATGAAGCGTAGCTTATTTAGTGGCTCTCGTTTAGCCCGACCGCACAAACACAGAAAGAGAACGAACTGCTTGACCTCGCGTTCTTCGCGCTGCTTCAGTGGCTTTATCAGCCCGTAGCGTTGGCTGCGCTCCAAACAATGGTAAAGCAAAGCAAATATTTAGATCTTAGGGGTTCACAAGCCAAAACAACAAAAATCACTTAACCCGCCCCAATAAAACAAAAATTGCAGGTTAATTTGACTAACTGGAGATCTTTTGACGTGCCACCGAAATCTCAGATTGGCCTCCGTCGGATTGCGGGCACCTCGGCCGATATTTAAACCCGACAAGTATAAATTCATAGGCCAGCGCGTTGGCTCAGACACACTGAGACGATTTAATGTTTTGTGTTTTGTTTTAATATCATTGCCATTTAAGGGCCACCGAGGTGGTTTTTGAAACAAAATATAGTCAAACCATTCCGACAAGCATAGTTTGATTGCCAAAATGATTTTCGCAAGTGATAAAAAACATTAAAATGCTTTCGCATACGTGGCGGAATTTGAAATGGCAGAATGCATTTCATGGCGCCCATTTCATTTGGATCGCGTCGGCCCTGTGTACCAACGTACAGTATAACGCGCGCAAAGTAGCTGTGGTGCACCCGCAGCCTCGCGCTTGTTGTTCTGACATCTCTGGCTCGCTCACTGCGGGCATCCAGGCATCTGACACCCTGACATCTGGCGCTTTTTGTGTCTTTCACGTGGCGTGTGCCGCACACGACGGAAAATGCAGATCAAGCTGTTCTTGAACACGTGTCGCCATCTGTAATTTATATTAAGAAACTATAATTTGCCGTAACTGAATGGAAAAGGTTTGAGGTCTTATAACATTCTTAACGTGTAATATATCAACATGAAAGTTCTGGAAAATATAATATCGAAGGATGCTTCATAATTTAATGTCTCGTTATTTTGATTAGTTGACGTGATTCCGTTTTTATAGCGCCATAAAATAATATCCTTTTAAACTTTATTTTTCATTTTAAATTATACATTATCTGTACAATTTGTTGCTTACTTTTGTCATTTATTACATTCAACCTAACGTTCACGTAAAATATCGTGTATGATGGGACGTTATAACTCGAGAAATATCTTTTTCAATTTTAGAGACGGTGTTTTATTAAAATTTGTATAATTAACTAACAATTAAAAATAATCGTAATATCGAGACATTAAAGTATTGTTGAAAAACAGCTCTTTAATTTAACATTAACTTTATAACTGTAAGATACATAAAAAGAAAGTTATAAGCCGTCAAAAATGCACCAAAACGTCATGAACGGTGGGGTTGCACCTTAAATGGGTAGCTGACGCACTTTTCCAGACCTCTGGGTTAGTAGCGGACTTCTAAAGCTTTTTGTCCGTGAATTCGGCTGTTGCGCTTAATTAGGCAGAAGTAAACCTAAACCGCATTTATTTTGTCAAAGACATGCAGCGATTGCCGCAGGGCATCTCTGGCGACTGTTATCTGTCCAAAGCGTCGTGACGTCATCTTCGGTATCCCCGAGCCAGGTAGTGCAACGTTACCAGATTAACTCAATTACAAAACTGCCCATAGACGTATGGTTCCACGCATGCTTGAGTACATGAGGGGGCGCAGGAGTCGCCAGTCTCGTGGCACCACTGCCTTGCGTGATTCATTGTGTCTGTATTTACTGTCTCTGCGGATTTGAGAACTGCATGTGGTGCTTGCTGCTCGTAAAAAAAACATCCTTAGGGGGCTGCTAAGAACGCCAGCATCTTATATTTGGGGTGTCCAAAAGCAAGATAAGGGTGTTCCTGTAGCACCCTTAGGGTGCTAGGTCTGGAGCAAGCTGATTATGCCGTTAAAGGTATGAAAGCTTTTAGCGTGTATTTAAATGGGTTGTTCGAAACGCTTGTTCAAAGCGATCTTCCCCTTTCCTCTAGAGCCTTACTAATGATGTTATGAAATATACGTGGCGGATGAATTATGGAAGCTATGAGCTCAAATATGGGGGCCGGTGCTCTACAGTGAATACTTTTCAGTATATTCCACCTATTAACATGCATGTCTTCACAATAATGGCATAAACAAGTCCGTAACGCCTGCCGAAACGGAGCGACCGAATATCGGTTGGGATTCCAAAAGACGACTTGTGTTTCTAAACACAAAAAGGGTCTATAGGCTGTTTAAAATAAGATGTGCAGGAATAGCTCAACCCAGATTCCCGGTGAAAAATGCTCTGCCCATTAAAAGCACACTAGCTTCATTGCGTCACAAAATGGGACTCCTAGAAACATATGCCCATCTATAACTACACAAAATTGCTTAGAAATTAAATTTATACGTTTTATAAACTGCGAGCAATTGTGTTTAGCACCTGTCCCAGTCGTTTCTTGCCAGAAGAGGGCCACGGGCACATTCGACCTCATTTGTGTGGGGAATGCTTTGCTTTTTCTAGGCGGAGCTTCCTCGTAGATCTTAGGTTGCAACCGGAGGCATAGTGCACCGAAAACCAAATGGATCTAACCCAATTTAAACAACACTTAAAATCAACTTCAAAAGCTCGGACATTGTCATTTACCTACTAAAGTATGGTTAAGAGGCACATTTTCGTGGCGAAAATACAAAAGTTCGCTTCCTGTCTCACTAACAAGTTACATAGAAAAACCAAGATGTTCCTATGGCTAAATGTAGAGTTAACATTTCCAGATTGAAAGTTAAAGAGCGTTCCTGCTGGTTGAGTGGTCTTTTTTGTTGCACAAAAGAGGGAACAATAACAAAGTCCAAATGTTTCTTTTCCTCCATGTTTTGTTACTGTTACGTCAAAAGACCCAAACGCCGACGACGTTTTTTTTAACACTGACACCAAAAAGCAGAGGTCAAACATAACATTATTAAAATTCTGCAGGAAAAAAAAATGTCAAGATGGTTCAAGGCATTAAACAAAATTGCACCCAATATACAAGGCAATTAGAACACATATGTTTGCAGTTATAACAAAAATAAACATATTTAGTAAAGAAAACAGTGATTTCACTAATGAAGTATTCAACAGCGTCTGACGTCTCTAACTTGGTGTTGGTCGTAACAAAAATACGGCTTTTATTTTTAACTTCCGATTCTGGGAAGTTCGCTCTTTATTATAAAAATGCCCTATTCCGCCTTACCGTTGTTCTAAATCACTACGTTGGAGCATGAGAAACTGATTTTTCCTAAATCGAAATAAGGTATGTTAGACTAAACGATGTAGAGGAGCTTAAAGCAACCAAACGGAAGTTCAAAAGTGGCACTCCCCCTTTCCTCACCGGCCCCCCCCCCCCCCCCCGGTTGCCACCATGTTGCACGCAAAAATGACTACTCGTCACGTAACCTCGCAAGAGCCGTGACGTCACTGGTAAGATGGCAGCGCCCAGAGCTGGCGGATGCGAGTTTGTTCGGTGCGGGATAGTCGTGATGTGCCGGTTCTTGCCAACGATTTCGGACGTTTTCTTGATCTTTGACGCAGTTATAACGTGAAGACCTGAAGGAATGAGACTTTGTACCCTTTTCGCGCAAGATCGCCCTGCATATGAGCACCTGTGAGACAGGATCAGTGGTATTGCTGTAGCGGTACTCGGATGCCCGGATGTGTTCGAGGATCGATATATGTTTCAGCATTAAATGTTTTCTATTCCTCTAACTTTGTTTGAACTTTTGAATGTCTGAGTATCCATGCGAAATGTATGCGTCGCATGTAGGGTCTAGAGGCAGTTGTTTGAGCCAATATATAGGTAACCACAAAATCGCAGCAACATTAAGCGAGAAAGCTCCTGCGATCGTTACGTTTTTGTACTACTCAACGATTTTACTATAGAGCTTTTAGCATAAACTTTTTGCATTTTTCTAGCTTTGTTTGAACATTGTAACGTCTAAGAATTGAAGCGAAAGGTATACGTCACGTGTAGGGCCTAGGGGAAGTTGTTGCAGCCCTGGGTCATCGAATAATCAACAATGTTTAGCGAGGCAGTCCAGCGGCCCGTGCAGCAGGGCTAACACTGCACTTTTTTGTCAGGAAACAACGCACGGCCCGATCCCGTCTGATCATCACAGGCAGGAGCTGACGTGGCCCATCTCTGCCAACACAGCGTGACTCACCGATTATGAAGGGCACGGCCAACACCCACGTGACCCACCGCAACGACATCTGCTGACAACCAAGGCATATAAGCGGCTACCCAGCGACGGAACGGCGCAGTCCAGCGGCCCGTGCAGCAGGGCTAACGCTGCACTTTTTTGTCAGGAAACAACGCACGGCCCGATCCCGTCTGATCATCACAGGCAGGAGCTGACGTGGCCCATCTCTGCCAACACAGCGTGACTCACCGATTATGGAGGGCACGGCCAACACCCACGTGGCCCACCGCAACGACATCTGCTGACAACCAGGGCATATAAGCGGCTACCCAGCGACGGAACGGCGCAGTCCAGCGGCCCGTGCAGCAGGGCTAACACTGCACTTTTTTGTCAGGTAGGTAGAAGTGGCATGAATGTTCTATGGCCTGATTTATGTAACCGCTGGACTGTACAACTACAGCAAACTGTTTTACTATTGTTGTTTTCTTTTCATTGCTTGTTTATGCATATTTGTTGTAATTCATTGTCGAAGAGGGCATTAAAGGCGAAACCTAAAAAATGGACATGCTCCCGGTACTGTCCGCTATTGAAGAAATAAAGAAGGAACTAAAGTCTGAAATTGCTGAGCTAAAAGAGAGCACGGATTTCTGTTCCAAGTCAGTCGACGAGTTCAAGACTGCCCTGAAATAGCTAAAAAGTTTCAAGGCACAACTAGGCCAGCTGAATGCTGCAATGAGCAGTTGAGGAGTGAGAATAAAGAACTGCGCAGCAGTCTAGAAGATTCGGTGAACCGAATTGCTGACTTGGAGCAATACAGCAGGCTAAAGAACTTAGAAATAAAGGGAGTCCCTTTCAACACCAACGAAAACGTACAGGATGTCATAAAACAGATAACCGAAACACTGTCAGTTCCTCTCGAGATGCAAGACGTAGACGTTTGTCATAGGGTACCGACTAAACAGCCCAGTCAACAGCACATTGTTGTGCAATTTACAACACGCCAAAAAAGAGACGCGGTCTTGTACGCGGCCAAGAAGAAGCGACTAACCACTAGAATGATCGGCATCCCCGGACAAACGTCTCCTATATTTGTTAATGAGCATCTCACCTTGTCGAACAAGCTGCTCCTAAGTGAAACAGTCAAGGCGAAGAAAGGCAAAAGCTGGAAGTTTGTGTGGACGAAGAATGGGAAAGTGTACGCCAGGAAAACCGAAAACTCTGGGGTCGTAAACATACAAAACATGTCAGACATTGAAAAAATCGTGTAAACTACCATGGCAGAAACACAATTCACCATTCCTGAACCGGAGGTTCCCTGCAACTATTATAACGCTGATACCTTTAACAAACTTGATGTGGTTGCCAAACCTGGCTTTTCGGTTTTTCATATGAATGCAAGAAGTCTGCAAAATAAAAGAGATGACATAGAAATATTTCTTACACCTTTAAACACAACATTTGATGTGTTAATGTTCACAGAAACATGGTATTCAGCCAAGGCATCACCAATACAATTTCCAGAATATATGTGCTTGCATATTGATAGAACTAGCAAATCTGGAGGTGGCGTAGCTATCTATCACAAATATGCACTTTCAATGACTGTAATCGAGAGTTGCTCGGTAATGACTACTGATGTTGAATGCCTTGTTGCCCAGCACCATGACACTTACTTTGTAGTGTTATACCGCTCCCCATCCGGAAATTTCGGAAAGTTTTGCTCCTATCTTGAATCTATACTAACGAACCTCTTGTATAAAAACGAAAATATTGTAATAATGGGAGACATCAACATCGATCTACTTTGTGACACAACTAATCAGCAGCAATTTCATGACCTAATACAGTCCTACGGCTGTGCGAACTTGATAAGTATTCCAACAAGAGTGACGTCATGGAGTAGCACCCTTATTGATGTCTGCATTACGAATATAAACTCACTAGACGCTGTTCCTGGGGTGTTCTTGGCGGATATGAGTGACCATTTCCCTTTGTTCTGCTTCCTTTCGCACCTTAAGCCCTCCCGCAGTTTACCGCAATCAAGTAGTAATTTTTTTCAAAAAATTGATCACCACAGTTTAGAAACTTTTCATAATCTAATATCTGAAGCACACTGGGAAGACGTGATGTTTTGTCAAAATGTCGAAAAATCTTATGGTATTTTCCTTGCAGAACTGCAAAAGTGCTATGACGCAGCATTTCCTTTACAAAAATTTAGAGTAGGACGCAAAAAATGCAGAAAACCATGGTTGTCGAGTGACTTGGTAAAACGTATAAATAAAAAAATAGGATCTTTCAAAAATTTCAGAAGACTCGTGATAACAGCATACTCAAAGAATATAAGCAGTACAGGAATGCACTGAACCATGACATTAAGAAGGCGAAAGCGCAGTACCATATTAATAAATTCGACAATCTTCGAAATGATCCAAAACGTACCTGGAGTGCCCTAAAATCTATTATAATGCCAAATTCTAAGTCTGCCACCATAAATGAACTGCGAGTGGGGTCCGAAGTCTACAGAGGACGTGACATGGCTAATGCAATAAATGAATATTTTATAAATGTCGGTGCCCACACTGGTCAAAATACTATCGGACCTGAGACCCTCGCGCAAACGCACCTGGAGCATACAATTATGCTATATCCTGTTACTTCCACTGAAGTTGAAGCGGTAATAAGGACACTGAAAAATAAGAGCTCCTGTGGAGATGATAATATAAAAGTTGCACCAATTAAACACGTGTCTACCTTGATAAGTAAGCCACTAGAACACATAGCAAACCTTATATTTGAAAGTGGTATTTTCCCAAGTCCGTTAAAAACTGCGAGAGTTACTGTGATACATAAAAGTGGCGACAAAGATAACATCAGTAACTATCGTCCGATTTCTATACTCCCAATACTATCCAAGGTTTTTGAAAATCTGATAAATAACAGAATACAAAATTTTCTAACATCTTTTTCGGCACTCTCGCCAGCCCAATACGGGTTTCAAAAAGGCAAATCAACCGAGCATGCACTGTTACACATCAAAGATAAGATTCTAAATAATTTTGAAAACAAGTTGCTTACACTTGGCGTATACTTGGATTTCCGGAAAGCGTTCGATAGCATCAATCATGACGTCTTATTACAAAAATTGCCTCACTATGGCATTAGGGGAAAGGCCCTAGATTTAATAGGTAGCTTTCTGCAAAATCGCGGACAATATGTGCAAATCGATGGTATTTGTTCCGACCACATGACACTTAAGTATGGGGTTCCGCAGGGTTCCATTTTAGGACCGTTACTTTTTATTATCTACCTTAACGACATAGTCAGCATCGCAAACTCTCCAAGTTTAATTATGTACGCCGATGACACTAGTCTTTTTTTTTTCTGGCACTACTATTGACGTCATTGAACGCGATGCAAATAATTATTTACGAACTTTAAGTAGCTGGCTGGAGGCAAATAAAATGCAACTAAACAGTAAGAAGACCAAATATATGCTATTCGGGGCAAAAAATAAAAAAAAATTGCCAGACCACCATGCTTTAAAATAAATGACTGCACTATAGAACAAATATCTGACTGCAAGTTTTTAGGTGTATGGTTTAATGACCAATTATCTTGGACTACACAAACCATGAATATCAAAAAAGAGTTATCTAGAGCTGTAGGAGCAATTTATAAAACAAGGGATATCTTGCCTACCTGGCTACAAGTACAACTATATTATACTTTGTTTTATCAAAAACTGTATTATTGCTTTCTAGTATGGGGTACGACTTGCAAAACAAACTATAAAGGGCTCATTAGTTTACAACAGCGCATAATACGAATTGTGGCAAACGCAAAATACGATAGTAATGCCAATGAATTACTTGAAAAGCTTAACATCTTACCGCTCAACAGTCTATACCACTATAAACTTGGACAGCTAGTTCATGCAAAAGGAATAAATAGCTTCGATTTAACTCCCTCAAATCTAACGGACTATAACCTAAGGGCAAAGTCAGCTTATAAACTACCACGAACTAGAACGAATTACGGAAACCAAAAGATCAACTTCCAAGTACCCCAGCTCTTAAACGCTCTTCGCTCCTTCTTGGTCAAACATGAGATACGTATTATGTAAATGTATTATTGGTTTTTACTTTTGCCTGCATCCGTTGTTCTTATTGTTTTAAAAGTGAATTATGGGAAAGGGGTTTTTTCTGACCTTTTTTATTGTCACTGTTTTAGATTGACTTTTTGACTGACGACCGTAGAATATATGGTATTTTTTAATCGTTATAATGCTTTCTATACACAAGCATTATACTCATTTTTACACTATGTACTTTATATTATGTACTTCATGCTTATACTCATTTTTACATAGTGTACTTTATAGGCCATTTTTGCTGTCTTATTTCCAGATCGTGTTTCTTCTCTCCCACTCCATGACAATGCTAATGGCGGGCGGTGTGATTTACTGTGCTTCCTGGTGTTTTTTGTTGTTTTTTTTGTACGCATATGTAATTGTTTTTTTCCTTGTATGATGTCTGAGTGTTATTACGATATTGTGCTGCTGTAGGTTTCTGCATGCGCGGATTCTTTTGTTTTTGTATTTGCCGCTGGATTTTGCCGTCCTTACCGGCCGCTGGCACCTCGTCAGGCAACTTGTTTGCCTTTTGTGCCAGCGGACCGTTCAAGTCGAATCTGTATTTGACTTGAAAAAATAAAAAAAATGATTGATTGATTTATTGATTGATTGAGGAAGCTCCTGCAATATTTAACCTTTCGTACTAATCGACGATTTAAGGGATTGACAGTTCTCAGGATTTTGATCTAACGTGCTTTTATTGCAGTATCTCTCATCATTCGATCAGTACTTTTTCTTAAAGTGAAAAGCTGGCGTTTGCTCAAGTGACGTGCACGCGAACTCTTACAAAGCATTCGAACCAATTATTCGGAAAAACATTTCATTACTATAATAAAACAGTTCATTTAGCCCCTTGGAACTCAGAACACAGTTAGCAAGTCTTCAAAGTCTTGATTGATCAGTGCCCAAATTACTGCATGCGACGTCCCTTTTAAATTAGTAGTCTCTTGACCTTGCCGATCGGTATCAATAGTTCACACTAACCTCCAGTGTATAATGACACTCCTCTTTGATGGTTGTCTAATCCATTATTTCAACATCTAGAATGTTGAAAAAAAACTGCAGCCCCACTCCTTAGAGGTCCAGAGATAGCGCCACACATATAAACAAATCGTTAAATTTAATGCAACTCGGAAATAGAAGATTAACGGCGCATTTTCCCCTTTCGTAGGATTTATTGCAGCCATAAGCTTTTACATCAAGAGTGCATTGTATCATTCGGTCGATTATTTAAGTGTTATAATTTATTTTGACAAGATAACTTGTTTTTGTGTTCGTCCTTCGGCCAAAAAAGCAGTATTGTTGCAAAATGTTGATTAACATTCATTTCAGTCTCATCAATAGACTTTTTTTCTCAAAAGTGTGCGCTGCCTGTACTTCGTTTCACCATAACTTGGCAATGTACAAACGCCACAGTCCCCTCGAGCTAATCAGAGAAATGGAGTGAAGGTGTGTGACAAATCTCTGCAGAAGGAGAGCACACTGATATGTTGTCACGTGCCTCTCTCCAGCGTGCATAGTGGCTTACTGGGACTGTAGCTTTCGCCGTTTACCAAAATTATGATGAAACTAAGTACAGTAGCTACTACGCTAATTATCCGAGGCTTTCCTACTTTGGTAATTTGCTCGACAAGACTGTTACGCCAGCAATCATTGTGAACTCGGCTGAGCGCCTATTGGACTCGAGTGCTACATTAGTGTTCATTGGGAATTGGGGCCCATTCACGTGCTTTACTCGAAAAAAATGGTGACAGTGAATGTGGCATGATGGGGTTTTCCAAAGGGCCTATTTTATCGTATGTATGTGAAATGTCCTGCTTTATAACAATGCATCAACATTGACTACTAATCTAGGTGCTTAGATTTGTGTTCGTCTTTTTAATTCGGAAGTTCTAGAGATAATAATTTCTTACGAGTGTAACATTTATTTTTAGTAGATGGGCCAGTTTTATGCTCATTGAAGGCAGTGTGCTATGATGTTATTATCATGTGTGTATAGCCCTAAATACTCTCTCTGCGCTGCCTACAAAGCAAACGCTCTTGGTGGGAATAAATTAATAAATAACATTTTCACATGACTGGAGGTTGTTTTCGGATGCTCCAGATGTTCAGGAGAGGTGGAAGGAGTGCCGCCCTATGTAACAATTTTATCAGTCTGTTTTGTCCTACTGATTATTATTGGGGGTTCAAAGAACCAAGTGTCCTCAAAAGCTCCACCGCATGCAGTGAACACAATTTTTGATGTATGTACCCTGAAGGTATAAAGGCTGGAGTGTGAATATGATGCGTACTTGGTTAGTATTTCAAATGTGTTTATTTTCGCTTGAATATATAATTATTAATTATTATCAAACGGTTCTATAACAAGTTCATTCTGCGACTGTCTTGTGGCAGGCGTTCAGTCATAGTGCCTGTGCTTCTTGTTCTCAGGTGACGCTCCTGGCACGTCGGTGTCCAGTTTGGTCGAGTGGCGACTTTTACTGACCGATGCCGTCTAGTGATCATACGTCATGTGCTGCCACTGACATCTGATGCGCTGCTGCAGGGCTTGCTTCTAATCCGCAAATTTTTCTGGAAGTTTTTTGAGTCAATGTAGCAAGTTCGGGAATGTATTTCTTATGTGGCTGTGCCTTTTGCTGTACCGTTAACTTGATGGCTGGCAACAATGTTTGTTTGCTATTTAAGGGGTAGCAGAAACGCACCTTAGAGATGAGGAGGAACCACCGTACATACCAGGCTACTTGGGATGCAACCGATAGGAAGGTGAACGCAAAGACGGAGGTCTAAGCATGTTAGCTAAAGGACATGACTGGGAAAGAGAGAGGGAAGGCAGCAGAGAACAATTGTGGTTGAAAGGTAGCGTAACAGGCCTCAACATTCTTCCAGGGGTTTACTTAACTGAAAACAAGAAATGACTTGAGGGAGAAAATACAGAACACTTTACATGTATATCGAGGGACATTGGAGAAATTGGCCTTAATCAGAAAATAATTATCATAGGAGACATAAATGCCCATTTAGAAGAGTTTGATAGATTCACATATACAACCGCAAAGTTGCTAGAAAATTTCTGTAATGCCCTTGACCTAGTGTTAGTGAATGCACAAGTAAAATGCGACGGCAAAATAACGTGGGACGAAACAACTCACACTCAACAATAGACTACTGCCTCACGTCCCACAAACTGTATGGCAGGTTAAGAAGTATGGAAATAGATGAGGAAGGAACAAAAAGCTTAGGGAGTGGCCACAAACGAATTAAGATTAAATTTGGCGAGTCCAAATCAGGACAGCAAGCCCAGGAACGACCGGGTAAACCTAAACTAAGTGAAGCTCAATTACAAAAAAAGTATCGAAAAACATTGAGAACATAGTATCGAAACAACCAGAAAGGGAATGGACATATGAGGATCCAGTAGGAATCTTTAAAAGAGAATTAGGGAAGCATCGAATTCAACAAAGAGGACAGCAAAAACGGAGACGCAAACCAAAAAGTTGGTGAGACAAGGAGGTCAAAGCAGCCATATTGTAGCGCTAAGAGGCATCCAGGGAGCATAGGTAGGCAAAAAAAAAAAAGGGGAGCCTTGTTAGGTAAAGTAGCCTCAAAATGGGAGAACTTCCAAGCGCGGAGAAGGGAAGCCTCAGCGTTAATACAGGCCGCAATTGGAATTGCAGGAGTGCAGTGGATGATGGAAGTAAATAAAAAAATATGAATGCGGCAAAAGGTTTTGAAAGCACATTAAAGCGCAGGGGAGAAAGACAGAGGGTATTCAACACTTACTGACCACACAGGATGGGAGAAGAGAAGAGAAGGAAGAGGCACGTGAATATATTATGCAGACAATCGAAGAAGCTTTCTCTAAGCTTGAGCAGAGGGAGGCAGTGAACAGCACGGTCAGTGGCAATGTTGAGGAGGAACAGATCTGTGTAACAATGGAGACGACTACAAAATAATGGGACAAGGCAGAAACTAAGGTTCCAGCAGGTACAGCGACAGGCCAGCCAACATTCCCATGAAGCTTATAAAGACACTAGGAAAAACAAGCAAATTGGAGTTACGACATCTGATTAACCAAGTAATTAGGGGAGGAGAGGTACCCAATGATTGAAAATTAAGTAAAATGAGACTAATCTATAGATAGATAGATGGGTACCTCTCCTCCCCTAATTACTTGGTTAATCACATGCCGTAACTTCAATTTGCTATCTTTGTTTCCTTTGCCTATAAGGCAAAGGAAACAAAGACAGCACTAAGTCACATCGCCCGATAACGGTAACTTCAGTTCTATACAGATTAGCTATGCAGATAGTAAAGCGTAGAATGGAGCAATGGAGAGAAGATGTGCAAATACTGGGCGGGCTTCAAAATGTATTCCGAAGAGATAGAAGGCTGGAAGATACCTTATTCGTCACCACTCAGTGTATAGAAATAGCAATGAAGAACCAAACTCCTTTATAGTTAGCTTATTTGGACATCAAGAGAGCGTATGATAATGTGAAGCAGGAAAAACTCTGGGGTCAGCTGAAGGAGTATAATTTAGATACAAATTTGGTTAGGTTTCTTCAGCAGGTGTACACAGACAATAAGGTAGTTCTAACATGGGAAGCAGAAACTACACAATCCGCAGCAATAGAAAGAGGACTCAGGCAAGGCTGTCCACTGTCACCTCTGCTCTTCACGATATATCTCGGTAAAATGGAAAAGAAATTAGAGCAGTGCGACTTAGGTTTTGATGTGAGTTATATGGAAGGAGGAAGAATTGCAGTACAGGTGTCACGTTCTTTAAGTGACAATGGTGTGAAGATGAAGAAAAGGAGAAGGGCGAGCTGAAGACAAGCGGAGGGCACGAGGGGTGTGTCTCGAGGGGGAAAGAGCGAACGACTGTGGCGGACAGCGCTCCCGGCAGCCCAGGCTACGCTCCTGAAAAAACCCTGGCCTCGTCCCAGGCGAGGGAACACCGTCGAGCCGGAGTGATATCCGACAGCGCTCCCGCCAGCTTAGGCTACGCTCCTGAGAGATGCTGGCCCCGTCCCAGGAAGGACAACACCGTCATACAGGAGCGGCATCCGATCTCTGACCACCATCCCTGGCCGCACTGCTCAGAAACCCTGGCATCGCCCCAGGAAAGGCAACACCATCAAGCCTGACGGACGGCCGGTTGCCGTTCGTCCATCGCAAGCTTGCCGGGCTCAAGTATTTCACCCTGGAAACCGTGGCTCCGACACAAGCGAAGAAGGGTCGGCTTTGAATCCATCCTTACTCAGGAACTGTGAGTGAACTTCAGGCCCCGATCAGACCTTGAGAGGGCACCAAGCTGATTGTGCTTCTGGAGACCCCTCTTATTTAATTCCATGTTGTTTTTTTTTTTTTTCGATTTCCTTTACGCTCATATGTCTTTGGTGTGTCTGATTAAATTGATTTCTTCCAACTACTTTTGTGCGTCCAGTCTCCTATAAGGAGGATTCACAGGCGCCATGTTTGTGGGTGCTGTTTAGAGCGCATGCTCAGAACGAGCCCACATTAATAGGCTGCTAAAACCGGCAATCTTGAGGGTGCGGAATGCACGTTACAGAAGAACTGTGGAAGCTCGCCATCAGCACGCGCTCAGCAGTCACGCACACAGCTATGGCCGCCAGTGAATACTTCCTATACATGGCTTGCACTGACGTCACAACAACGGCCATCGTGGTGGTATTGCTGCCGAGCGCGCACCTTCGGCAGCATACACTTCGCACCATCAAACTTGTTATTCTCGGCAAGAACAAATAGAAGTGACCACCAGCACGAGGCGATGACGTCACGAGCAAGCCATGTATACGCCCTCGACTCCTTGGAAGAACGTGACAATTGGCGAGCCTGCCAGGATGATGGCCCATTTTGTTGTCTCGTTCTTCCGGGAGGCATAGAGAAGCGGTTGGGATTGAAAGCAGCACGAAACGATGGAGGTAGAGAGATTAACGGTTGTCGGAGAGAAACTGGGCTATGCTGGGCCAGAGTTGAGAAAATGGGTGGACGACGAAAGAGCGCGATTAAAAAAGGAGAGAGCTCACGAGCGTGAGTTGGCAAGGGAAAACCGCGAGGGGGAACTAGCTAAGCACGCCACCCCCCGCGGGGGGGAACTGGCTGCCCCCCAAGGTTACGTGACCCCCTCCCCACCCGTCCCTTAAAGGGACCATGAAACGATTCTGAAATCGAATTTCATCCACCGGACGCCGTAAAAGGTGTGAAAACAAACACAAAAACACAAAAATAGGAAGCCAAAAAAAATTCTTTGCTATAGAACTTTTAAAAGAAAACTGGACTCTTTTGCGCCTTCTTTCCTTCGAAAGCTCTCTGACTTTTCACTGCTATGCATCCGCGGAACTGCAGCACGTCAGCCGAATCCACGTCGCCTATTGGGTAAGCGCCTACCTCACCAGCACCGCGATCATAAACAATAAATAGCCGGCAAATGTTTCCTAAAAGTTTTGTTAAATAATATTCAGATCCACATTTTGTAGCATAATTAGAGATGTGTGGCGAAAATTGCCAAATTTGATAATGCTGAGAGCCAAGCGCCATCTATCGTGTGGTAAACGAAGGACGAATTTTGCCCGGCGGCTTTTGCTCTGCGCGTGGAATCAGCACAGTGCCTGCTACGTCGCGCGCAAAGCGAGCGTGCCGTCGGGCGGCGTTCGCCAGTTATTCGTCACATAATTCGTTCCATGGAGTTCAGCCTTTACGCACTTTTTACGATCAAATGAGCATGGCCGACAGCGTCGCTTGGTCGCGACGACCGACGAACGTTTATTTTTCTACATGTTCTTCTCGCGCGTCCCGACTTCAAGCAGCAAGAAAAAAGTACTTGAAACAGACCACGACGAACAAGAACGCTGGATCCACGAACACCCGAGAAAAGCTACGACGGTCACGAATCCACCGACTCCGACCAAGCGAGCTGCGCAGAATATAGGCCTAGCAGGCACTCCGACTCGGCGCAGCGTTGCTTCGACGGTACTTGGCCAAGACAGTCTGCCCACGACCGGCTGGCGTGCTGAATGGAATATGCCCGCGCGACCCTTCTGGACCCTTCCCGTATTATAGTTTGATCGCTGACCTCAATTTTAGATTAACAGGTGAGGTAAATCTCTTCCCCTTGTCATCTCCTTGTTTTCCGAGGCAGTGTTGACGAACACTGTCGTCGAAAAGGAACTCACGTCGATTCTATCTTCTTGTTTTGTGTGATATAGAGCTCGAATAAACGCCGTATGGATTACCTTCGTAACACGGTATGTACACTTTGTTATTAGTATGCCATTTTTATTCTGACACGACTGCACGTCACTGTCGAGCTAAAAAGTTCGTGGGAGCTACGTGCAATGCCGGGCCAACCTTCCTTTGCCGAGTGCCGCGTCACTATCGAGTTGCAATCGTAAAAGATCGGTCCCGAAGCGCTCACCAACAGCGCGAATACAGCACTTCCATCAAACGCGCGCGTCCGCTCAGAGTGTGAACAGGTATTAACGTGGCTCTTGCTGACACTGTCGTAGTTCAAACGTATCTTTTTTTAGCGTCGGCTCGCTCCTGCATCTCCGAGGCCGTGAAAAACGCCGCGGCGATTTGTTTCCATCTACGTCGCTTTGCAAACGACTGACACGGGCCGCCTTTTACCAACAATGACAGCTGGGTTGACTTCTGGAGTCTTCACCGGAAGACTCGCCGCACTTCCCAACAGGCATACCGGCGTATGAGACTAGTCCCATGCTGTCGCTGTAGCGCAACATATCTCATTGAATTTCGCACAGCTGCGATGTGTCCATGGCTATCGCGGCGATGAGAGGTGTCGATTCAGAAAATACGTTCGTGACATCAGCGCAGTAAAACCTACCGGCGCACCCCCAACTCGCCGCCGCTAACGCTCCCACTCTCCTACTGCCGAGAGAACTTCCGGTTCCTGTCCCAGCGTACGTCACGACCGTCAAAATTACGCCACAACTTGTTTTGCGGTCGGTTGGAGAGAAAGAAAAAGTCGATATTTCATTACTTTTTTGTGTAGAAATTAATGAACCGAGACGAAAACGGATGCCTGTTCGGCATTCAGTGAACGTTGAAGGTTTAATGTAAAAGTTATCTGGCAAAAGTAAAAAGGTCATTTCATGGTCCCTTTAAACGTCGCCCGGCATGGTGATGACGGTGTCGTCGTTGTGGACATTAGGGTGTGGATGGCGCTGCTGGTCGGACAGGCCTAGCAGTTCCGGTCGGCGCCGCTGTACGAAAGCGACGGACTGTTCAAGGTCGCGCTCGCCGAGCCGCTTGATGCGTGAAGGCACGGCCACATTGGCGTCGCGGAGGCCTGCGGCGTGACGGTCGTCGCTGCCGGTTGTCGACCGAAACCAGTTTTCGGCTTCACCGGCGCGACGTTCTGCGCCGCAGAGCCAACCGCTCCTTGCGCGGTTCAGAGCTCGGCGCCGCTCGCCGCAGAAGAGAGGAGCCAATGGGAGGTGGCGTAGATAGTGACGTTGCGATGCCATGGCATCGCTCAAGCCGGTCCCCCGCGCCTCTTTCACGCTCCGAAGGACGTGTTTCGTGTCGTCTGCTATACCTACTTCGCCCCCGATGCCTTCCCCAACGGAGCGGTTCTTTGAAACTGTGCGACTGATTCCCTTTTTATATGACAAGACGCAGCCAGACTACCAAGATAATGACGCTAAGAACAACCGCTGGGAAATTATAGGAGAGGAATTCGGAATTACAAGTCAGTTTCTCCGTGGCACTTGTTGCATGTCGTCTGTGTTGTGACGGATGTCGTGTTGATTTGGTGACACTTTCGAAAGTAGCCTTCATCTCTGGCGCGCCGCCGGGGCAGCAAAGCACGGACCTTTTCTTCGGTGTTTTGGTAGAACCAACTCAGCCGGGCCCAAAACCTGTGCCTCCTTCCTTTCAGAGCGCGGTGACGTCGCAAGATCAACGAGCAGGCTAGGATAATCACTTTCACGCTGATCACCAGGTCATCATGGGCACCTACCATGTAGGCAGCGAGTGCGGTTTCGATGCTGATATATGCGAAACATGAGAGCCGAAACAGAAGAATCTACCGAAGAGCAGACGACGAAAGAGCGGGAAATCCGGAGGGAGGCGCGCGCGCGATCGCGAGAGCCAGTGCTGCCACGTGACGCCCGCAAAACGGAGGCCAATGTGGACTCCTCGCGTTGGGACGCAGGACGGCGGTGCCGCCCAGCGGTGCCGACCGGCGGCGCCGTTCACGCTAGTGTGGTCAGGCCTTTATGCAGTCAGCGCCCGCCCTCTCCACATGAAGTTGCCTGCATTCAAGTGCCGCGCGGCTAATTTGGGGAACCCTAGCGAGCGGACAGAGGAGGCACAGCTACTCCACTGTGTAGAGTGAAGCCGACTCTGTGGGGTGGCGACCCTGAAGGGTTCGCCCGCGGAACCGCTCGGGGATGGTTGCTGGAGTACCGCCCTGCTCTAGGCGAGGCTGATCTCTCCATCGTATGTCCGACGCCCAACCGACAGGGGTGTGTTCCTTGGAGTTAGCGTGTGGCTTGTAAAAGCAACTGACCGAGGCACACAGCCATACTTTTGCAGCCGGACAGCACTCAGGCCACAGTCGCTCGCATTTGTCTGCAGAACGAACGGCTTGTTCAAGTCTGTGAGCTGTAAATAAGCCTAGTAAGACACGGCTTTTGAAAGGGCTGCGAATGCGCGTTGTTGTTGTTCGGCCCAACATCACTTGACAACTTTTGTTAGAAGGTGATTGAGCGGTTGAGATATCTCGGAACAGTGCGGAATTAAATCCTTGTAGACCGCGATCATTCTGAGGTATTTTTGTAGGCTCTTTACGTCATGTGAGCCTGGGTATTCCGTAATCGCGCGCATCATACTTCGTTCGGGCGCGGCCAATTGAACTTTTCGGGGTGAATCGTGAGGCCAGCATTACTCATTCGCTCAAATTTAATACAAAAGTGCTCAAGATGATCCTCAAGAGTTTTCGAAAAAACCACCACTTCGTTCATGTATGCCATGGCAAATTCGGACTTCGCGTCCCCGAGTACAATATCCATTAGGCGCTGAAAATTTGCTGGTGAGTTAGACAAACCAAACGACACTCGGGTGAACTCAAACAACCCTTTGTGGCAGATGAAAGCAATTTTCTGAACGTCTGGTGGGTGAATCTTGATCTGAAGGTAGCCGAGTGCAGCAGTCGGAACAGTACAACCAGGGGCGACGTTACCTTCAGTTGGGGGGAGGGGGGGGGAGAGATTTTGTGCTCCGGCGTGTTCACCCACGAAGTGACGCCGCTCGAGGCTTCGTATTTTCCCTCGGAGAGAGGTGGGAAGGTCCGTTTCGTGGGCGTAAAAAGTGATCACCACTCACTTACAAACTAGTTCACTGTGAGTCCAGTGAAGAAACCGGACCTGTACATGTCACCGACTTTAAACAATTTTTTCAAGTAGAAGACGAAGATTTCTCGCAGTCTCGGAACGACACTGATGGCAATCCCGTTCTTGAAGCCCTCTTGTCTCCACCACGGCGGCGGCACGTAATTCCGCTCAGTGTGAATGGCTTCCCCGACGAGGCGGGCGCACCGGGCTAACTCTTCAAAGGTCTCAAAGGTGCGGTTAATGAGGTAGACGTGGTATCTAGGGTGGCACTGTCTCCTCACCCGAGCTGCTTTGTCTTACTCCGGTGTATTCGGGTCCGCTCTCTCGAAGAGCACTTCCATGACCCAAACGTACTGGATCCGACTTTCTTCCGGGTGCTGCGTCCTTGCCTCGAGCTTTAGAAGAATCTGCGTCGTGCAGCCCGCAGGCAACAACTCGTCTCGTAGCCTGGTCTGGAAGTCCGTCAAGCTGGTAAAGAGGGCCTGCGACCCCAACCAGCACCTGACGCTCACTTGTAATGCAAGCGGCATAATGCAGTCCACAATGAAGGCTTTCGATGCACTGGAGGCATGGTGGTACGTCTGCAGCTTGCCAAGGAAGTCTGCCACGGACTTGACGTCATTGTACCTCATGTAGACTGGCATAGTCAAGTGTGGTCGAGGCTCTCATGATGGGGTCTCCTGCTGGTCAGGCACGAGGGCAAGACGCTGCATCGCGGAGGCGCAAATCTCCGTGAACTTTGCCAGGCGGTTCCTCTGTGCAGCTTCTGCCATTTCATGATCCTCTTTCCGTGTCGGCATGACTGCCAACACACACACAAAACGCCCCCAAGAAACCGACACAAGCAAGCAAACGTTTTCTGAGGTCACAAAACAATCAGACTAACGCCAGTAGAACCAACGCCGACGTGACACGGAAGCACGGAACGATAATAGTGAACCATGGAAGTGGAAAAAAGAAAGAAACAAAACCAAACCTCGTGAGATTCCTGCAGGTAGTTGGCATACCACACTTTCGCGTCATTAGTGTGGCTTAGTGCATACCCGATCCGGGAAATAACACAGAGCCAACGGTTTCGATAGCAAGGAACTACATTTAAGTGAACAAGGACGGGACGATAAAAGAGACTAACATTGAAAGAACTTGTCATCGGCGGTGCTTGAGTCCAGGCACCGACTGCCTATGTGCCACCTCTGATCAGCGTTATCATGGAGGAGCACGCGGTGTGCGCGTGGCCGGCTCGACTCCACCGCCACGCGAGACAGTCCGCCGCTCGTGTCCGTTGCCGGGAAACTCGGCTGAGCAGCCACCAGGGTGCCCACAAGGTGAACGGGTACGTGTAAATTACGCAGCACGTCGACAACAAGACACGATGCAGCCAAGCATGGTCTGGAACTTTCTTGAATAGTAAAGATTGATAGAAGGACTGGACCAAGCATCCGTGACAATACAACAAAACTGACAGAAGAGAGTCTACCCTGACCAGCAAGGAAGCTGGATTGCATTAGTGGCATTCTGTCCGAATAAGTCCACAGACTCCTTCGGGGTTTTGACAATTGCCGTAGACGAACTGAACTGAAATGGATGTGGGACCACTTTTATGCTAATGAGACGCTGCAGACTGTCTCCGCAAAGTGACGTGAATGGGTTTTCCGGGTAGGCAACACGCACTGCAGTGATACACGCGCGATGAAGTGTCCGTACAGCTTGCAATGCAAGTAAAGAGTGTCGAAACGTTTGTGTCGACGAAACGTGCGGCAAACCAGCGGATGCAATACAAACTGAAACACCTGTTCTCCGTGAATGTGCACGGCTACGCCAGAACAATTTAGGAAGCGGCACAACATCATCGTGTACGGCACGGGAACTACCAGCTTCAAAGCAGCTCTTTGGTGCGCCGCAGAGTTAAAGTGAATAAATCACTTGGACGAAGCGGCACCACGACTGCACACTGCCGAGCACGACTCACAGAATTTCCGTGGCTAAACTGAGTATCCAAATACATTGCACACACTTCACTGGAGACCTCAAGGATTTCGATGGTCAACTCGAGCACAAAAACGTAACGTTAAAATGTGTCTTAGAAATATCCGAATTAAACCGAAGTCCGAGCAACGCAGGGCCGATTGTCTCTTTCCTGCCAATATCGCTGTCGTTGACCAGCGAAATGTTTACCGTATACCTACACTCTTAGAAAAAAGGGGACCAAAAGGAGGTAACAGACCGCCTTTACCACCCTCCTCCCGGCCAGGGGTAAAGCGCCCCGCTTGATTACCTCCTCAGACGCAGCAGACACTAAGAATGCGGTGCTACCAGGTGAAGTTCGCCGCGAAGGCGCACCGAGGAGGCAGATATTACCTCCCAGAGGGTGCACCTGTTTTGCACGGCCAAAGCCTAGGCGCTGCGATTGGCTGTGGAAAGGCGCAAACGAGTTCGCCAATTGGTCTCCTCGTATGGCACGTGATTCTTGGCGCTCGGCCGCCCGGGAGCGTCGAAGCTTTCCCCGCCGACGCGGCTGGTCGTGTCGGCCTAACGGTCTTCCTTCTCGAATGTTCGACGGAGGCGTCCCAGCGCAGGAACGTTCTTTATTGTTCTGTTCGGCTCAGTCTCTTCTTACGAGGTCACCGAGAGAGCTGCATTGACTTCAGTCGAAGATCCAAGTTGTGTGCACCGTATGCAGGTAAGGAAATGTTCTGCGCGGTCGGCAATTTGCGTCGGTTATGACCGCCCGGGAAGGCGACCCCCGTCTTCCTTAGACAAAGGGTTGGCGGACATGTTGGCACGTCTGAAGGCGTCGAGCGTTCGATAAAATTAGTGTGTAGCGCGAACGCAAACACGGTTTAGACCATCGAAGTTCATAAAGAGCAAGAACAGGATTGACTGTCGCTTGCACTAGCGCATATTTAGAAGGTTGGCATACGATAAGCAGTGGCGTAGCCAGCAGCTTTTCCCGGTGTATGTGTGTGCGGGTGGAGGAAGTGGGAAAGCGGCGGTTCGGCGAGCGGGGCGGTCGGGCGAAGGCGCCTTTTGAATGGGGGGTCGCCTACGTTTAAGGCGTGAGGGGGTATGAGGTTTTCTGTTTTGGGGCCGTTGGCGTGTCGCGTCGGACGTTAAATTGAGGATGTGATCAAATAATTAAATTTTTCATAAGGTGTTTTTTTTCCGCAGGCATTCATTGGCGGCACCGGCCAACCGGCGCGATTTATTCTCAACGTCGTTGATATTTCGAAAAGACAGGGTTAAACGCTGATTTTTAATATCAACGTTTTTTTTTTTTTGTTTTTTTTTTTAATTTAACGAAGTTTAATAAATAGTTTGGTCAAATGTCACGTTACCTTGAAATACCGAATATAAATGTCTGAGTTAATTATTCGTGCGCTTCGCACAACATTAATAGTAGTATATTACGGAATAAGGTCATGAAGTTGTTACAGGCAGCGAGGCTAGCAATTATATTGTCTTGGCATTTTCTTTGCGTGTGATCAGGCATTTCTAAAACTCTGATCATTCAGTAGGCGAGTTATAGATACAACTCAAGTTTGCATTATTTGAAGTTGATTGAATATATTTCTTTCGTCCTGCGGCAAAGTTGCAGGGTGATTTCGTCGAGGGTACTGGATGCCTGCTACCTTGGACTCATCTCGTGACAGTTCTTAACACTGCTTTCTGCAGGTAAGCGGATTCCGATATTTTATTTTGATTTTCTTGTTCCCATTTTTTGCACTGGAAATGGGGCTCTTGATTTTTATGTTGATTTTGTGTGTGTGCTGTTCGTTCATTTCCGAGAGAAAATTGAGGGTATACTTCGAGTAAATGAATTAGATTTTCGAGAGAAAATTGAGGGTATACTTCGAGTAAATGAATTAGAGCAAGACACACAAGGCGCTTGACTGTGTCTTTTTCGGTGTTCTTTTTTTGTGTTTTCGTCCTTGTGTGCTGTTCTTATCATGTTTAAATAAGACATACATTCAATTTTAATCTGGCGAATTACTTTGGCAAGAATATTTACATATTTGCCGAAGTTCGACATTCGGCCGTTAGAAATTATTCATGCGCTTCGCAAACATTAAAAGTAGTATATTACGGAATAAATTCATTAAGTTGTTGCCGGCAGAGAGACTAGCAATTATAGTGTTGTCTTGGCTTTTTCCTTTTTTTTTGCGTGTGATCAGGTTTTTTTAAAAGGAATAATTCAGTAGACGAGTTAGATATGGCTCAAGTTTGCATTATTTGAAGTTGATTGAATATATTTCTTTCATCCTGCGGCAACGTTGCAGGGTGATTTCGTCGAGGGTACTGGATGCTTGCTACCTTGGACGCATCTCGTGACAGTTCTTAACACTGTTTACTGCAGGTAAGCGTAGTGCGATATTTTATTTTGAATTTCTTGTTCCCATTTGTGCACTTGAAATGGGGCTCTTGATCTTTATGTTTATTTTGTGTGTGTGCCGTTTGTTCATTTCCGAGAAAAAATTGAGTGTATACTTCGAGTAAATAAATTAGAGTAAGACACACAAGGCAATTGAGTGTGTCTTTTTCGGTGTTATTTTTTGTGTTTTCGTGCTTGTGTGCTGTTCTTCTCATGTCTAAATAAAACATAAATTCAATTTTCAAATTTTAATCTGGCAAATTAATACGGCAAAAAACTTTAAGTATTTGCCGAAGTTCAACATTCGGCAGTCAGAAATTAATCGTGCGCTTCGCAAACATTAATAGTAATATATTACTGAATAAGGTCGTTAATTTATTGCCGGGAGAGAGACTAGCAAGTATATTGTCTTGGCATATTTTTTTGGGAGTCATCAGGCATTTGTAAAAGCTGATCATGCGATAGGCGAGTCAGATGGCTAAGGTTGCATTATTTGAAGTTGATTGAATATATTTCATTCCTACTGCGTCAACGTTGTAGGGTGATTTCGTCGAGGGTACTGGATGCCTGCTACCTTGGACGCAACTGCAGGTAAGCGTAGTCAGATATATTATTTTTATGTTCTTGTTCGCATTTGGGCTCTTGAAATGAAGTTCTTGATTTTTATCTTTTCTTTGTGTGTGTGGTGTTCGTTCATTTTCCAGAGAAAGTTGAGGGTATACTTCGAGTAAATAAATTAGAGTAAGACACACAAGGCGCTTGAGTGTGTCTTTTTCGGTGTGTTCTTTTTCTGTGTTTTCGTCCTTGTGTGCTGTTCTTCTCATGTCTAAATAAAACAAATTCAATTTTCATCTGGCAGAGCACTTCGGCAAAAATATTTGCATATTTGCCTAAGTTCGGCAGTTAGGGTTGGCGGTCATAGGGATCTGCTGTGGTGCTGAGTAGCTAATGTGGTGTAGCGCTCTGTGGTGTATATTCTTCCTCTGTCCTTGTCTTAAAGCGCAATTATGTTTTTTTTACGTACAATGCCAACTCGCCCGACAATCAGCACTTGTATATACTAACCTGCTACACTAGTTGTACCCTTTTGACTAAGATCTGTTAGTCACCTAAGTAAATCGGGGTGACAAATTTAAACATGACCGGTGAATACTAAGTGCTTACTAATCTACGATTACCACCCACCATGTGATAATTTTAGTCAGTGGTAGTTAGTCAACAGTTAAACTGGTCACGTCTGGTAAGTATGGTCGATTCTTTATAATGCTGGAATCAGTGGCCCATCAAATGCTCCAAATGCGTCTTAGAAAAATCTAATATTTTCTTCACAGTTTCTTCAAATTTGGGATGATATGTTTCAAATTCATATCACATGATTTCCACATTTGTTTGGTTCCAGGCAGGCAGTGCAGTCTACCCGGAGGCTGTCAACTCAAGCCTAATTAATCCTGAGGCGCCCAGCTATGTGGCAGTGGAGGGAGACCTCGAAGCCGCGTCGCCTGCTGAGGCAGTTCTGGTTGCATTCTGCCTCTAGATCATCTTTAGCGACGACTAGAGCCCCGAAAGTGTTGTTCCAGATGTCTTTATTGCGCTTAGTGGTTTCATCTTAGAACTTTTATAAGATGTCTAGTCATGCCATTGATTTTTATGCCATTTTGTTTGTGACAGCCACAATAAAACATTGTCATGTACTTTCAGAACTAGGCCGTCTTCATCTATTATAAGGCCCACCTTTGAAGCACGTACTATCACACCCACAAAGGGCCAAAGTACCTTTCTTTAGGGGGTAAAAGTGATTCCATCAAGTGTGCATTTAACCTGTAATAAGGTGGTGAACTGGGCCAGTTGGTTGCTGTTATACATGATGGGGAAAACAGCTCGGAAAGCGTGGACTACGAAGAACAAACACAACAGCACAGCACTTTTCTATCGTGTTTGTTCTTCGTAGTCCGCGATTTCCGAGCTGTTTTCCTCATCGTGTGTATTTAACCCCAAAGTGGATCATAGTTCCCTCCAAAAGGAGGTAAAAGCAGCGCCCTCAATTACGTCGTCTTACCTCTCAAAAGGATTGAAATTCCCCCCTAAAGGAGGTAAAGGCTGACCCTGAAAGGAAGCACTTTTAACACCAAAAGGAACTAAGGTTACCTCCAAAAGGAGGCAATGTTGCACCCTAACCTAGGGGGTAAGTTTGCACCCTCGTTGCAGGGGGTAACGATACCTCCAAAAGGGATTGCCCTGTGTGCAAGTCGGTTACCCCCTTAAGGAGGGTACTACAGTACCCTTTTTTTTAAGAGTGTACGTGAGAGACCATGCTGAACTCTGAAGTAGGGTTAAAAATTTCCGGAAATATTTAAGGTCGAAAAAAGCAACGAAAAAAGCAAGTGTTTTTTCGCAAGTTTTAGAAACATTGGAACACTTGTCTGAGCAGGAATAATCCTGCAAAAATCTGAAAGAAAGCGACAAAGGTTATTAACGGCAATAGTTTTTTTTTTGCGAATTATTGTGGTGTAGTATCATTTTCTATTATTTGTTTTAGCATTAATGCAACCTTTTGTGAATTTAGGGGATTTTTCGCTACTCATCTGGCAACTGTCAGCAGAGGAAACTAGATTCAAAGAGGAAATCTAAAAGAATTTAATACAATCCACAGGTATATCGCTTTAGCTTTAAAAACCCTCGTGTGCAACGCATTAGTTCTCGAGACTCAGTAGCGGCGTTTGCTTTGGATCTGTTTGAACTTTCCGCTGCGTATTATGTGCTCGTTGTGCTCAATAATGGTAAAGGGTAAGCTGTGTGTAAAATTTGGTGTGCAAAGTACGAATTTCCAAACGCAACCCGTTTAAGGCTTCTTATCGCAAGATGTTCAAAAAGCCTTCTGGACATTCGACTTGCTGTGGCATCAGCCAAATCTACAAAATCGGCATTTGAAATGATGTGTCCCTCAAGAAGAAACACTTTCGTGGAATGTGTGCTGCCAGAGCGTCCACCGCCAGAAAACGAAAGCGAGAACTCTCGAAAAGAAATTGACCGCCCTATCAATCAGCATACTTCTATTCAAGCATGTGTTGACAGAATAACACCGGAGTGTCAAAGGAAGCTTGAGGAGGCACTCGCGCGAGCGATATATTGTGGTAAAGCTTCTTTGTCAGTCATCGAAAACAGGTACTCGCGAGTAGCTTTCAAGCTACTCAAGCCCGCATACACACAGCCCTCCAGGCACTCATTAGGTGGCCAACTGTAGGAGGCGGAGTACGTCCGAGTGATGACACAGGTAGAGGACAAAATAAGCTCTGCACCAAGTGTCACCACTCTTACGGTCGGCTGGACGAACGTACAAGGCGAGAGCATCTTGAACCCATATTCTACAGCACAGTAGAGACGGAAGATCATAGGCACACCTGATAATACATCGCAGGAAAAATTTCGAGGGTTATAGAAAAACTTCGAACATAAAAGGCTTTTTGCCCTGGTTACAGACAACGCAAGCAACATGAAGGGCGCATGGGCGATCGTAAGTCAACACTTTCCTCGCATCACTACTTTCGAGTGCTGCGCTCATGTACTAAACTTTCTGTTGTCAAACTTGTTGAAGTTGGTGACATTGCAGGAAGTTTATAAGGAGTCCAAGTGTGTAATCAAGTATGTAAAGAACTCTCACGTGGTTGCGGCCCATTTCGCAAAGAGGCAAGAAGAGTGCTATGCTGGAAATCATCCAACATTTAAGTCACGCGCTGAACCTCGCTGGGCGGGCATCTTGATATCCCTGGAGGGTCTTTCGAATAAAAAAAATAAGGTTTAAAAAAAATCGTTATCGTCCCTGAGGTAGAGGAATAAGAACAACGGTGCTAGAAGAATATTACTTTTGGTGAAATGTGCACAGAGCTTTCCGCGTGTTGAGGACAGTTGGTCGCACTATTTCCGTTTCTGAGTCCGACACTGCTGTTCTGTCAGATGTTCACAAGATCTTTTTAAGGGAACAAGACAAGTCAAAGATGCCCTTCCAGACTCTGCCTTGACTACCAACGAAAAAGGAAAGAGCAGTAGAAATCCGGCGTGAGCGACGCACCCTTATTTGTCGTTCGGCGCATGCGGTCGCACATTTGCTTAACCCGAAGTATAGGGGACGGTGCTTGAGTAAAGAAGATGTATGCTATGCAATAGATTACATCACAGAAGTGGCAGGGAGGTTAGGTCTTGATGCTTGAAAAGTACTGTCTAATCTCGCTGAATGCAGAACCTTGTCATGTGCGTGGTCAAGGAATGAACTGAACGATTCAGCAAATCATATCCCACCATCCACGTAGTGATATAAGCTGTGTGCATATGAGCCCCTGACACCAATTTCCGGTCGCCTACTTCAAGTTCCACCATCCACCGCTGCGTGCGAACGAAACCGGTTGAAGTTCGACACTTTATGAAACCAAGCGAAACGCGAGAACTGTGTGTATTTACATCTTGTATCTTTTTGCTTTTTATCGTTTGTACCTTACACTCCTGTAATGGCCCTGTGATAGGGCTAACAGTATCAATAAATAAATAAAAAAGAAAAAGCAGAAACAGGCTTAGGAGGCTGAGTGCAAAAGCTGGTGTTTGTGCGCTCCAACCTCAGTCTGAAGGGTCTTGATCTGACATACGACGGTGGAAATGACTCATGCATAGAGTCAGGGTAGCCCCCAATCACCTACTGCTTTGGGAACGTGCTTCTTGCTTGAGAGAAAGAATCTAGGAAGCAAATATGTAGTTAGTTAATCGTTGTTTGTTTCAAGTTTGGTTGTTTTCTGTTTGTAATTGTTGCAGCTGTACCCTTGGAACAGAGAAGGAGATGAGGTAATATATCAACGTTTAACATGCGCTATTCATTCTAGAAACCATCTATTGCTTTTACTTGAATGAGTGACATGAATCAATAGTTTGTCAAGCATGATCTTATCTTACTCAAAGGTATGCATTTGTCGGTGCAGTAGTGAATCCATCATTTTGTATTATGGGAACAATGCATTCGCTGACTAACATCGGGTTCTGCTGTTGACAGAAAAGTCGAAGCCGTATTGTTTGGGAAACATGCCATAGATGATGTAAAAAAATTGCTTCTTAGGTGCATGCACACCGTACAGCAACAAACTTCAAACATCTGTAGAAGTAATAGCTCATTCATTTTCAGCGTTTTCAAAACTTATTTTGATATTGCCGCGAGCGCAGCTGACCAAGCAGGCAGCGCGCTCGTGGCCTAACGGTTATCGCGCGTGCCTTCCACGCAGAAAGCTAGGGTTTGATTCCTGGCCGCGTGGACGCATTTTTGTTGACTCTAACTCTGACGAAGTTCTGGTAAATTCGAGAACCGTGTTGCTCGTTCGAGGTCGGAATGTTCTACACGCAGAACCTTCTACGCCGAATCTTCCAGAACCTCACGCGTGTACATAAGAGGCTCCGCGTGGCGAGCCGCAGGCAGTTTTCGCCCCAGCGTTCGACTCTGCTCTTTCGCCGACTTCGACGCCCGCGACGCTCTACTGTTATCTTTTGTTTCCTTCTTTATTTTGTTCACAAGTTCGCCCGATTAAACGTTTAGCTTACTCAGTTATTTGCCGCCTCATCACTTGTCATTCGTGAGATTTTGGCTCTACTGGCACGCGAACAATGTCGAAGCAGCGAAAAATGCTATATAATTTTTAGTGCAACGCAAGCAACACCACCAAGAACGAGGAGCACATTGCCACAAGCGCTTGAGCTTCCTACCTCACACCGTTATCGTACTGTTTGTCTTTCTTATCGACTGAGCAAACTTATATACACTGCTTCGTGAGAAAACAATTATATCCAATTTATTTGTCCGCGTAAATAACGCATAGAAAGCTCGAACTCCGCGATATTTTGGCGATAGTGATGGTAATAGAGCGCGAAAGTTTGCGAACATGACGTTACCCGGATCAAAATAGAACACCGGGAAACAGGGTTTCTCTGTGAGCCCACGTTCACCTAAGTCTGAGAATCGACAAACCGAAAATGAGATTCTGGCTGCCTGTAGCATTTTTGTCAGTGCAAAACCCTGCCAGAAAACAAGAAAGCAATATTGCCTTTCTTGCTGAAGTAGTGTTTTTAAGGAAACAAATGTCACAGGCTGTCTCCCATAGCGTCGTCTTTTGGTTTGAAAAATACTGTCACAGCTGGATGTCGGCTGAAAAAAATGTTCTCGTCTCTGTTTTATCTTTTGATAAAGATCACGTAAGGTTCCCAAACTTACGCATTTCATCACCACCACTAGCGCCGCATTCTCAAGAATTTTCAGCTTTCTGCGATGTGCAATTCATTTCTACGAGCCGGACAACTGGGTTTTATATTCTCTAAAGAACCCGGTATTTAGTAGACTGTGATTATTATTCCTCCACCTGCTTTCTCAACGAAACAGAATGAAGATATGCGTGCTATCGCTATTTTTAGTTTCGACAAAGTCATTACTTTCCATGTGGACATTCGCTGCAAAAATTAGCTTAACAGGTTTGTTATTACTTGAATAAACTGACTCTTGTTCTTTTTTTTCGGTTTTTATGTCCAGAAAATAGCACCCTAAAAAAGATTTTTTTTTTTCAAAATTCTCGTTTGTTTCTTAGCCCTCGCATCTCTACACTGAAGTCGCTTTCGACCGGCTTCATCTGACGGCTCCCGCATCTGATATCAACTTTCTCAGACCAACGACAGCGAACAACGTATCCGACAAGATCCGGCCAATGCTCCTGCTCAGCTTGGGCCAGCCACTGCCAGGGAGCTGCCATCTTTCCTGTAGCGTCACGAATTTGTTGGTTTGGTCACGTGACGAGTAGTCACTTTTGCGCACAATGGCAGCGGCCTGGGGGGAGGGAGGCGGAGGGGTGGTCATTTCCGCGTGCAGACCGGCGCCCCAGTTTATCGCTCTAGGCTCCTCTACCTCGTTGATTAGACCTATTTGGCTCTCGCTGTGTGTTCAGAGAACACCAGGAAAGGAGTCCGGTGATCATGGACAACCGGAAGTTTGTTTCGAAACGAGGACGCGAGCAGATACCTTGAACTGCTCCTCTCGGATGATGTCGTTCTGTATCTCGCTGATGACAATCACGACCGTGAAGACAAGGACGAGCGCGACGAGGCCCGCATCGGCAACCTGGACGAGCACGAGGGCGAGGATGAGGAAGCTGATGAGCAGCGAGCGCACCCTGGTGCCGAAGCGGCGTAGCATGAAGAAGGCGGCCCGGGTGTACACCAACGTCGCCTCGCGCAACACCAGCGCGAACGAGAAGTTCAGGAACTTTTCCAGCACGGGTGTCTGAGAAGGGCGACAAACACGCACATAAAGCAACACTGTTAGCATAAACAAATAATCGCCACCTATTTTTCAAAAAAGAAGACTGTTTCATTAGCCTGATTTTATGAAAACGAGGATAGTTTTAATGGAACGTTCGACTTTAACAAAATTTCAATATTGAAATGTATTATATCCATTAAAGTAATACAAAGTGCATAGAAAACCATATGAAACGCGTAAAAGAAGAAAGCCTCTGGCAGGATTTCAAGCCCCCCCTCCCCCCCCATAAGATTATGACCCAAGTGCTTAACCCACAGAATTAGTGTGAAAAGAAGTTTACTCTCGCATGCAAAAGCAAACGACTTTGTGCATTTCCCGGGCAGGCACTGTCAGGCTGACGAGCGATGCGCAGCCCTAGTGGCGCGCCGAGCTGCATTCAACACGTGTGGACGCATCAGGACGGTTCCTCGTGCTCCGTTCAGACACCTCCCTCTTCTTCCACCATGGCCACAGCTCCTACGAGGCAGATGTTCGCAGAGCGTACGCCAGCTGATCGGGAACGTAAGAAACGGCAGAAGCAGCAGAAAGAGCCTTCACCAGAGGCCTCACAGACGAATGCCGATAAGTGTAGGTCCAATCACACATACCGTGCTTACCACTCTTTGTCGAAACGATAAAACTTGTATATTGTTTTGCTGACTGTTTTTTTTTTCTGATTCAGTGGCTATAATTTACAGCATTACTCTAGGTAAATGGTCTCGTTCAGGACTCTCAGGCAAGCCATAAAACTGAGTGCTCGTCTATAGTCAAGATCCTGCATGAGCAAAATAAAAGAAGCGCCGATGTCGTGTTCGCGTTAAAGCTGTTACGCATCGAACGCTGCACTGAGACCAAGCTATGCGAGGGGGCAACACCTGATTAATTGCTCGATGCGGTGTCGCCCTTGGTCAACTAAGAACTTACCGAAACCTGGTGCCTAATGAACGCAAGGCAAAGTTTTCGCGTTCAGTGAAAACACCATACTGAGCTCGAGTGCCCTATACACCAACACAGTACTTACAAACAAGCCCGCGTTTTCCCACACCGGGTGTAGGCATCGCGCGTGTGCAGAACCCAGATTTACGTTAGGCGAAGCTTCTGCGCATGCGCAGTGCCGACGGCAGTGCCACTGCAGTGGCATGATGTCAGAGACTTGAGTTGGTTTATAGTTCAGTTGAAGTATTCGTGTTTTTTATCTACTATCTTTTATACATGGCTCGAGATGATTATGATTATGTCGTGCTGACATATCAGCTAAAAGTAATGTGACGCATCCACTTTACCGGTATACGTAAGAAGCAGGGCTATGCCCATGAGCTCTTTAGGGTCACTCTGACATTCTTTTCAATCTTAGGGTCACGGCAATTTTTAGCGAATGAAGTGAGCCTCAATTACGAGGTTTCCGTTTTTAGGGGCGAAGCTCCTTAGGGTCTAGCCTTGTCTATCCGTCCGGCGTCCGTGCTCACATCGATTGCCATCCCATCTGTCTTCTTAAAAAAATTAAAAAAAATGTTTGCGCAGTCGACAAGATTCGAACCTTTGAGGGGAGACCCCAATAGATTTCTAGTCCATCGCCTTAACCACTCGGCCACGACTGCGGGACGAGTAGGGGGCTCTGAGATGATGTAGTAACTCAAGAGCTGGGGTTACTATTTTAGAGGCAAAACTCCTTAGGGTCTAGCCTTGTCCACCTGTCCGGCGTCCGTGCTAACATCGATTGCCATCCCATCTGTCTGTCATGGATGAAACGTTGCATGTAGCCGCTCAACGTCTATACAGGAGAGGGCGCTGCGGTCAAATGCGTATATAATCCCGTTAAACTTTGCGTGCATTGGCTCAACGTTTATAGACGAGAGGGCACTGCGGTCAAATGCTCAAATGCGTAAATGACCACGTTCCATACCACACATTGTCTTTCTGACATGGACCGTTGACTTAAGGGGGATTCAACCGCTCGTCAATCAATGGGCAAATTTCGCTACACAAACCTGAGTTTCAGGAACGCACGATAGTATTCATTCTTTTGGGGGTTACTTAAGGCTTGTTCACACATGCAGCGAAGCGCTACAAGCATAGCGCTTACCTCGCGCTAAGCGCGTGCTGACGGAAGCATTCACCAGCTTTGTATCGCACCGTCAAAACTGTTGCTAATGGCAGACAATAAGTAGCTGACGGCACGTGAGAAGCGCTACATGAGCGCTTCGCTGCATGTGAGAACCGGCCTTTATGATAACGTAATGAAGGTTGTGCGGCCCTTTGATTTTTCTTTTAGAGCGCTGGAGATTTTTAATAAAATCCAGAAATATGACCGTTTTGACTGCTTTTAGCGCGTTTTGAGGCATTTTTGAAAATGCAATTATTTAGAAGACAAACGTGACAAAACGCTTGGCCGTACATACTAGGGGTGCCTATAATCTTAATTTTAAGACCATGACGAGAAAGCAAAATATTGCTGTATTTGCGTATTTGTGTAAATAAAATCACCCCGTTAATTTTATTTCCAACTTGATAAACGAGATGGCGACACTAGTACTAAATGCCTCAAACCGGAGATTTTCTTGCTGTTGCTGCTGTTGCTGTTGTTGTTTTTCTCTCGAGCTCATATTCGACCGCGATGTCTCGTTGCTCGTGGATCGGTAGCACGTGTAGCGAAAGCTCACGCTGTAAAGCTCACTGATCGTGGATTCAATCCACCGCCTCTGCCCGTTTCAATCTGGATGAGCATCGTACCCGCGTGCTGTCATGCATCCAGTCTTGTACACGTTACTAAAAAAAACGTAATCGATTACAATTACTATTACTCTTGGCTAAAACGTATTCGATTAGATAACTTGATTACTCGACAGCAAAAGTAATTGGACATTACTTGAAAAAGTAACCGTTACTTTTCTGATTACATTATTGTGTGAAGACTTACATGTTTAGCGCTCATAACAATGAACTACTTCGAACCTATATTTCACATTTTCAAAAGTATTGAAGAAGAAAAAACGGGTTCCCTCTTCGTGGTCGTTGCACCTTCACAATGCGGACACATGCATAGAATTCGTTTGAAGAAGTTTAATGATTTGGGCGTTCGCCGGTTTTGGGGGGGGGGGGGGGGGGGGAGCGGAGAGGGTTCTAGATCTTGATTGTCGCTCATTTTACTATTCACATGTGGATGAACTCGCATGTTATACAAAAGAGCAGCAGCTCCAGGATTTGAAACGGATCATGTGTAGTATCCATTAGCGGAAGAGATCGCCCCGACCAGTTCTCAACTCGAAACCTTGCTTGTCACAAAGACTACGTAGGGGAAACAGGGAAATATTTGAACTGGCTTTGTTATATTTTGCATCCGCTTTAGACATTCTTCGGTTCTGGTTCTCCTACGGGCTGCGTGTAGGTACCGTAAGCAGGATTTTTTTTTTATTATTTCTGTGTGTGTGTGCGAGGGGGCTAGTTTGAACGAAGGACTTACAAAGCTACATTCTGCTCCCTCCAACGTCGCCCTGAATGGCCTTTGTCACGCACTGGGGCTTGCCTGGGGCTTCCCAGTCCCAGTCCCAGCGCGAAAAAAAAAACATTCCACAGAAATTGTACATACAAAGGGGTTGACCTCGTTTCCTACAGCTCCGCAAAAAGCATTCTTGTTTCAGTTCGAAAAAAAAAAAAACAAATTTTATTTTTTCATTTCAGAAAAAGAAGGTTTGTGCAGGGGGTTAGAAGTAATTTTTATTACTTCAAAAAGCAATCAGATTACTCTTGTGATTACTGCCTAATAAAAGTAATCAACTGATTACAAAATTACTTCAAAAAGTATTCGATTACAAGTAATTTGATTACGTGTAATGCGTACGGTACAAGTCTGCATGTATCACTATGATGCACGTTTAAAGGGGCCATGAAACGAATTTTGGGCTGGGATAAATGATTTCAAATTGGGACTTTACTAATCGGATATCGTTTAGTTGGCCAAAAGAAAGAGGGTAGAAAGTCAACAGCCAGCTTTTCGGCACGAACATTTGAAAATATAGCGGACTATTTTGTACCTTCTTTCCTTCGAAAGCTCCCCGCCTTTTCACTATGATACATCCGCGGTTCCCAAAGCGCGTCAGCGGTTCCAACCTGACGTCAGCCGAGCCCAGCTCACGCATTGGACACGAGAACTGCGTCACTCGGACGTATGCGCTCGTCAACAATAAATCCGTCGACGAATATTTGGATTCGCGTTCGTGGCCAATGAGTGCCCTGACGGAACTTATCGTCACTTGGGAATGACAAGCTCTATGGTCTGCATAAAAAGCACGGTGGAAGCTAGGAGTCATCGCACCGGTGCCGAAGAATGTCACGACGACGTGATTTCACAATTCGCGTTTGAGTTGAGGATTAAAACTAAGGAGGAAGAAGTAGGAAAATCGTTTCATGACCCCTTTAAGATGTCAGACAAGCAGTGGTATACTGCACTGTCTTTCATCTCCAACGAAGACACCAGATGCCCTCAAAGCTGACTAACTTCCCGCTGTATAAACATAGACACAACAGAATTACAATTGATGGCTCCGTTGGTCGGCACTTTTTGAACGTTGCAAAAAAAGTGAAACTATACTCCGTTTCACCTTATGTTGTACCGCAGCGAAGGCTAGAAGCGCGAGCTCATAGCGTTGGCAGCTGCCCTTGGTGCACGAGAGCTTGTGCCGCCGAGATGTGCCCTAGAGCAAGGAGCTCGCGCTTGTAGCCTTTCCTGCGGTACAACACAAGGTGAAACAGAGTATAGTCAACAGCAGACTCCTTTACTTTTGTTGTAAAGGAGACTCCTCAGACTCCATCAGCAGACTCCTTTACAAAAGTAAAGTAAGAAAGATGAAGTACTTCATCTTTCTTTTCTTTACTTAACAGAGTTGTGAGTGCGCGCTTGTCTGTGTTCTGTGTTCCTTTCTTGTTTGTCCTTGTCTTTTTGTGCGCGATTTTTAACCATGTTCAACGCGTTCCTTTCTTGTTTGTCCTTGTCTTTTTGTGCGCGATTTTTAACCATGTTCAACGTTTACCAACTCGCCCAGCTTACCACTCTACTACTGCCCCTTACTATTCTTAATTTATATTAACGACCTACCAGTTAATATATCATCATCCGTCTGTCTCTATGCCGACGATTGCGTAATATACCGTGAAATCCGAAGTAAACCAAGACACGCTCACACTTCAGTCTGATATTAACTCTGTGTCTCGTTGGTGTGTGTTGTGGCTAATGAAACTAAACACTAGTAAATGTAAACACATGAGAGTAACCCGTCAGTCTAGTGAGAGTCCTTCTTACTACCTTGATGGCAACTCCTTGGAACAAGTGTCGTCATACAAATATCTTGGTGCTAACTTCTAACCTTTCATGGAAACCCCATATAGAATATGTTACTAATTGTGCTAACTGCATGCTGGGTTATTTAAAACGGATTTTTTCTTTGGCACCTGTTTCACTTAAATTGGTCCTCTATAAAACATTAATAAGACCTAAGCTGGAGTATGCAGCCTCCATCTGGAATCCCGATCACATTACCCTCATCACTGCTCTAGAATCCATTCAAAATAGATCAGCTCGTTTCATTCTATCGAACTATCACCGCACCGCCAGTGTCTCGTCAATGAAGAATAATTTATCTTTACCATCTCTTTCACTTCGCCGTAAAATTTCACGCTTATGCCTTTTTCATAAAATTTATTTTCATAATCCCCTATTACGCGACCATTTCAAACTCCCCCCTATTACATCTCGCCTCGTGTAGATCACCAACAGAAAGTTGGAGTCCCAAGCTCATTAACCAACACATTTCATTCTTCTTTTCTACCACGCACAGCTGAAGAATGGACCCACCTTCCCGGTTTAATTGCTGCCATAACAGACTCTAATCTTTTTCGAAGTGCCATAAATAACCATTTTTGCGCTGATTTCTGACCTGTTTGATCACTTTTTATTTGTTTTAGTATTGCTGAATTGTTATATTTTCCCTGCCTACGCTCTCCCCCTCTGTAATGCCTTCGGGCCCTGAGGGTACAATAAATAAATAAATAAATAAATAAATAAACCCGCTGAATGCCGGCTCAGAAGCTGGCGGTAGCATTTTTAATATTGGTTTTAGAGTGGATCGCGACTTCTCGTCAAGGCACTTTGGCAGTGCTCATATCTCGTCTCCGTAAATTGATATCAGTCATTTACTTTGTTTTTAGTTTTCCCGGCACTGGCCCTTAAGGCTTTTTATCATTCAATTATCAAAATGCACTTTTTTAGTGAGCTATTTTACGCTCGACCGACACTAACTGACCACGAAATAATAGGTTTGTGAAGAGACAAGCGCAAAAGACTAGTGCCCTGGCCGAATAAAATAATATGTTTAGTCAGCGGGCCCAAAAGAAATGTTTGTCGCAATATAGTGGAATTAGCTTCCTATCTACCGAGGCTACTTTAATTCGCCATCTTCATCAATAAGTCCGCGCTATCTGATGATTTAAGGTCCTCGTTTCTTTTAAGCTCATGTGAAACACGGTCGACTTTCGACACACGTGTCAAGAGCCTGCTGACGCATGAATATCGTGGCCACTACAGCTATACGAAACCGCACAAAGGCGAGAAATGAAAGATGGCGGATTGTTTGGAACTAGATACTCCCAAACCCAGGCGCATGAAATACTCTGCGCATGCGCACCGCGTATTTCTACAAAAGGTCCATTGAAACACCGGGAAGAAAAAAAAAGATCAAGGCAAGTTAACGCGCTAATACAATCGTTTCATAATGTTCATTAAAAGGAAACCAAGGTAACAACATCGGCATGGCTTTTACACCAACAGAGCCGAAAAAGCATCCTTTTCCCAGCAACTACAATTTTATGTGTTTTTAAATATACAACGATCTTGCTTCGACTCCTTTCAATAACAGTAAACGCCTATTTAGTACTAATAAAAACTGCAGTTGTGACAATTAAAAAAAAACAAAAAAACTTCCACAATATAAGCAAAAAGAAAAAAAAGACTAGCAGCCCCGGATGCATTGATTGAGCGAAATCCTACAGGCAAGGCAGCAAGTCAAACGTCTGAGAAAGTGTCACTTCTTTACTTCGGCGAATCGCAATTTGTAGCCAGTCAAATTCTCCAATACATACAAACACGGACACACACTCTAAAAGTGCAAGTCACGGGGCATTAAGTGCGGTTGGTTGGCTTAGTCACTAATAGCTCTCACAGAAATATTGCGAATGCCGTGACAATGTGCTTTTGGTGCTGATTTGCCTCGTTGTTTGAAACGTCGCCTGTGCTTCGAGTTAAGGTGAAACGAAATGTAGATTATTTGTTTTAACAATCACCCTGAGAAACATTGAGCATGGCTTAGTATGCTTATGTTCTTTGCTTCGTGATTCGTTGTCTGTATTTCTGATCAGGTAATGATTGGCAGCGTAGCGAGGAAATGATGTTCCTAGAGTCGAGGCTTGCACACGCCCTGCGTTCTTTAATCTGTCGGGGACTGTGGTTGCGCGTGTATCTTGATAAAAGAAAAACAGATAAAAAATAAAACACTTCTGTTTGCAGGAAGAAACATATAGTCACTTCATAGCTTGTAGTTTTGCTTCACTGATGAACAGAATTAAGACAATAGTCACTGGCACATTTAAAAAAGAAAAAGCAGAGTCTGGCTTGTTATGTTAACGCCTCTTGTTTCGTGATTGGTTCTTCGAAGTTCTTATTGGAGAATGCCGCAGTCTCATTGGCCGACGAGAGATGATGAGATGTCTAGACTCGCCCTGCCCAGCGTTTCTAAAGCTGAGAGTGTCAATAACACTCTAAAAAAAGGATGTGCGTCTACTTTCCCGCACAACAGTCGGATAGCCAATCACCGCAACTTAAGGAGTCAGCTCAGCGAATGATGGTGTCGAAAGATATGTTGAGACTGAAAAACACAGTCTGAGTTGGGACATTGAACAATGCAAAACGTCACGCTTGCATTGCCTAATGTCACAACTCGGGCTGCATTTTGGTCTAATCATTTGCTTCCGCATTGTCATTCGCTGAGCTGCCTCTGTAAGTTGCGGTGATTGGCTAATCGAGTGTTGTGCGGGAAAGTGACGCACATACATTTTATTAGAGTGTAGCAGAACATTTTCTGGGTACGAAGAAAATTCCTAACATAAAAGCGGAAATTTTCATGTAGCGCCTTCATCGAATATGTCTCCTTTGAAAGAATAAACGTGTTACTCTTTAAATGTTATCACAAGGCGAGTTAAGGCACACTTTTTCTTAACACGATCATCCGCGCCCCTTGTATGCTGAAAGTTATAACGTTGTTATCAATGATACATAAATTACTCTGGACTTTCCCAAAGGGCTTGAATTCATGGGCACAGACCGAGAAGTATTGATTGGCCATGTCATCAGCAGACATAATGCCCAGCACGGGCAGTGCCAAGAGCGGCAGCATGGAGGTGGCCATAAACGGTGCCATTTCCAGAGACCAGGACAGGGCCATGACGGAGATGCAGAAGAGGCAGCGCGCGGCTTCCTGCGAATGCCGAGTGCGAACGTCGTTTACATTAGGATATACGCAATACTGTGCGTCGTGTCTGACAGCAGGCACATACCCTATTGCTGGGCACTACGAACCTCTAAGGATTAAGAGAAACGAAGCTTTATGGTGAGTCAGGCACTTTCTGCTACAGATACACTCTTAGAAAAAAGTTGGCCTCAGGGGACTAACGGCAGCATTTGGTCCTCTGAACTCCCAGTTGCTCCCCGAAAGGACCATGTGGTTCAAGCTAGGTACCGTGCGCAAAAGCTGGGGACTAACTTCGCTCGACTGGGACTAACTGATGGGCGTGCGCGAGCAAAAGCAGCCATTAGTCCCCCTCAGACCGGGTGCATCTGTATGGTTTAGTCCCCGAAGGCAAACGGAATGTTCGCCAGGAGGACGGATGCTATTTTGCTTGTGTTAGGGATCGGCGAGACACAGCCCAGCACGGCTGAAAGTGTTGACAAAACTTGAACGAAACTGGCAAATTTGTTTAATGTGCCACGAACGTTAAGACATTAGATGGTAGAGCTTCACGCGTTGTGTGAATGCGAGTGAACAAATCTGTTGACTCGACTTCACCCAACTATCTCGTCAAAAATGATCTGTTGACATTTCACAAGTCCCATTTAAGTAATTTGCCTTCGCGTAAAAAATGAGCATTTATCCAAACGCAACACCTCCAAATACTAACACTTTTTTTCTTCTCTTAAATGAAACTTAACAGTTTGTAGAAGCCGCGCTTTCAACGCCGGAGTCTCGCAGTCAGAATAAATGGTCACTTCAATCGCTAAAACTGAGAACAAGTCGAGACTTGTCTCTGCGTCTCCCCGTGACCAACCTTTCTGGGTAGTCCAATGTCGAACTCAAAATCCGCAACGACACACTTGATGCGCGGCACGTTCCACTCAAAAAGCACGTTCAGGGGCAGTATCCAGACGCCTTCATGCCATCGTTGTCGCTGTTTCCGATAACATTCCAGATGAACAACGAAGAACAAACCGCGCGCGGAACGTCACACATGGCAGCAACCTACTAATACAAAACAAATCCGAACTAAAAAAAAAAAGAAAAAAACAAGCCACCCGAGAAAGCTGAAAATGCTTAAGAGAGAGAGAAAAAAGAAAAAAAAAACGTGTTTGCTTGTACGTCACTCGACTGGCGTGTTGAAAGTGGCGACCTTCTCCCGTCCTTGGAGCTCTTCGGTGTCCGTGTGTCGTGTGTAGTGGGAGGGGAAAAGAGATTTTCTTCTGCGCACCCTTCCCCCTCCCCCCAGCCCCCTACCCCGCATTCTTTGCTCCTTGCTCACGCGGGGGGTTGGGCGTTGGTTGGGCAGATAGGGTCCGTCGGGAAAATGGGAAGGGTCTTTGTTTGAAAAGAACCTGTTTTTAGTAAGTTCAAAGTCGAAATACAGCATTCGTCGGAGGCTGGTCGCCTTGTGTCGTCTGCGGTCATGGCGGGATCCGGTTGGATTCGCGGTGCTGAAGCCCTGAACTTGATCTGTTCTGAAGTCACAAGTCAAGAGAACTCGATTAAGGTATGTCGAAGTGCTTCTGTTTATAGTGTATTCATTAAAGGGATTGCCCGGTGAAAACCGGAAGTTCTTATGATTTCGTGATGGTTACCTGGTGGGAGCCTAATGATTAACATAGGCCATTTTTATTCCATTAAACGACACCCCAACTTAGTGTAATCAACGACGGATAATTGAACGAAACTCCATGCCGAATTTCGCAAGTATCAACGGCTGCACTCCCATGCCTGACGTGACGTCACACCAGTCTTGCAATCGTCATATCCTATGCCTCATTCCTCCGTGGGAACACAGTGCTCCCGACGCTCCGCAGCATTCCATATAACTCGCCACTGTAAATGTCGCGGAGAAGTGTGGAGCGTGACAACCGCACAACGAAAATACACTTTTAATCTAAAAAAAAAAAAATATCTAGCGCAGCAGCGAGGGTGAACCACGTCGTACCGCTCACGCGGAGGACAAAATTCGAAGTGCACTTCAGTTCGGCGCGTTCTTTGCCTGATGTTACCTCAGAAACTCCGCTTCCCTGAAGGTGGAAGAGGAAAACGCCGTTTATGCACGCTTGGGTTAAAATACAATTACTCCTCCAGGAAAGCACACAAAATTCAGATTTGTCGTGGAAGATGCTCAACAGCCATTGACAATAAGGTCTAAATGTTTTCATGAATACGAAATTTGACCGGATAATCCCTTTAACTGCGGCTTCAGGAAGTGTTTTATTTTGAGCGCGTTCTCTAGCTTGCAAAGCGCGCGCAATGCTCTATTCTTTTTGGCACAATGGTTGCTGATTTTGATATGCAGCACTGAGACCTCATATTCAATCGTGTCGAGCAAAACGCCAGTTCTACCGATGGCTTTTTTTTGTGTGTGTTTTGCAGACCCTGGCAGGATCGCATGACCACAAAGGTCTGTCCACACATGCAGCGGAGCGCTACAAGCATAGCGCTGACCTTGCGCTAAGCGAGTGCTGACGGGATCGGTCACCAGCTTTGTATTGCACCGTCAAAACGTTTGCTCATGGCTGACGAAAAGTAGCTCACGACACGTGAGCAGCGCTACATCAGCGCTTCGCTGCGTGTGAGAACCGGCATTAATGGAGACGTTTATTCGATTGTACACTAGAATTTCGCGTTGATGACGGGAGATCATGCCGTCAATTTGAAGCATAGTTTGAGCACGCACGCGCTGAGTCTGTAATTCGCAGCGAACGCTCAACTGAAAATCTAATATTGCGCAGGTCTGCTGTCAACAGATCGCATGTTGGATGTGAACCATTGTAGCACTCATGCAGCCTATTTGTTTTTTATTATGCGTGTGTTATATCTCATACTTTTGTCGAGCGATCGGGTATTTCACGCTGCCCTGTTACTAATAATCCAAATTCCTCGCAAACAGGCAAGAAGCTGCCGGTGCCTCCATAAACGGTGCTGGAACCACGACCGGTTTGGACAGACGTCCCAGTGTCCAAGCCATCTCGACGCAAGTGCACTCTTCGGAATTTGGCCTTATCGTGGATTCTACAGCCCAGGAACTTCGACTTCAGTCATCCTTGAATGCGATGTGTATCTACGAGGCAATAAAGCTACGTTTAACCTGAACTGCACAATTTCGTTTCGGAGATTTGTGGCTCGGACCAAATGTAACGTCATTACCTTGCGAACCTTTAATCCCAGAAGTCTAAAACCAAGGGCGCAACGTTTAGACCCAGGGGTCCAAGTGCAAGGGCCTAACAGTTGGTCCTCGGGGTTCATTTGAACCGGCGTAACAGTTAGTCCCAAGGTTCCAAGCACAAGGGCCTAACAGTTCGTCCTCGAGGTTCAATTGAAACGGTGTAACAGTTGGTCCCAAAGGACCAAGTGCAAGGGCCTAACAGCTGGTCCTCGAGGTGCAACTGAATTGGTGTAACAGTTAGTCCCAACGGTGCTAGTGTGAGGGACTACGAGGGACTAAGTCGCGCTCCCTTTTTTTCTTAGAGTGTAGACGACTTGCCAATTTCGTGCAGAAACTCATCATGTCCTTGTATTTGTTCGGCTTCGTGACGCCTGACGTGGAGTCTCAAAATAAGCTAGATTAGAGCATCGACTTCCTATTCACAAATCGTCATGCAGGCACCGCCATTGTTGCCCACTGCAAATCGGGCAAAACTAATATTAGTCACGTTTCGAAATTGTAATTGCTTGAGCTTCAAGTAGAAAGTGTCCAGGAAGCTCATGCATTAAAGTTTTACTCTGTTGCGGGCTACTTTAACATTTCTGGAGAACAGAAAATCGTTCCCTACATTTCAGATAAAGCTTCAGATGACTGGCAAAGGGGAGTTTAAGCTAGGTGGCGCAAGCTACCACCGTTATGAAGGGTACAGCTGTTAGCATCCATCCATCTATACATTCATTCATGGCTGTAGCCAACGTTACTATACTCCGTTTCACCTTATGTGTTACCGCAGAGAAGGCTAGAAGCGCGAGCTCATAGCGTTGGGAGCTGCTCTTAACGCACGAGAGCTTGTGCCGCCGAGATGTGCCCTAGAGCAAGGAGTTCGCGCTTGTAGCCTTTCCTGCGGTACATCATAAGGTGAAACAGAGTATTAGCGGCGAGATGTTTTAGTGGCGCCCTCCTATGGTTACCTTTCGTGACGTCATTACCTTGCGAACAACAAGTTCGGTGGTGTTTGTAAGGAGCATGGTGGAAGCTTGAAATCAATGCGCTCTTAAAGCAACACTACTAACACCGTCGAAATTGCAGTTCTTCCATTCCTCTTATTTCCGTCGATGAGAAATCCTTTGCTGACGTCATAGTCAGCATTCGGCCAATCGCGGAAGGACGACCACAGCGACGCTTTTGATCGCGCACGTCGCCAATAGAAACCTCAGTTGGGAGACTCACCGTTGAAACCTGGGCCACTGGCGTCCACCGAGACCGAGCTAAATACGACAACAGCGCCACTCTTTATCGTTTGTCTGTACTGTGGTCACCTTGAGCTTTTAGAAAGCATGTTTTTGCGTCAAAACCAACGGAAAGAACTGTTTTTGTAGTAACGTTTATTGAAGTTTAGTACAAAATAAATTTTTCTAAAATCTTTAGTTTGCAAGCTTTTGCAGCACAAATAATAATGTTTTTATACAATTATGCCTCAGCGGTGATTTCAGGTAGCGCGTCCCGACCAAGGCGCATCTTAACCTCGGTAGTAATTTGCGGCGATTACGAGACGGAATGTCCAACGAGCCTGAATGTCAAACGAGACGGAAGATCCAATAATGGATATTCAGGCTCGTTGGACATTCAGGCACGTTGGACATTCCGTCTCGGTTGGACCTTCCGTCTCGTTGAACATTCAGGCTCGTTGGACATTCCGTCTCGGTTGGATCTTTCGTCTCGATGGACATTCGGGCTCGTTGGACATTCCGTCTCGATTGGATCTTTCGTCTCGTTGGCCATTCAGGCACCTTAGACATTCCGTCTCGCCTGTGACCTGCTTGTATAATATGTCTTGTTAAATATACAGACTTGTGTGTATATTTAATCCGCGTTCTTGCAGGCATTGCCGTATTTTCGTCATACTAAAATGTCGTGCCACTGAAGCCGACGTTGACGGACCGACGGAGAAACACAGAGCAGACACAAATATTCTAATTTCATCTATAGGATGGCATGATGGTTAGTTAGCTGACTGCCGATGCGCCGCTATGTACCCATCGGTTAAAGGTGTTGACTGTACGACGCCAAACGCTCCTTTGATATTGACAGGTCAAATGTTTCGAATGTTTTGATGACATAGGTCAGCCAATTTGAAATATAATAGGGATGTGGTGTCCCGGTGTTCTAGTGCATCGCACTTGGGGGACGTCTACGAGAGCCGATCTTGAGATCCCAGGAATTTCTAGTTCAGCCCTCATCCCTGCCCGTTTCGATCTATAGATAAGCTACGTACGGAGACCCATATTGTAACCACATGACCGCCCGCCAGCGCCACTGACTATGTATAGAGTCAATATTTAAATTTTTGAAAGGAGCATTGGGAGCTGTTGGTGCGAGGCATCAGCAGTTTGCTCAAGGGTAATTTCCCACTAATAAAAAAGAAATTAATATCTTTCTTTTTTAATAAAATTTTCATCTAACGCACCTATAAAAGCACGGGGGTGGTTAGGGTAGGATCCGACAATTCATGAGTAAATGCAAAACAACTGTGGGAATTTGACAATCTTTTTTTTATTTTTGTTCGTTTATCTTTGGAACAGACAACTACTCACTGTACACCGCAGTTGTCAGTAGTTTATATACGCATGCATTCCTTGCCGGTAGGTTTGTATGTCACAGACAAGAGCGATAATACTGGTATCACGCAGTACGCAATTTGTTTTTTTGCATGTGACATGCATAGTGGTTTTCAGAAGCCCATGTAATTTAACTGGCTTCTGGAAGCACTCCGAAGCTCCCGATCCGGTCGAGGTAGTTGATGACGTCTTGGTACGTGGGAGCTTGACTGCTGATAAAGGAAGCGAACGCATCCATCTCGGCGTGCAGCAGAAGGTTCGCACCCGGATGTACCGATATTTTGCTTCCTGTGTGAATATAACAGTAGCTCGTTCCATGTGGTTTTCTATTATTGTAGGGGAAGCGTATTGCACCGCGAATCCGGCTCAATTCGTCGAAAGTACATCGGTCTCTGGACAACTGGAAAAAGGGCAGTTCGTCGAATGGAGAATGGGGCGAACGTGCCCGCTCGTCGAACTGTCAAAAAGAGTTGATTACGGTAGGGTGTGTAGATAGCCAGGGACAGTGGGGGTCAACAATGAGACCCTCTTTCCAAAAAAGAGAGGATGGCAAATGCAGTTCTCAGAACTTACAAGGGTCCGATAGTGAATCGAACCCGGGTCGTTCAAAATTATAAAAGTCCGGTTCTACGTGAATATGTTCACTTACGACTCTATCATAATGTAATTTGGGAACACCGAGCGAGCGACTGACCCCCTGATCCTGTGGTCATATGTGCACGTGTAATTTGCGCATGTGAATAAATCGCGGTCGCACCGTCGCAGCGGCTCTGCGATAGAGTTACAACCAGTTGAAATCCGATCGCAGCCTCGGTATGCTGCCTGGGCGCGTATCGGTGCGATTGCTGCATGCCACGTGACCAGAAAAGGCAGAGCGGAAACGACGGAAGCCAATCCTAAAAAAGTATTGAATTAATTATTAAAATTACCTACTTGTTGCTTAACACATGGTTCACTGCGACAGCAATCGCTTTGGTGGCCGAAGCATGCGAAACTAATCGTCGCGATGAGCGTCCATGTGCCGAAATCTCTGGACAATCACCGGACAAAAGCTCACCACTTTAGAATATCACCTGCACAAAGGCTTAATTGAAGGAACGTTGGATTTTATAACTGATTTTGATATTAGGATCAATTTTTGTTTCTGGGGACCGAGAAGTCCAATCAGAAATGTCTAGAGCATTCACCTTTATTTTGTAAAAAAAAAAAAAAAAAAATCTACAATTTATAGTCCGTTGCAACTCAAGAAGGTAGAGCGAGGGTAAGACGGGCCGGGGAAGAGGAAGCAGACAGAACGCCAAAGAGAGAAGGAGGTTTACCCCTCTCTTTTCCAGCGTTCCGTCTGCTTCCTTCTCCCCAGCCCCAGAGCCGTATATGTAGAGAGTTTGGTCAATGGGAGGCGCGGGCAAAGCCAGGGCGTGCACCAGACTCGGAAAGAGGGCTTGGCATGCTCTCTTGACCAACCAGAAGCCGAAAAGAATCCCCTAGCGGTGGTAGCGAGAAACAGTTCTGATCAAAGGTCTATGTTCGTAAATGGCTTTAATAAGAGCGTAAGAGTGAAGTGCAGTAACTCTTCGTGGTTGAAAATAGGGTGCACGTGTTGTTTTGATCATAATCATGCTGAAAGATGTAAGAAACGAATGCGCCGCTCAACTTTGTTTTGCTCGGACAGAGTGTGACCGCTCGGATGGCAGATTCCCGGCCCTCGGCGCTTGGCGTACGGATTATGTCGATCGTTCCGCTAGTCGCACTCTTCCACCATCATTTTGAATGAGCGTTATTGAAACATCACGTGTACCATATTTTCAGTCATCGAGAGTTACTCGATGACTGAAATGCAGTTATCAGGTTTGTTTCTCGCGACCACCGCCAGGGTATTATTTCCGGCTTCTGGTTGGTCACATTCGAATTTCTGAAGACGCCCTGGAACACGCCCAGCCCGCTTTCGGCCAATGGCGCCTCCTCATTTGTCTCCTATACTTCCCAACGAATGGCCAAACTACATATACGGCTCTGCCCGGCCCGACTTACCCTCGCCCTACCGTCTTGAGTTGCAACGGACTATAGTACAATTACACATACTACGCCGACTTGACCTAACAATAATACTAACAATTTAATCAGGCTTTTTCTCCCATGCGGGGGACATCATCTTTGCGCGACCAGGGACACCAATAAGGAAAATACAGCAACCCGTACAATGCGGAAAGAAGGCTGTGGCACGGGATAAGCACGCTTAACGATTGTAAGGACTCTCGTGGACCCCACATTTGTTTCCGCGCCAGAGTTACGACCTTCTAAAACGCCAACGCGTGAGCGATTGTCAATGGTCAACGAGTTCGATCTTTGATGTTGCAGCGTGTGTGACCTTTTTCATGTATGTTTTTTAATTATAAAAATTATCTTTATATTTAGATATATAAACAAACAATAAATGTATTGTTTTTTGGGGTTTTATGAAGTCTACAAAATACACGAGCATAATTTTAATTTTATTCGGGGTAGCTCACAGAGGCAACGCCAGTGGGACAAACAAGCTCAGCGGCACACCAAAATAGCCGTGCATCGAAAAGCCCGGTACTGAAAAGCCCGGTACCGAAACGACCACGTACCGAGATCTCCGCACCGAAACGTGTGGTTCCCCATTTCATCAAACGCATTTTTCACCGCCGTAACTATCAGTCATCTACTATTCGAAAAAAAAAATATCTTCTCAATTCTATGCAAGGTTCATTCCACATCCGTTGGATATTCAGACTCGTTGGACATTCAGGCTCGTTGTACATTCCGTCTCGGTTGGATCTTTCGTCTCTTTGGACATCCAGGCTCGTTGGACATTTCGTCTCGATTGGACCTTTCGTCTCGTTGGACATTCAGACTCGATGGACATACCGTCTCGATTGGATCTTTCGTCTCGTTGTACATTCCGTCTCGCCTGTCACGTGACCAATTGGACATTCAGGCGCGTTGGACATTCAGTCTCGTTGGACATTCAGGCCATAAGCGATTCGCGGCGTGTCTCTGAAACCCCTTCCACCATATTTGTTTCGGCGCCAAAATGGCCAATTGAAGCCGAAATAGAAGTCACGTGCAGTTTCTCGTGTGGCCACTGCGGGAGAAATGGCGGCGTTGTGATCGCCATTAGCTCGGTTCTCGAGTACGGATCGGTGCCAGTTTTGCGGGGCAGTCTCTATGGCAGTTTCCCAACATAGTGGTTTTAGTAACGTTGGCTTTAGCTTAATTGCCCTTACGCCTGGCTTCGTTGGTATCTCTCTCCTAAAGTATACACAGATTGATCAGCCACAACTACATGTCTTAGAGCAACCTGGCAGCCGAAAAAATAGACTCAGTTTGGAAAACACGAAATATACTCCGCTTCGTGTTGTTCTGAAAAAAATAAAAATAGGTTCCTGCCTCAGTCTTGTAGGTCTTTGAGTTGATTTAAGTGCGCAATAAATTACAACAGAAACGGAAACATCTGCGTGTGGGCCCAGGTTTTATGTAAAAAAAAGTGTCATAGATTATATGTTTCGGGAGCGGAGAAAAGATAGAATAAAATCCGAGGACGAAGGTTTGCTGCCACACTTGACGTTACTTCAGCAATCTTTTTTCTTTTTTTTAATTCCAAGCTGTTGACATTGGCTTAGAACACACATCGAGTCAATGGTAAAAGGGAACTCTCCCAACGGCAAGGGAAAAGGTAGAGTAATGTAAGTCAGTGCTCATTTTTCTCTGATAAAGTCGATTACAGTTCTCACTTGGGGTGAGTGCCGTCCACGCTCTATTTTCTACACCAGTGCTTCTCCGCGTCTTGGTTCCACTTAGCGCAAATTAGTAAAAACTTAGTAATCTTTTATACCTGATCTTTTAGAGCAGCTGGACACTCATGTTAGCATAATTTTTGCTTTTCCGGTGCGTGTAAACCGAGAAAGCGCCACAAAAATAAAAGAGAAAAAAAGCGACAAATCTTTATAGTGTGTTTTTAAGGGATAAGAAAAACTGTTCGATGGGCAATGAGAAGCCTGTGTAGTGTTTTTTTGTGTCGATTGCGCGTATCTGCCAGGGTAGTGCTAACAGCATAGATAAATAAAGCGCGGGTTGTTTGCTACGTGCCATTTGTCTGCCGTGTATCGCTGTCCACGATTGTACCAGAGTGACGGGCACGCTCTTGGCGCTTGATGGCCTCAAATAGACCAAGGATGAGACCAAAGCGAGGGAGTAAATCCTTTTATCGAGAAATACTTGCAGATGACGACATTTTCGTAGTTTTCGGTAAGAAAAATTGAGGGTATATTACAAAACAAATTCCATCTCAAATTGCATCGTGAAATTTACTCGCAGTCGACGCACCTTCGAAACCTGGAATACATTTCTTTTTTTCAGGTGCATCCGCGGCACGCTCTGTTAGTCTTTCTGCTGTGTGTTGAGAAAGACTAGGAATGAGTGATCGGCATGCTTTTTAAGGACGTGTTTGTGGCTCAAGAACTTCCTATCAATTGAAGTGCTCCGGTGCTTTTATGTTCACCCTGCATGAGGAGTGTCCGTTTAGCAGCTTTCTCGTTGCCAAACTAAACCTAGTGGTCACGTGAGCAACGGTAATCCCGACTAGGCAGTCATTCACTCAGCGACTACTTGGGTTTGCCACTTAGCCAGTTGAAGCCAAACACCCGACAAAGACGTTTGGTGAATAAGGGTATGTTCGAAGATTGCGTGACAATCACACGACGTGACGCGTTTAGAAAGCCTCAGCTGTGCCGCGTATTCGACGATATGACTACGACGATCGATCATTGCCCCGATCGTAGGTCATACGTTGATCTGATATTGAAATGACGTTGCATGGATATAGCGTCAATACGTTGCTGATGAATGCATGATTTTAAGGTCGTGATGTGCTCGTATTTTATTCGATGTTACGCAACGACCTATTAAGAATTTCCAGCTGTCTTTTTGTTTTCAATTTTCGTTTCCGATCACGCTGTCGCGAAACCGGGAGACACGCCACGAACAGCCGCCGCTCATCTTCACCTTTCTCGGACATGAACGCCTTGGGGATGTCCAACAAACAACAGAACAACAAAAACATCTCAATGTTCCCCTGGAACATTTTATACCCAAGTCATAAGGTGTCAATAGGCGGTAATTGAACATCTGTATTCGTATAGTTTTTTTATTCCACGGTTCTCTACAGTTTATTTGCGTTGAATCCTATAGGCCACATTCATAGAATTATCAATTTCTGATTTTCTTGAAAAAATATATTTATGTTCTTGAGAACTGTAATTGCCTTGGTATTGTAAAACGGAAATCAATTACAATTTTGACATTTCCTTCAAATCGTTTTATTTCCCGGAATGTCCGAAAAAGTTGGCCACGGTAAAAAAAAAATAGCATTATCTCACACGTTTCACACAATACATTGCATTCATTTCGAGTTTTTATGCTCCCTCGATACTGAAGTGCTTCTCTATCAGAGGCACACGCACGATAATGTTTTTCCTCGCACGAGTATTCGCTCGAGGAAAGCATTTTACTAATCTCACAAACTCGCGTCCTCCGTGCCTCTAACACCGCTTTCTGAAACCTTAAACCTGGGGTGTAACAATGAATAGCGCGAGCACGCAATTTTGTTTTTCATTTGTTGTTATGGGCCATCTTGAAATTCTCTCACATGTAGTTTGCAGGTAAAACTAGGCAATTCACACCAGCTGAAACAGGACAAAGGCCAAGAGCATGAACACTTGGCACTAAACTTTATTTACCTGCACGGGATACCATGCAGTGTGAGCGCCTTCGAAAGCAGTATGTCCTACGACGGCGACAAGTTGAGCTAGTTGGTGATACATATTTGGGCGAAACCAGCTAGACATACAAATATCAACCATCCATAGAAATGAGAGGAGAAATTAAATGAGCGTTCAACCGCTGGTAATCCAGCGGTTGAATGCGCATTTGATTTATCCTCTCATTTGTATGGATGGTTGATATTTGTATGTTCAGCTGGCTTCGCCCAAACAGTATAACCTCACGCCGTTTTCTTTTTTTTTTTTTTTCAAAATTATTTCTTTGTTTGCCGCACGCTAAAGTCAAACGCATGACCTCCGAGATTGATGGTGCTCAAACGAGGCTTACTTCTCCTCTTCTAAGCTGCGCGAATCTCGGTCGAATCTCGGGGCTACGAGCAACGGTTTGCAGGGTGTTTAATCAGTTTACTGTGAGAATACCGCAAACTTCAACTAAAAGTTTAAAAATGATAATAATGCTCAATATGCATCCACTGACGGTACGTCAGTAAATGCATATTGAGCAATATTATCATTCTTTTATACAAATGAGAGAACAACGTTTATGGTACAATAGCACCGAGGAAAGAACCATATGTTGAAATTGGTACTCATCAACTTCTTTGAGGCGTTGCTGATTGCTCGGGAAGAATAAGATTTGAAAGAAGGTCTGGCATATTGGAGTCAGTGGAATGAAAGTTTCGATTAATAATAGTACGGTCCACAATTGAAATGAGGAATCTTTCATATAAATGTTTTAATATTAGACCACTTTAAGCGCTCTTCTAGTATGAGAAGACAAATTTGGCCCTATAAAGGAGCATAGGATACTTTAAGAAAACAAGAACTCACCGGTTTTTCAGTAAGCCAGATCATCGGTGAAAGAATGATGGGGAAGAGATAACCCAGGATCACTCGAGCGTTCCAGATGATCGGTTTTTCATCGGGGTCGTATATGAGGGTCATTGTGCCTGAAAACGCAGTAAAGAATAAACGAATATTGAGGATAGTAGTACTATTAAGAACATATTTATTAGCGGTAGTAGACATACAGCCTTGGTGCTGTCACATATAGTCACAATTCACACAAATACAACATCAATTCACTATCAACGTTCTTAGATATATCAGTTGACAAGCTCTACGAAAAAGCGACCTTCAAAAACGTGTTGTTTTTTTTTTTTTGATGCCTGCACGCGCGGGAGGATAGCGTTCCTAGCGCCAGTAGCTATAAAGCCTACCCGGGCAACGAAGAAGGACCATTTTTGAATGACACTTTTTAGCGAAACTTTTGCGCAAAGTTTATGTAGTTTACGAAATACCAGGAGTGTGCAGGCGAGTTTTTTTATAATTAATTATAAAATAACACATGAGAATGTGGTGAGGAAAATAGTAAGAAACTATTAAGTCGAAAAAAAGGACAGCTGTCGGAGAACGTCTCAAACACAGCATAAAACTTTGTTATTTTCGCTCCTCATATGCACCCCATGATGACGTCACCGACCTATTCAAGAATGCATTTCTTTGTATACCCCCCTGTAGACCCATTGATCTACCCTGTTCAGTCCTTTCTAACCATGGCTATGCCATGCCCATCCTCCTGGTATTGACCTGTATAAAAATAAATCATGTTGCGAAAAGGTCGTGCAGCGCTTCTCGCAAACGACTGAGACGGTCACCGGCGCGAGCTGTACCGGTTGATAAATAATAATATATAGGAATTATATCTAAAATCTCCATGCAATTGGAGCTAGTAAGAAACACCTCTCTTCGGCACGCAAAACGTTTTCGGGTGCAGCCAGTATTCCAACTACGCTCAATGGGCTAAAGGAGAGCAGGAGAGAGACGTCTATTTGTTTTTACCAATATTAAGTAAACGTAAAAAGATCGTTTCATATCTATTTGAATGTACTCTACAAATTCATCGTCTGCAATTGTTTATGACAATCCACAATCGAATTAACTTCTATATGCTACCAAATAAATGTAGCAGCCTGTAAAACCAATAGTCCGATCTCACCAGCCAGATTTACTATGCCACCGCTGCCGCAATGCACCGAGGGGAGTTTAGCTTTTCAGCACGAGCGAAAACCCTGCTGGAGCTCGGTGCGAGTATAAAACACGAGACGACTGAAGCCCTCGCATGCACAACCGTATACCTCCTGTGAACTAAAGTTATGGCGGCGTCACGCATGCGCCGGACGCTTGGTGAGATCGGTCTGTTGCGCACAAGTCCTGCGTCTGGGGGTACGCGAGGACGAAGACATGTGTGCGTATTTTCTTTAGAGAACCTCAGGTTACAACTTGAACAAGCAAGCAAGCGGGCGAATCACGACATTTACCAGCCGGCTTTCATTTTAATATTGGCTTCAGGATTAGCGACCGTGCACAAGACGAGCGCACTCGAAATAGCAACGTCTGCTTTCAGGCGTGTCGGCGTAGTGCCCGTTTCCATCCTTCACGAAACAACAAAACGCCACGCGTATATCGGTGCATCACACGAGAGCGGCCGAGGCGAGCGGGAGAGCCCTGCCCCTCTATTGTCATATCGCCACGAAGCAGCGACCAGCGGCAAAACACCACGCCAAGCCACCGCGAGGCGAGCCAGAGATGAAGAGCGCGGATAAATCAATGGACGGCTTTCCTCCTTTCTCATTACTCGTAGAGAACCAGCCGTACAGGCTAACAGCGCCATTGCGATGCGAGCGACTCAACCTCCACGTAAATGTACGCAGAAGTAACATGACCTGCCCTTCCTCGACGTCACTCCGCAAAAACCTCAACAAACCCATGGCCCCTCAGGGACCCTATGCCTCACTAAACTCATGAACTCACCGAACTCACGAACTCACGTCCCTCATCGAACCATAGCCACCTTTATACCGAGTATGCTCGCCGAATTTCTGGCTTCCCCATGCTTTGGTGCCGTTGCGCCTATTTCACGCAGTCACCACGAGGGGCGCCACCTCCCCATACAACGAAGATAGTGATTGTTTCCTGCGCACTTCTACTACCGGAACGTACGTCATTGCAATACTTCGAAACGGATATGTTGTAGCGGGCGAGCGGCAACATATTGTTGAAGAACATGAGCGCTCGCACCGCAAAAAGTGTTGAGCAAGACGAAGGCTCACACCGCAAAGATTGTCGGTCAAACAGTGTGTGTGTGAAGGAATGAACGTCATTATACTCCGTTTCAACTTATGTTGGACCGCAGACAAGGCTAGAAGCGCGAGCTCATAGCGTTGGGAGCTACTCTTAACGCACGAGAGCTTGTGCCGCCGAGATGTGCCGTAGAGCAAGGAGCTCGCGCTTGTAGCCTTTCCTGTGGTACATCATAAGGTGAAACAGCGTATAGAGCTTGTCGAGGGAACCTGACGAAGCAAGGCCTTGACGTTACCTTCTGTCATAACAATATGTAGTTCCAAAAGTGAATAATTGCAGAGGACAGTAGGTATGAGCCAACACCAATTACAAGGCAGGTGGACGAGCAAGTGGTAAACTTTCAAAATGTCGAAACAGCACACACTGAAACTTTCTATTGCTGAGGTAACGCACCATGCGAAGAGCAGGTGAAGAGGATTTGCAGCGGCAAGGGTCCTCTGGGGTTACAATCGCAACGAAGTGCCCTAATTAGTGGTGAAGGTGTCAGCTGTGTCAGGACTCACGTTACGTAATGACGTGCCGCGCCTGTGTCAGGCGCCCGTCTCTTCCTGAAACTGCCAGAGAGCGCTGGGCAGGTCAGTCGCTCAACAGCACTGAAAGATGCCGTTGAAGGGTATATGGTCTGGTTCAGCTTTGGCGACAAGGAGGCCCGAAACCAAGCTGGGCTTTTATTGAAGCTTCAGCAGGATGTTGAGGCTTCACTCAAACGAGCTTTAAGGAAGGCCTGTCTAGACAGGCTTCTCTTAATGTATGTTGCAAAAAGGTGCCTACGCCATACTTTGGAGTAGGAGAAAGCAGAATTTGGGACACAGTCTTTCCTCAAAATGGGCTTCAGTCACTTTTCATCGTTCCGGGTGTTGCTTGGAATGTCGGTACATGACAACCCCGGCACCTCAATTTACGAGTCTGCATAAAACGCGGCAAAAAGCGTGGTAAAAAAGCCTAAATGCGACCAACAGTGCCACTCCAAATGTACAAAATAGCAACAAAACGCAAGAACGCACATGAGAGGCTTAGTCACTTCGTTCACGTCGTTTACGTTTTCTGTATTTTATGGGGAAGGGGCTCACGCTCGTGGTGATAGCTGGCAACTGGCGATTTGGCAGGCATTATGACTATAAAGGAGGCTATGACCGAACTCATGTATTCACCAACCACATAAATTAACGCCACTCATCAAACTCATCAACTCACCGAGCTCACGAACTCACCGAACACTGGACTCACGGACTCACTGAACTTACCGAACTTACGCCCCTCACTCAATCGCGAGCTCATGCGTTTTCGAGGATTACGAACTGCCTCACCCTCACCTCATGCCTGATCGGTAAGGCTGAGTGAAGTGACTGATTGCAGTCATGAGTGAGTTTTTCCGAGGTAGGCTAGCTACAGGCGTCTGCCACAACCACCCCCACTGCTGGAGCACCGCCAGGGTCGTGACCGGCGACCACAGAACACGTCTATGAAGACATCAGGCAGAAATCGAGCGACCACTTTTTAGGACGCGACAAACACCCCAGTCAGAGACGCGTTGGCACCACGGTGGAGGTGACGGTGTAAAACAATCAGAAGAGGGACAAATGATGGGCCAAGCCCAAAGGAATGACAAAGCGATACGCGCAACTTCGCGTAATCTGATCTTGTCCCACCCACTGTGCATCGTTATTTTTATGCCGGAAGAACGGAGCTGATGCAAAATCTCACCTGGACCCGTATCTTGCGTATACGTTGCAGGGAGGCGTTGAAGACGGGAAGCTGCCATTTCGTCCTCTTCAAGAGATCGGAACGTTTCGATAACAGAAATGTTTCAGACAGAGAGCGTATGATATGTGCGGTTCTGATCGCAGAGCATCGTGAATGGCGTGTTTTCGATCCGCTGCACGCGGTGCATGAGAGGAACGTTTCTTTCTTCTTCCTCTTCGGAGAGTCTCCTTTTCGCAGTATTCACTGGTGGCCATTGTTGTAAGGGGGGGGATTGGTGGCCGAGTGGGCTATACTTCGTCTCACCTTAGTATGGACTATTGTTAGCCGCGCGTGCTAAAAGCGCGAGCTAGTCGCTTTGAATGAAGCCGCGGCGGCTGCACGAGCGCTCGTGCAGCAAGTGCTCTAGTCAAGGCAGTCAAGGCTGGCCGCTCGCGCTAGCACAGCCTTCGTGGTTAGTCCATGCTAGGGTGAGACGAAGTATAGCGCACACCAGCTCGGAGCACGTGGAGCGAAAGCTCGCGCTGCAGAACCCAGGGATCCTGGGTTCAATCCCCACCCCTGCCCGTTTCGATCTGGATGAGCATCGTACCGGCGTGCGGTCGTGTATCACTACTGCGTGGTGCACGTTAAAGACCCCAGGCTAGCGGTTGTACCGCACTGGCTAAATTGCTTATCTACAGTGGGTAACAATGTCGCCATGTTCTGGCAGACTAAACTCCTGCTGTATAAACAACTAACGACTAATTTGTTTGTTTTTGTTGTAAGTGGGGGATCGGTCAATGGATCGGATGCCAAGTTATGCGCTTTTTACATGCAGAGGGTGCGTGGCCGAAATCGTTGCCGGCAGAGGGGCCATGGGACAAATGGCAAGGTTTCATTTGACATGCGTAGTCCGTCAGCGTTTTTTTGCCGCTGCGACGCCCAACGTCACTTGCAGCAAGCGGACGCTCAAAATGAGTTTCGGCGGTCTCGAACAACACTTTTAAAGGGGGCCGCTCAAAAGTTTCTTCAGCGTGGCAGAAGATTCCCCCTCTTTTCTTTTTTTCCTCCTCCCCTTTCCTCCTTCATTTTCCTCTTCGCTTTTTACAGCCTTCTCGCACCAGTGCTAATGAACTTACCGGCCCCCCCGACAAAATCTCTGTAACCTTCAAGGTTCTCTTCTTCAATCCCAAACATCAGGGATTAGATAGGCAGGCTGGATATGAGCTCGGAAGGGTTCGGGCTGGCTCTCTTTTCTCCTTTTTTTTTTTTTACTATTTTTCTGCAGCTCTAAAACCCACTCAGATACTTCCGCGTGCATCCAGATACGCTACAACACCGCATATTTATCTCGAGTGGACGGAACTTGAACAACACAGCAGAAGGAAAAAAATGTGGGTATTTTCATCTGAATTTTGAGCTCTACCCAGAGAGTTGAAAATTGGTCGTTCTAAAAACGGCACACTGAAGAGTGATTGTATCACTATTTTTTTTGTTCAAAGTAATAATCATGAGTAAATACCAGTCAAAACTTTTGCAGTCAGAGGGCAAAGCATGTAAAATTAGTTGCATGTTGATATTATAGTCACGTATCGAAATTAACACAGTCTGACCATTTCTGGGGCATATTATATAGGTTCGTACTACAGGTTTTTACTAGGGTGACGGCCGCCTCGTTGAAGCAAGTAAGAAGAGTAAAAAACAAACTTCCATAAAAAGTGAAACAGTTTATGGTATATTTCATGTATCTTCAGCATTTGAAAAAAATTCTTCGTGGCCAAACGTGCCTTTAGTTTCTTTCAACAAATGTAACTGAAAACTCGACAGTTGACAAATATCTTGCGTATCAGCAAAAAGAACGGGAAACACGGAGAATAAACCGCGAAATCACAGTTTTCTTCGCGTAAAATAGTGCAACTAGCAATAGTAGCATATTATGCCATTTATTAAAAGACAGCAGGTATTACGAAGTTATTATTCTCTTCTGTTCCCATTTCTTCGTAGATTAAGAAATGGAATGCCCAGATAGCCTCTGCAGCCCTTGCATAATTGTTCGGGTCTCTGTCAGGGTGGGCGAAGGTTAGCGACCATCTCCAAAAAACCCAGGACTTCGGAAGGTGTACTACCGCACGTTTTGGGGCTGCTTGGCTAATTTCGGCGCCTGGCGTTGCCCGGCCTATTTAGAAAAGAAGCGGAACAGCGGCAAGCTTAATGTCATCACCAAGCGGGAAATCATGCTGAAATGTGTCCTTGAACACGTGCGAGATCTGTACCCGAACCCAGCCGGGATTCGCCACAATTCCTAATTAATCTATGAAACAAACTATAAAAAGAGGGAGGCTTTAACGATTTTACAATTTTTGAATATAGTCATGCGGGCTAACTGCCCACAAGTACAGAAAGAAATAAATGCAGTAGAAATGCAGAGCTCTATTGTGTTCTTTATGTCTCTACTTGTCTTTCGCGCTTTACGCCAATAAAAATAAAATCTGCAATATCTGTAGATTATGCCTGGTTATGTTGTCTCTAAAAGAAAAGTAATCAAGCAAGTTCGGTATCGTGCCACAATTTGTGCAAATACAATTTTATTAGAATGGAAAGTTGGGCGAGTTGGTATGAATCCATATTTGAAAAACAGCGCGAATAACACACGGACAAGAAGGGAAGAGAACACACAGGACGAAGCGCTGACTATCAACTATCTACTCAGAAGACATACAGAGAAATACACGCGAGGATTGCTGCTTCTTCCTCTTCTACCAGTCATTCGCCATTACGCGCGCCACATTATAAATGAAATCAAATTAAAACACACCAGCACACTAAAACACACCAGCACAGGTAAAAGGCATCGCGTCTTCTTCCTTCTTTCTTCTATCTTCAATCTCGATCTTCAATTCTTTGGTCAACCCATGTCCAAAAAAACTATCTCATTGTCCACTAGGTTGATGGATGGTTGGCTAACGCACCCGGGTTTTCGTTTTGCTATATGATACGCTTCACTATCTCCCTTGATAGCTGATCTTTGTGTTTAAACAGCACGTTTGTGTCCCTAAATCTTGGCTCACACCCACAATCACGGCAGTGGACAGCTAAATGGGAGTACGCGCTACCGTGTAATGAACTGTGGTGTTCGCGTAGACGAATGTTGAGGCAACGCCCCGTCTGTCCTATATATGAGTGACCGCATGAAAAAGGTATTTCATAAACTGCCCCCTTGGCACAGGACACGAACTTCATGCCATGGTGGACGCGACATCCAAAAAGTTCTGGCTTACTTTTCCTGCCAGCACGCTTGTTAACCACGTTTATAATCCTGCTTAGTTCGTTACGCGCAGAAAAAATTACGTTGACCCCATACCTCGAACCGACGCCCTTTAACCCGTGTGAAAGACGATGAATATAAGGAATAACCGCGACATTCTTTTTATCTATCTTAGCTTTTTCTTTGTCAGGTTTTCTAGACTCATTCTTTATGAATCGAGTCACCTTATCACAAGCTGAAGTTATAACTGAGTCAGGAAAGTTAGAGTCTCTGAGTCTAGCGACCTGTGCTGCGAAGCTTTCTTTCATCTTATGAAAACAGGTTTTCGTCAACGCTGACTGTAAGCAAGAATACGCAATACCATTCTTCACGAGCTTTGAGTGCGCCGAACGATAATCTAGTAATTTCTTCGTGGATCTGGGGTGGTGCATCCAGCATACGTGATCTTCTTTCACGTCCAATTGGATATCTAAAAACTGAATTTTGTACTCCTTAGGAGTCTCGGAGGATCTGGATGCACCACCCCAGATCCACGAAGAAATTACTAGATTATCGTTCGGCGCACTCAAAGCTCGTGAAGAATGGTATTGCGTATTCTTGCTTACAGTCAGCGTTGACGAAAACCTGTTTTCATAAGATGAAAGAAAGCTTCGCAGCACAGGTCGCTAGACTCAGAGACTCTAACTTTCCTGACTCAGTTATAACTTCAGCTTGTGATAAGGTGACTCGATTCATAAAGAATGAGTCTAGAAAACCTGACAAAGAAAAAGCTAAGATAGATAAAAAGAATGTCGCGGTTATTCCTTATATTCATCGTCTTTCACACGGGTTAAAGGGCGTCGGTTCGAGGTATGGGGTCAACGTAATTTTTTCTGCGCGTAACGAACTAAGCAGGATTATAAACGTGGTTAACAAGCGTGCTGGCAGGAAAAGTAAGCCAGAACTTTTTGGATGTCGCGTCAACCATGGCATGAAGTTCGTGTCCTGTGCCAAGGGGGCAGTTTATGAAATACCTTTTTCATGCGGTCACTCATATATAGGTCAGACGGGGCGTTGCCTCAACATTCGTCTACGCGAACACCACAGTTCATTACACGGTAGCGCGTACTCCCATTTAGCTGTCCACTGCCGTGATTGTGGGTGTGAGCCAAGATTTAGGGACACAAACGTGCTGTTTAAACACAAAGATCAGCTATCAAGGGAGATAGTTGAAGCGTATCATATAGCAAAACGAAAACCCGGGTGCGTGAGCCAATCATCCATCAACCTAGTGGACAATGAGATAGTTTTTTTGGACATGGGTTGACCAAACAATTGAAGATCGAGATTGAAGATAGAAGAAAGAAGGAAGAAGACGCGATGCCTTATACCTGTGCTGGTGTGTTTTAGTGACGCACGAGGACACAGCGCACCCGTAACAAACACAACGGTCACAGTGTGCTGGTGTGTTTTAATTTGATTTCATTTATAATGTGGCGCGCGTAATGGCGAATGACTGGTCGAAGAGGAAGAAGAAGCAGCAATCCTCGCGTGTATTTCTCTGTATGTCTTCTGAGTAGATAGTTGATAGTCAGCGCTTCGTCCTGTGTGTTCTCTTCCCTTCTTGTCCGTGTGTTATTCGCGCTGTTTTTCAAATACAATTTTATGTGAAATTCAACGTCGAAACAGTACTTCCGCGGGAAAAAATGCATCCGTCGTTCTTCGTCTTCTTGAAGCCGTGAAATACAGATTTCGGCGACAGTACTTTTGGGTCCACATAATATCACGCTCAGTAGAAAATTCGCCTTTTCTATCAAAAGTACTGTAAATTATTTAGTTTTCAAACAGGTTGGGTGGTGATCAGTGGCGCCACGAGGGTCTGCGGCAGCCGAGGCGGCAGCCCACCGCAACCCCCCCCCCCCCCCCCCCCCCCCCCCCGCTCTCTCTTGGCCCGCCGCGACTCCCGCCCCCGCGGCCCGCCGCGACACCTCCCTGAGCGCTGCACTCAGGGCGGTCCGCCCCCCCCCCCCTCCCCCCTTGTGACGCCACTGGTGCTTATGCGTGTGGGTACTCCGGCGATTTTTTGAGCTACCTCAACTAACTATATTTTCTAACTCCCCGGCCTTTACCCTTTCCAGTATGCTATTTAGTATCGCGAAATTCATATTAGTTATTGTGAAATCGGCAAATGAAAATGATGCAAAAAACAACATTCAAATATACCCGCACTTTTCAGTGCTGTGACGTCAGTGGCAGGCAGGCTTGCCAGTCGAGCAAGCAGTCTAAAAAATAGAATATGCCAATCATTTGATCCGTGCTGGCGCGCGGGTACTGGAGCGAGCTTCCAAAGCATTGATTTGACACAATGAAACTGCTTGGAATCAGTTGGGAATAAATTCTACAACCCAAAACGTGAACCCCTGCCTTCCACTGACGTCACTTTTTTGTTGTTGCCAGTAGAGACTTTCAGTTTGAAAAACACGGTTAAGACCCAAATTTTTAAATTCAATAACTTCGTGAAAAAAAAAAAATTATTTTGACCTAATATTTGGGATACTATTTTAGCGATGTTGTTTGGCGAGTTTAGCAAAATTTCAAGCAAATCGAGGACCATGAAGAAATCGCCGAAGTACCCCTTTAAGTGTAGGACCGTTGACTGGGCACTCGTTTGCGCCAAAAAGTGCAGTGCTTCCTTTTATGCTGCCTGCGACGAGTGTTGAAATTTGAACATAGCAGAAATAAAATCAATTGACACTCTTAGAAATATTTTAGACTTGCGCTTTATTCAGGTATTTAGATTTTGATCGTACCTTTTATTTATTGTCGTCTTCGATGAGGGAACAACTTGCCGAGGAGGCCGCGCTGTCCGCGGACGCGGCTTGACAGATAAGGTCCCGAATGCTTTTCACAAATCTTTAAAGACCAAGCATACAAATTAAAGACGCTTACAAATTTCTGTAATGCGAAATTAGAGCGCAGCCACTTTACGCCAATGAAGCCAACTTTTTGTTGCTAGCAGACGTTTTGCGAGAGTTGCAGTATTTTTAATTATGCTTAATAAATTAAATGTTTAGGACTAATTACCAAACTTTTTAAATGTATTAAGAACCAAAATGTCAATTGGAAAGGTCTAGAGCTCCTTGAGAAACACCCGAATTAGCTGTTTGCAACGTGATACGGCTCGCGTGGCTTCCTTCTGACCAGTAATAAAGCTTTTAAAACATGACAAAATACCCCATGATAAAGTGCCCGCCATCATAAACTCAATTTCGAATGTCCCGGGATTTGTTTTTATAGGCCGAAAAAAAAAGATGCATGCAAGACGCGTGCCCCACGCTTTATTTATATCAGAAAGGAACTGCCCTCTGTTATACAGCGTTTTTTTTTTTTTTTTTCACCTGCTAGATATTAGAAAAAAAAACGTGCAAATTAACGATTTGTGGATGTGAGCTATACGGCCAGGTTAAGATTAGGTTCAAGAAAGAACGACACGAAAACCGACTGATTGCCTAACATTTGTTGATTGAACTTTTTGATTATAAAAGTAAGCGGGATAGTTTATTTAGAAAGTTTGGGCATAATCGAAAGCCACCAAATTGTCCAGTGAAAATGAGCGCAATTGCGGTTTGTGTAGGTGAGCTATACGGCCAGGCGAGGATTAGGTTCAAGAAAGAACGCAACTAAAACAGACCGATTGCCTACAATTCGCTAATTAACCTTTCAATTAGACAAGAAAACGGCATAGTGTATCTAGAAAGTTGTTGGCTTATTTAAAAGCCATCAAATCGTCCATTCTTAAAAAGATGTAACGCGCGTACACTATTATGCGGCGTCCTGATACGGCGTCCTCCTAATTTGGGCGCGAAAATATTGTTCTGATTTTATGTGGCCTCCATCTCCGCGTGGCACAGCCCAACTTTATGAAGCCAAAGCGATAAATCATGCGCATCGCTGTGACAACGCCACTGTAGAAGGGGTGAGGAGCGCGGCGGCCGAAAAGATTGCGGTAACACGATTCGCGTCCAAATTAGGTTTTTTTAGGACACCGTGAACTCTACTTCACGTGCGCTGCATCTCTTTAAAAATGAATGATTTGGTGTTTTTGATGACTACCGATAAGGCACAAACCGCAATTGCGTAACTCTGACGTCTTTCTTAGAAAAAAAAAATGTCTAGAAGCCCGGTTCACACAGTTGCGTTTGACTGCGTTTGACTGCGTTGCGGCAGCGAGACACCAGGACATCCCTGCTGCTTATGTCGCGTGCCAAGATGATTCCTTGAATTGGATTCCACGCTTCATACGAAGCACAGATGTGCCGGTGACTCGCTTTCGGTTCTCGCCGCAACGCAGTCAAACGCAGTCAAACGCAACTGTGTGAACCGGGCTTAAGGCAGTTTTTTTACGGCCGGCGACATCATTACGGCATGGAAGGAGACGTTGACCACAGATCATACACAGCCACTGTATTTTTCGTACGAGAATGAGCAAAGATTTATTACCAAATAAAATCGATTTAGCATTCACCAAATTCGGCTTCTTTACTTGATTTAAATCGGTATTTCATTTGATTACACTTATTTTGTACCCGCACACGCATATTTTTATTTCCTAATGAGTTACAAGTGTGAGGTTATTAAACATTTTCGTCGTGTGAGGTTATTAAACATTTATTTTAACAAATTATTAACAATCTCGCGAGGCGCATTTGAAGATCTCTATACGATCTGGCGAGGCGCATTTGAAGATATTCAAAATTGTTCTGAATACACAAACTTCTCAAGCTTCTTGCTGGTTGTGTCTTTTTTTACACGCAGTACCAATAATAAAGCGAAAACCTTATAGAGGAGACTATCTCTATCGACTCAACGCGCAAACACGATGTGAAGCGTGTAGTGCGTACGTTGGAAAAGAGATAGCGGCGAGCGAACCATAGCGTCGAATGTCCATGCATCAAAAATTCCGTGCACCGATATATCCGCGCACCGCAAAATCCCACACCGAAAAGTCTTTGCACCAAAAAGTCCGTACACTGAAATGTCTGTGCACCGAAATGCCCTACAGCAAAACGCTCTATACCGTAAAGTGCTAGACCCCCTACGGATGGGATCCTACGTCACCTCTGCCGGTCCACGAACCATAATGATTCTGAACCACTGGTCTATAGAGCGCCATCCCTGATATACCGAAAAACGCCGCTCGTACTTCCCGCTGTCGCCATGAATTCGCCTAAACAACGAAAGATGCCAAATCAGATATTTATATTAAAATTTATACTTCAATGACTACTTCTTCGAGCAGAACAAGGTATTTATTCTCTCACAACAGCAAGAATCGTCCTCCAAACCAATGCTAAAAAAAACCTATCCAACTCGTTGAGAAGAGCCAGTGCCACGCTCGTTCAAAACAGCTACTCGGTTGGTTCAGCTCCTTGTCGCAGGTGTGCCGGCTGGCTTCTGGATAATCTTTTCAAATCCTTCAAGCCTTCATTTCCCCCACCCCAAACTAGCAAAAAGAAAAAAAAAATCAGGCAGCCAGCAAAAAAAAAAAAAAAAAATATCGGAAAGTGGCGAGGAGGAAACAAGAGGCGATTTCCTCCTTTCACAATGGCGAGAAAAAAAGTGAGGGTCGGGTTCTTTCTCTCTGCTTGCGTGCCGGCCTTTAAGGCCTTACGCCGCATTTGCACTACCGGCTGAACCGCAATCGCAAAGCGGTTGCGAACGCGCTTGTTTAAACAAGCAGTGCAAATTTCCGCGTAATATATGATGAAAGCGAGCGGATCCGCTTCGCGGTCGCGATTCGACCGCCAGTGTGAAGGCAGCATACGGTTTCAGTTTCCTTCTTAATTTTACTTTAGTAAAACGAAATAACCCTATAAAACGGTCATTTCGTCTTCGTTTGTTCTTTTCCATTTATACTTACTCTTCTTTACAGAAGATTAAACCGATCAGTCTCGTGTCAGCGGCGCTTGTGCGTCGCCTTTCCGGTCTTTCATAAAGCCCCTCTATGGAAATGCTCGAGACACGTGCCGCGGGCCACATCTGGGAAGAACATGGCTTCTGAAATCTAGCTCAGTAAAGTCCCTTCATGTCAACCTTCATGTTTCAAAAGTAGCGCAAGGTACGTCGATGCACGAGGCGCGTGCAACGTGCAGCCGTTGGGAAGATTGTTCGCGGCCCGGCCGTAGGTTATTTTATATTTTACCACAACCTCGGCGGCAACGCGATGCCATCATGCTGCGCTGTAGATTGCACAAACAGCATTGCGAAAGGAAAGAAGCATTTTGCCGTCCCGACGGGAAAGAAAAATCTTCAACGGCGAAGACAATGGCTCCACCGGATCGGTCGGAAAAGTTTCGAGTGCCTCCGAGGGAGACTTTGCGAGGTAAGTCATTGTCAAACTCTGAATCGTATTACCTGTCTTTTTCGGTCTCACCGATGAAGATCGCGTAGTACGGTTATGAGACGAGACAAACACGGAACTATATTACCGGCACGAAAGACTTAGACACGTCTTTTCGCGCGTATTTGATCATAGAAACTGACTCGCTCACTCTTAGCTCGCTTGCATTGAGTCGGCCGAGTTGAGAACGATGCGTGAGAGACTAGGGTGCCACCAAAATGAAAAGGGCTGTAATGTTTACCGCGTGCATCTTGCGTCAGTGAAAGGAGAATCACCAACGACCGAGCACCTCGCGATTTTGTTTGTGCAACATGTTTCCGCGGTCGGTGCTTCACAAATGGCAACTAAAAATATGCGATGCTGCATTTATTTTTCAGGATCACTTCACGAACGATCAGTTTGTGCCAGTGATTTTGGCAAAGACTAGCCTCAAGAAACTCAAGCCATATGCAGATCCTCCCATTTTTTCACACCGACCTCTTCCGAATGTGCAATATTTTGCCTTGTAGCAATAAATATTTTCTTGTCTTCATCTTTGTATGTGATCTGTCTTTTGTGATTAATAAAACATCAATTATTGACAATAAAAAAAAAAAAAAAACTGCTCTTGTATTTAAAAGGCTTTGCTGAAGGATCCCTCTGTCTTCGTTTTGTAACTCACGCAGTAAGGTACGCCCGCGGGTGTGCAGCAAAGCTTATGCGCTTTGAGAGTGAGCTCAAGGGTGTACCTTGAGCATGAGAACGTCAAAACACTAATATATGTGATAAATGAGAAACGTGCTGGCAAGGCAACCGAGCACACGCTATTTTTCATTTTAACAGAGGGGATACAAGTGAGTGTATTTGATTATTCGACGGATAGTTTTATGCACGAGGCACGTAAACAGCAGACGTCGCATATTCCTCCGCGCACATGTGCACAGTTGCAGGTAGTATTCGACGCTTATAAAATGTGTATGAAAAGAGTATGAAGTAAATGAAGCTGCTGGATTGACAAAACGATCGGTGATGCTAAACATTACCGAAATGTCCTGTTTTACACGATGCATAGTGGTGTCATTTATTTGCCTAACTCCAGCGATGCCGATTCTTCAAATGCACTTCGTTCAATATACTAAAACGTTTTATACCCCTGTTACACGGGCACACTTAACCGCGGTTAACTCAGCTTAACTGCTGTTGCGCTGCACCACAGATGCCGCACTATACTGTCGGACAGCTATTCCATAACACGTGAAGAGCGCGCGTGCACTGCTTCGATAGATGCTCAAGATGCTCAAGCGCACGTTCGCCCATAGCTTTGACTGCATAGCCGCAGAATGTTGTCGGTAAGTATTGTGCGCTGACTGTGGCTTAGCGTAACTGCAGTTAAGTTTGCCCGTGTAACAAGGGTATTAGTAGAGCGTTCGCTAAGGATTGCGAGCCTTGCGGGTGCGTGCCCAATAGACCCTTTCCGAAATTCAGTCTAGCCACTTTGATCACTATCATCATCTGTGGAACGGCATCTGTGCCATACCAATGGCGGCCTTCTAGTGACTGATAAAGGAAGACGTTGAAGATGCTCCTAAGCGAATGTTGCGAGGCCTGTACATTTTGGGGGTCAGTACGACGCGATGTAGGTCGCGTCGTACGGGTCAGTACGACGGGTCAATACTGACGGGTCAGTACGACGCGACGACGGGACAAACACAAGAGCTACGTAAGCGTTTATTTCTAATAACTCAGATTCAGTCAATCTGTGGGCGGTACACAATCGGCTTTGAAGCACTTTGGTGTATAGAAGTTTCTCGAGGCATCTGAGTGGGTTGTTGCTTTGTTCAGAATGCGGGTTCTTGGTCACCATCGAACTGAAAGTGATTGAGAAAGAACTCACACTGAACAATTCCTCGCGTGTCGTTGTCTTGTGAAAGTGACGGTGCCGATACAAGTTAATTTCCGCCATTGATATGGCAAAACCTAAACTGCTTTACAAACCACCAGATGGCACTGAATTTCGGAAAGGGTCTATCCATGCTCAAAGCGACGGCACGAGCTCCCGCTAGCAACGCAGTCCTTGCATTTTAAAAGGTTAAAACAGCGCAAAAAACAACGGACAGGGTAAAGTTGAAGCCTGGGCGAGTTGGTATGACATTTTAAAAGGTTAAAACAGCGCAAAAAACAACGAACAGGGTAAAGAAGGACACAGACAGAGCGCTGTCTGTGTCCTTCTTTACCCTGTCCGTTGTTTTTTGCGCTGTTTTAACCTTTTAAAATGTCATACCAACTCGCCCAGGCTTCAACTTTAGCAGTCCTTGCCCACGAAACTCTATTTAGACGCAGGGAGGGGTGCATTCTATCGTGTGCCTGCTCTGTTTTTGCTGCAATAAACGGGTAAACGAAATATATTTTCCCAGTGCATGCCAATGTTCCAAAAAACTCAACTGCTTTTTTTTTATCGTTTGCGTTTAGCGGAATTGGAGAAAGCTTGTCTACATGCCCGAGCGATTCCAACTCTGCTCGTGCTGTTACATTTGCCGATAGAGACGTCTTCCCGTACTTTATAACTCCAATAAAGGTGCACAAACGCTAGTTTCTTCATGTTAGAAAACAAAACTCTTTTTATATTTGAAGAAAACAAAATCTAATCCGCCGTATCCAATAACATGAACGGCCCGGCACCTGGTTGTACCCAGCACACAGGCGCGCGCCTTCGCGCGTCTTGCGGGCCCCGCTCAGACATGGCAGCGGGGGGCGTGGCGCGGACAGTGGGCGAGGAGGATTGCCGCCGATGGAAAGGAGGAAAACGATGGGAGAGGAGGAATTGCGCTACCTTTCCGTATACAGGGGCCTTACGTACCCGCGGCTGACAGTGTCGCCGGCGGCCAAACTGCGAAACTGCGTGAGAGCGAAAAAAATTATCTCGTTGCCTTGACACCCGGTACACCGTGGTCTTTCTGCACGTGCAACCACCTCGCTGGAGCTCTGCGCGTGTGGAGCATGAGACGGCACGAGCCGTCTTGTGCACTGCTGCCTGCCTCCTGCATCTTACAGCGTGCCCACGGGTCGACGAGTCATCTGCCGGCGCCGCTTGAAACCATAGTGAGAAAGAGAGAGAGTGAAAAGCGAAATTTATCGGCATGTCTCGAAGAGCGAGCTGTCCTCACCTGAAGAGTATTATTCTACACCGTGCCCAGGTTGAATCCCGGACAAAAGCTCACCGGACAAAAGCTCACCGGACATAAGCTCACCGGACAAAAGCTCACCGGACAAAAACTCACCCATTTTTTCACAGACCCGGACAAAAGCTCACCAGGAGAAAATTTCATGCTAATCTTAACACGAAAGCGGAACACTTAGGTCCGTGAGTGCTACACTAAAATACATTTACTACGCACAATGACGGAAACAATTTAATTTTCTTAGCCATTCACTTTAAATATTACCCTGAACGCCATTAGTAATAAAGAGACATTAGCGTAACCTTCATGGCGCGTTTAGTGACAGACGCACAATGAAAAAAGGTCACCAAAGGGTAACTTCGCATCTTCAGTTACTCTTCGGGTTCAGAAAAGTAGCTTCACGAAGTTTCTTGGGCGTGGCACAAGGGTGCTTCGGCCTGCCTTGAGTCAAGCAAGCTTGATCTTATCAGCTCCATTCAGTTTCGGTGACCTAAATTTTGGTCCCAAATCGTTGCTTCCCCGCCTGTTACCGCTTATTTGTTGACATCTTTGCACGGGATGAGGTACAAGTTCTCCTAAAAATGTCCATCGCGTCCGCACTTTATTTCAGCGCGTGTTCCGCCCGGGTAGCAAAAAAAAAAAAATATTGAGGTGAGCTTTTGTCCGGGTTTGTCAAAAAACGGGTGAGCTTTTGTCCGGTGAGCTTTTGTCCGGTTACCCCCAGGTTAGAGGGGCTTTATTAGCGGCGAGATGTTTCGGTGGCGCCAGACTTGTGCCTATCTCAAATACCCTACTCAAGATACTGTATTTTAAAAACTTTTTGAAGTATCTTGGTATCTTGCAAATACTTTTGATCGAGAGTATTTCTCTATCTTAATTACATTTCTAAGTATCTTGTTCTCATTATCTCAAATACATTTTCGACATTCCGCCATTTTCCGAGTTTTTCAGTGTGAAGTGTCGTGGGCGTGGCACGAGCAAACGTGAACATTCTTTCGAGCAACCAAATCCTGTTTAGCTCCGATTAGCTACGGTGACTTTGGTTGAGCTCGTTAAAAAAAAAACATCGCTTTTTGCTGATTGTGACTCATATTTCAGCCCGAAATTCGTACAACAAAGGTTCTCCCCTTGCCTTCCCAAATGCATCTTTCGTTTCCTAGAGTTTCCCTCCTAAAAATCCTCAAACAAAAGGGGTGCACTGAGGCGCAACGCAGACCGGGAAACGACCTACGACAACAGTGCAGACTTGAGTGTCAAGAAAATAACAAATAGAAAAAAAAAAGAGAAGTGGACAGAAAAAAAAATTGTTTTGCTTGTTGTATATTTGACCCCCCTACGGCAAAACGTCCAGGCTTTCTTTTGTTTATTTTCTTTTTGTCGTCAGTCCGTCACTTATTGCTCTCGCGAACACTGTCTGTAGCGAACATTGATAAGCAGAGAACAGGACAGGAAACGAACTAAAAGCTGGATGACCTCTCAAAATCCCAACAAAGCACATCCCAATGCTGAGTGCCTTTCTGAACGCGACCTACTTGAAGAAGGTGCGACCACTGCCGTGGCTATTATGTGGGTTTTCTTTGTAATCCATTCACTCATATCCGTATCCCGAGTTCGCTTATAGCGAACTCCCCATATATATGGAATATGGAGTGTAGTTCAACGATGCATCTAAGGTGCGCCGCAGTACGTGATATTCAGCGATGTCACTATTGGGGAGGAGGAGCGACCATGACGCCCCAAGCGGTTAACTTTAGAACTACACGGATGGGGACAACAAATACAATGAGTCAGCGCTCGGCCAACATAACCGAACGCGGCGTCAGCGTTCGGCTGGAGTTCGTGTTCTCCGGTGAGGGGGAGGAGGGGCTCTTTTGTTTCCACTCCGGCCTGCCTGACTGTTCTATCCTGTTTTCAAAGGTGAACAAAAGCTTCAAAGAATATTTCAGGCACCGTGTTGTTGCGCAAGCACTTTCCGATTTTCGGCATTTACAGTTTTGATTTTTAGGTTTTAGGCAGACATTATTAAGTTTTCGAACTCTTTCCTGTTCTTCAAGTGCATAAAGTTTTCAGTTAGGCTTCGTTGCGTAGAGAGTAAGCCATAGAAAACACTCGCCCGCAATTCCTAATTCTTAATTGAAAGTGGATATTGCCACGCGCGTCGGCGAGTGACCGCGTGCGTGGCTGAGTGGTTACCGCGCTTGACTGTCGCGCGGAAAGTCAAGGTTTGATTCCAGTCAGCGGAATGTTCTTTTATTTATTATTTCAACATTACGTTCTCGTGAGTTCGAGATCATTCTCATCTGATCGAGTTCCAAATGTTCTAGTCGTCGAACGTTCTAGGCCGATTGTTCCAGAAGCCAACGCGCGTACATAAGGGGCTCCGCGTGGCGATCTGCAGTCAGTTTCGCCCCAGCGTTCGACTCTGCTCTACGCCGACTTCGACGCCCGCGACGCTCCGTTGTTATCTTTCTTTCTCTTTTTATTTTTGGACAGTGTTCGACTCGCGTAGGCGATGACTCGCTCGGTGCCTTCTTGCACTTGAACCAGTACCGCGCTAAGTCCTTCGTTACTTGCGTCCATATGAATCTCGGTTTCCGCGTCTTGATCGAAGTGTCCAAGAACAGGAGTAGTCAGGAGTCGTTGCTTCAGCTCGTCGAATGCGTGCTGCTGCTCCTCGGCCCATTTGAACTTCTCGGCGTCCTTCGTGAGTTTAGTGAGCGGTGCGGAAATCCTTGCGAAATCCCGAACGAAGCGTCGATTGTAGGCACAAAGACCAATGAATCTTCGCAAAGCCTTCTTGTCTGTGGGCGCTGGAAATGCCGCGACGGCGCGAGTCTTCTCGGGGTCTGGACGGACGCCTTCGTTACTAACCACGTGACCTAGGAATTTCAGTTCGTCATAGGCGAACCGGCACTTTGACGGCTTGAGGGTGAGTCCGGCGGTCTTTATGGCTTGGAGAACAGCTTGGAGTCGTCGCAAGTGCTCGTCGAAGTCAGTTGAAAATACTACGACGTCGTCAAGGTAGACGAGACAGCTCTGCCACTTCAGCCCTGCCAGTACGGTGTTCATGACACGCTGGAAAGTTGCTGGCACCGTGCATAGTCCGAAGGGCATAACCTTGAACTCGTACAGTCCATCCGGCGTGACGAAGGCTGTTTTTTTCGCGGTCCCGTTCGTCGACTTCGAACTGCCAGTAGCCGCTCTTAAGGTCCATCGATGAGAAATAACGAGAGTGGCGCAGCCGGTCTAGAGTGTCGTCGATGCGGGGGAGGGCGTTCGCCGTACCTCGGGCGTGGGTCGTTCGGGTGGAAACCACGCAGCCCAAGTCGACGGTAGGGGCAGCTGCGGCAGATGTGGTCGGCTTCCCCGCAGTGGTAGCAGAGCGGGCGTCGGTCGGCCGTTCGCCAGACGTCGGTCATTCCTCGGCGTCGGGTGTTCAGTGCGGACGAACTCGGGTTGCCCTTCCCTACGTCGGAAAGTCTGTGGCTCTGTTAGGACACGTCGAGGTGGCGTCGAATGCTGCTGGGCAGCTGGCGCCGGTCTCCGAGCTACCGCGGCGTAGGTCAAAGAGGGCTCTTCGGGTGCTGCTACGCTTGCAGGAGCCTCAGGTTGGAATGCCCGCTGGACCTCCTCGCGGACAACTTCGGCTATTGACACCGAAGCAGGCTGGTGGGTAGCAGGCAGGAGCTTCTTGATTTCTTCCCGGACGACGTTCCGGATCATCTCGCGTATGTCCGGGGTGTTGCCGCTGTACGGCGAGAAGGCAGTGAAGCCAGGAAGTCTCTGATAGTGGGAGGCGCGTGCTTGAAGGGCACGTTCGATGTTTGTTGCCTCCGTGATGAAGTCTTGGACGGTGATAGGCGGGTTCCGCACAAGGCCTCCGAAGATGTTCGAATGGGCCGAGGAGCAGCAGCACGCATTCGACGAGCTGAAGCAACGACTCCAGACTCCTCCTGTTCTTGGACACTTCGATCAAGACGCGGAAACCGAGATTCATACGGACGCAAGTAACGAAGGACTTGGCGCGGTACTGGTTCAAGTGCAAGAAGGCACCGAGCGAGTCATCGCCTACGCGAGTCGAACACTGTCCAAAAAATCGCAACGACGCTCCTGCTTCGGTGTCCAACAACCTCAACGTTATCATCGACGGCCACGACGCGACGGCACTCGTCGACACCGGAGCAGACTACTCCGTTATGAGTAGGGAGGCTCTCCCGCCGCCTTAGAAAAGTCATGACGCCGTGGGATGGACCTCAAATACGAACCGCCGGAAGGACACCTCATTACACCAGTCGGGAGATGCACTGCTCGCGTCGAGATCCACGGTGAGACGTGCCCTCTGAAGTTCGTCGTTCTACAAGACTGTTCCAGAGACGTCATTCTCGGCATGGACTTTCTGTGTGAATACGGCGCCGTCATCGACCTTGGTGAGAACAGATTGACGCTGCGCAAGCCTGTTCCGCCTTCAGAGAAATAATAAATAAAAGAACATTCCGCTGACTGGAATCGAACCTTGACTTTCCGCGCGACAGTCAAGCGCGGTAACCACTCAGCCACGCACTTTTTTTTTTTTATTTATTGCTTGCTTAGACAATGGGAACAACAACAGAAAGCACACTCACGCTCACAAATGTTAAAAGCACGTAGGCCTCTTTGCAGTCACGCGACTACTTTAAAATCTTTTTAAACACACCAACGCGTCTAGAATGGATATCCAGTCTGGAGGCTCTGACAGAGTGCGATACACTTCCCGAATATACGCAACACTTTCAATTAAATACTCTCTAGCGGGGCGCACCTTTATATCTGCATGCGGTGTTTACTCCCGTTCTGGTCCTCCAGAGGCTGTGGAGGCCGAGAAGCATGAGCAAGTCGTACGGAACCCCACCTTCGTTGACCAATGGCAAAAAACGGATGCCATGTGGGGTGAGGGGGAGGTCTTTCTTCAGCGTGCGCTGAAGAATGTCCCATAGGAAAACCGCATCCCAACAATCGAGAAATATGTGTTCTATTGTTTCGGGCTTTTTACATAGTAAACAGTTGATCGACCATGGGACAAACAGACCTCTCTCCTCAAGCCACGGCTTTACAGGCAGCGCGCCGCAGTGCAGTTTAAAGAAAAACTGATTTAAAAGAAGGCTTCACCGGCATTTTCTTTACCCTCTTTAAGACGTCCTGCCCTGGTCCGTCACAGTACAGTGACCTATATAAAGGTACGGGTAAAAGAACGTCCACGAGGTCTTTATACAGCCGCTTGCGACTTACTGAACTTAGATACTCCAAGGAAAAGCGTACCTTGAGCATACGAAAGGAAAGTACAACTTCTCGCATGAACCCTTGAACACTAGCACATATAGGGTCACTAGACGACACAAGAAACTCAGGCAGAGAATTTTGCAAAAGGACATGCAGGACTGTACGCAAAATTGCGTCATTCTGGTGGCGCAAAAACATGAACCTTGAAACAATCTGACGGATAAACAAGTGGGACAGACCCAGATCTCCACTACGAACAGAGCGAAACAAATTTGTACGGGAAGAGCGTTCCCAGCACGAACTCCAAATAAAAACTGCAAAAACTTTGTGCAGTTTCTGCACGTTTAGGCGCGACATAGGCAACGCTTGTAATATATACCAAATGTTTGCGATCAAAAATAAATTACAGACAGTGGCGCGCGCAAACATAGATAAATCGCGACCCCTCCAACTCTCCGCATTTGCCCTCGCCCTATCAGTCTCATCATTCCACATTTGAGTAGTGTCTCGGTAGTGTTCGAGCGGGACACCAAGATACTTCGCCGGCAAGGTTGTCCACTGGACGTTCAAAAAAATCCCAGGCGCGGTGGCCCAGTTACCGTGCCAGAAACCTGCACATTTGCCCCAATTTATTACACTACCAGTTTGCCGGCAAAAGGCAGCCGCGACTCTGACAACTTCACGCAAACTGTCATGGTCAGTACAAAAAAATGCTATATCGTCCGCGTAAGAAAGGACTTTAACTTCGGAGGACTCTAATTTAAAACCTCGGATGGATTCGTTATGAAGAAGCTTTAAACAAAAGGGTTCTAAATAAATCGCGAATAACAAAGGGGATAGAGGACAACCTTGCCTCACAGAAAAGTGGACTTTGACACTTTCACTGACGCTCTTATTAACTATAATTGCTGTCGTACAGTTCGCGTAAGCCATTTTTAAACCATCTAAAATAACAGAACCGACGTTTGCGTGTTCCAAAATACAAAAAAGGACATCATGCGAGACACGATCAAACGCCTTCTCTAGGTCTAGTTGCAGCATTGCAACACGACCGTCGAAGGCATCGCAACATTCTAAAATGCTTCGATCAACATGAATGTTCGTGCATATGGTACGACCCTTTATGCCGCACGTCTGATGCGGCCCGACCAGGGATGTGATAACGCTTTGTAACCGTCTAGCTAAGACTTTCATATATATTTTGTAGTCGACGTTCGTAAGACTTATTGGTCTGTAAGACGAAACGGATAAAAGTTTGACTCGGTCGTCGGACTTAGGGACTAAAACAATATGGGACTTTAGAAAGGATGGCGTCAACAAAGATTTTTCGTACGCCTCCGACAGTACCTCGTACAAAGCATCGGCGGCTTCCTTCTTAAACGTTTTATAAAAGTCGACGCAGAGCCCATCCGGCCCGGGAGTTTTACCATTGGCTAAGGCCTCGATTGCCGCTTCCAACTCACTAACGCTGATAGGCGCTTCTAACCCTTCTCGTACATGCCCTTCAAGCCTGGGCATGAGTGTCAAAAATTCACTTTCAAGCCCGGTACCTTTCTGAGCGCAGTGACCTAAGCAGATCGCGGTAATGTTCAACAAAAGCTCGCTCGATTGTCTTCTGATCGCGCGTTATCAGATTACTGTAACGAATTTCTTTTATCTCATTTCGATGAGCATGCCTTTTCTCATCGCTCAGCGCACGCTTCGTTGGCCTTTCGCCCAGCCACAGCTTTTCTGATCGCGATCGCACGATAGCCCCTCGGTATCTTTCACAATCGAGTATTTCGAGCTGATTTTTTGTATCTCTAATTTCTTTTTCAAACTCGCCCGGCTTCGCGCCGTCTTCCTTTAAAAGAAAATTTAACTGACTCCGTAGCTTTTCCTCTTTTTGCCGCTTTTGATGATTAATACTACTGCTCCTTTCAATGGCAGTAAGCTTTACGTCTTCTTCAAAAAGCTCCCAGCGCACCCCCCACATTGTCTGTTCATCCTCGCGAAACTTTCTGAACAAGTCATCTACTTTTTCTCTGAATACTTCAACGTTCACAAGACCGCTGTTCATCTTCCAAAGCGACCAATTTCACCTTGGCTTTCTAACTTTGTCGCCAATGGTGAACATGACTAAAGCATGGTCACTGAAATAAACAGGCAATACGGAATAATTATCGCATAACGGGACAAGATCGAGCGAAACATAGCCCTGTCGAGTCGACCATGACTAGAGCCTTGAAAATGTGTAAAATGGACGCTGCTTTTTGAGGAAACGTGTGGAATGTCCTCCAATGAATTATCCGCGACAACATCATTTAAATAAAAAGCACTTTGATCACGAACTCGGGTCATATTCGCACGATCCTCAGGCGCGCATACACAATTAAAGTCCCCAAGGAAAATAACAACCTTATCGCAGTTAAGATACTCACTTACGCCTTCAAAAAAAAACTTGCGCTCACGCTCGCTGGCTGGTGCATAGACACAAATGACGCGCCACTCAATATTCGAAAACGAATAATCGCATAAAACAAAACGGCCATACGCACAACACCAGAGCCCGACGAATAAACAAACAGCATCCCCCCGATGTTCCCACAGCGTGCAAACTACATACATTAAAAAGAGTTCGGAAAGGTTGCACCATACGATCTGTCTGCTCTAGACTCTCGACTTTGCTTTCCTGAATGGCGATGATGTCCAGCTCGTTCTTGGCGAACAGTCGACTTAGTTGGTACTGCCGACGCCTTGCTGCAAGCCCGCGGACATTAAGCGTCGCAACACGTAATGGCGCTTCTAACATCACCGCCATTCAGGAAGGGAGACAGACAGACCGTACGGCGCTTACCTCGGAACGGACATGCGCGACGTCCTGTCACGACGCAGGCTGGCGTCTGTCCTCTAAAGGCTCCGATTCCGAGGCCCTAGGCTAACTCCGGCGCGGGCCCTCACGGCGGCGGCTTGGCTGCCCTCCTGTCTTCCGTAGGAATGTCAGGCTTGAAGGGGCCACGTCGCCTCCACATAGGGGCCGCCTTTGAAGGCGGCTCCTCCTTCTTCTTCTCGGTTGGGTCAGTGCCGTCGTCGTCGTGCGTCCTTTTCGCCGCAGAGCTGCCTGCCGAGGCGTCAGCGTCGGCCATAGGCACGTCGTCGGGCCGCCCCTCACCGGCGTCGTCCCCAACGGCAACCTGCGCACCAGGCGGTGCAAGCGTCTCCGCCGTCGGCAGCTCCCGTTGCCCAGCTTGCTTCTTCTCCTCCGCCCTTGGTGCCGCGTCTTCCGGTCCCGAGGCCCCGCCGCCCTTAGGTTGAGAGGAGTCGTTCACCACAGGACTCTCGATGCCCGGAGAAGCCTTGGCGGCCTCCTCGGCCTCAGCCTCATCCATGAGGAGCTCAGATTTCTCCAAGCCCCCCACGAGCGCAGCAGCCGCCGCGTACGACCGGACGCACTGGGCGCCCTCATGACCGAACCGGCGGCAGACGCTGCACCTCGGGACACGGCACTCCTTGCGGATGTGCCCCGTCCGCTGGCACCGGAGACAGAGCGGTGCCCTGCCAGAGACGACGACGAGGGCCAACTCGCTGCCCACACGAAGCTGGTGCGGGATGTCGTCCAGGGTGACTCCAGCCTTGAGTCGCAGCACCGCCGTGCGCGTCATAGTGCCGACGCTCTGGCAGCCGTCGACGCGCCACTTCTCCCTGGAAACCTCGGTGACCTTGCCGTACGGCGCCAGTGCCACCCTCACATCGTCGTCGGCCACGTTGAGGAGAAGCCAGTGCAGCTTCACACGTATGTCCTGGTGGCAGGGGTCAACGACGACGCAGCGGCGGCCCTTGACCGTCAGCTCCGGCGTTTCCAGGATCCTCTTTTTTCTCACGGCAGACTTGAACGTTACCGCCCACACGTGGTTCATCTGGTACGCCCCAAGGGCAGAGACCTCAGGGAGCGCACCCAGACGAACCAACGCATCGCGGAAATCTTCGATGCGGTACGGTCGCCCTTTCATGTCCGCATGCAAAAAGACGGTATTTGAAACAACAGACCCGGTTGGCAGGGGAGGCAGCATGACCTGGTAATCTTCATTATTGGTAGCCCTGATACCGCGGCCGGCGTGGGCCGCTGACACCACTCCGTCGGAGCCAGACATCTCACGTCCGTACGCTTCGGCGGCCGGAAGTGGAAGCCACTCAGCCACGCACGCGGTCGCTCGCCGACGCGCGTGGCAATATTCTGCCGGCAGCCGGCACAATAACCCGGGAAACGAAATGCCGGCAGTTGTCCCCTATTGGGTCTCGCATAAAACGAATTGTGAAAACGGCTATTTAAAGCTGTAGAGTAGCTCACTGGTAAGGTGTCTGTCTCATACACAGCGGGACCCTAATTCAATCCACAGTGTGGAATTATTTTTTTTCTCGAACATTTTTAAGCATTTGACAATATTTACATGTTTTGTTTTTTATGATTAACTCTGAAAAAACAAAAAAAAAAACAAAAAAAAATGTTGAGGACGAAACTTCGCTGAATTAAATGGTATGGGACTGCGCCCTTCCAGGGGGTGAATGGAGGACATATCCCGGGGAAAACAAATTCCAACAGTTTCGGACGGCGCGTGGATCACAGTCTGCGGCTGCTCATTAGAAAAATATCAACCCAATTGTTCCCCCTCTACACGCCGCTTCGCGGCGGCCCTCCGGCGGCCCAAGCCTCGCTGTCCTCCATTCACCCCTCTGAAAGGGAGTCTCATACCATTTAATTCAGCGAAGTTTCGTTGACAACATTCATATTTTCTTTTTCAGTGTTAATCGTAAAAATGAAATGTCGTAGATATCGCCAAATGCCTAAAAAAAAGTAATCACACACTGACGATTGAACCAGGGTCCCGCTGCATAGGAGACGGACACCTTACCAGTGGGTTACTCTACAGCTTCAAATAGTTGTTTTCAGAATTCGTTTTATGCGAGACCCAATAGGGGGAAACTGCCGGCATTTTTTTCCCCGGGCTATTGTGCCGGCTGCCGGCAGAATATCTACTTCCTTATTAATTTGGGAGCAATATACTCAATAAGCTTAACAAATATTGAAACAATAATATTTTCTTTTTTTACGAAGCTGACGAATTTTAATGTTAATAAATTGATATAGGTTATGCATGATCCAACAGCTTCCATATAAAAAGAAGAAAAAAAATTGGTGAGCTTTTCTCCGCATACGCTCAATGGCCGGTGAGCTTTTCTCCGCATCCGCCGGTTTTGCGGTGAGCTTTTCTCCGGCGAGCTTATCTCCGGTGAGCTTTTCTCCGGTGAGCTGTTCTCCGGTGAGCTTTTCCCCGGGATTCCACCAAATTACCCTCCACGTTGGCTCGAAAGACATCCAGTCTAGCAATGGCCAGATTCGCATCCTAGGGATTCAGATCGCCAGCTGTAATAGCCCTAAAGCGTGGACTAAACATCTGCGCAAACTACTGGTCCCCACTGCTACACACCAGTAGACGGGTCTCCAATAAGTATGGTGGAGCCCGGCAGCAATCTTGTCAAACACTGGCGCGTGCTACGGCTGTTGGCCGGATACTATACGGTACACCAGCCTACGACTGCACAGGGCCACGCTGCGCACCATCGCCGGTCTGCCCAAACACGTGCGCAACGACAGGCTCTTGGCAACGGTGCCAATACCTCCGATAGATGTCATTATGGCTGAAGCACGTAGCCAATTCACCTCTAGATTAGAAAACACCTTACAAGGGCGAAGCACTCTAGCATGGGACCTTCAACGTCACGTGGTCTGGAGCGGCCCTGATGAAGCTTCGCCGTGGGATAGCCCCGTCATCAACCTAAAACCCATCAAAGCGATACCTACACAAAACTCCGACCTCCGTAACCGCATAGCCTACCAGCACCACAACGCTGAAAATAATGGACAGATTCACGTTTACACTGACGCCAGTTTTTTAGCGGACCGAGCCGGGCTAGCGTGGCATTGCACTTCTCGACCAGAGCTCACTGGCACTCATGCTTGTACTCTACCACAAGGCACCACCCTGCAGTCTGAACTATTAGCAATCTGGGGGAGGGACCTCCTCGATTCCCACCCTCCCTGATCTTCAAAGAGAGCAGACGTTAACGCGTACCTACCGAATTTACACGGACTCTGTCACAGCTCTAGCAGAACTGTCAACATCAACGACCGAAGATGCTACCGCTGTTGAAATCCGTAAACGCCTTCAGATACTTCAAGGCTTGGGCGCGGATGTTCAGATCCTCCGGACACCAGCCCATACCGGGGTCCCAGGAGGAAACGCTGCAGCACATGCAGCTGCCACACAGGCACGTGAGAGCAACGTATCTACAACCCCACCCTCCTCACACGGTAACCGTACAAAAGCTCACCGGACAAAAGCTCACCGGACAGAAGCTCACCGGACAAAAGCTCACCGGACAAAAGCTCACCCATTCTTTGACAGACCCGGACAAAAGCTCACCCATTTTTTGACAGACCCGGACAAAGGCTCACCTCGATTGTTTTTGTTTTGCTACCCGGGCGAAACACGGGCTGAAATAAAGTGCCGACGCGATGGACATTGCACCGTTTTTAGGATAAATTGTACCCCATCCACCATTGAGTTGCAAATTTTTAAAAATACTTTGAGAGAACGGGAGTTGGGCCTTTTGGAAAAGCACAAGACAGATGACCAATTTAGAAAACTGTGCGGGAGTTTAAACAGGCTCGCGTTCCTTGCACCACAGCTTGTTCCACAAGAACTAACCACCAGGGAAAAGTCTACCGGTGACATCGGCTACCTGCTGGACTATTTTGATTGCACGTATGTCAACGGCCGTTTCCATTATGCTTCTGTTTCATCTGAGGCAGTACCCAGAGCGAATTCTTCCCTTCGCCTGACTCTGCGCCGACGACGACCGGAGTTCCCCCCGTTACGGTGGAATATGTACGACGCCACTCTTCAAGATAAAGATCGGATGAACAACACCTACGAAGGATGGAGTACCGGGTTCCAGAAGCTCGTCGGCCAAGCCCATCCAAGCGTCTTGAGGCTGATTGAATGCCTACAGCAAAATCAGGCGCTCGTTGCCACGGCATTGACACAACCCCGGAGAAATGAGCCCACAGTAAAGCGGGTGCGAAAAACCACTCTGCGCCTGCAGAATCGTTTTAGAAATATTTGCGAGGGCTTGCATGTACATCGATATCCACCAAGACTGCTGGAGCTAGTAGGGGACCGCATTCGCTCCTAACCAATCGATAAATAAACTTGTTTGTATTAAAATCAACAAACCATGCGCCTGTCAGATTTAATTTATCGTTGCCTTTTTGTGTCGCACGCATGCACCTAAGTTGTCCGCACTCGTGTTAAGACCAACATAAAATTTTCTTGTGGTGAGCTTTTGTCCGGGTCTGTGAAAAAATGGGTGAGCTTTTGTCCGGGTCTGTGAAAAAGTGGGTGAGCTTTTGTCCGGTGAGCTTCTGTCCGGTGAGCTTTTGTCCGGTGAGCTTTTGTCCGGGATTCCCTGAAACATCCCCTTCGCAAATCCCCATTTGACCTTGATGACGCCTCGGAGTTTTCTTCACTATCTACGTACGCGTATCCGCAAAGATAGTAAGGATCGCCTCCAGAGGGCGACACCCGAAACCCTTTTCTCTCCCACCGACAAATACACGCGCGCACAAGAAGTATTTGTTAACAAAATCATAACTTACGCTGCATATATACACACCACATATTATTCAAAAATGGCTCCCTATCGACCTCAATATTCCCCTGAGCTGCCCTCACTGCCAGAAGACAGCGAAAGCAGACCTCCTTCATCTTATATGGGATTGCTCTGCATTCACGACCGGCCGGGACACGATTGCACGCATCCCTCATTCCAACCATACAACCCTCGTTCAACACCTCTTCCATCAACCAGCCAGTCGACACCTTCTCGGCGCTTTTGGTAGCGTTAGCGGTCTGAAGAGGATAGTGTAGGCTGGCTCACTCTTTCCTTTCGATTGCTCCAGGGTACCCTGCATGTGCTGCAGAAGACAGCGACGACAACGAAGACCAATGACGGCGGAACTGGTGCCTATTCCGTAACACCCAGACACTCCCCCCCCTCTCCCTCAACCCCCTTACCCCCCACAGCGGCCTTGTGCCATCCTCCTTCCCAAAGGATCAATAAATAAATAAATCTCAGAGCACGTGGAGCGAAAGCTCGCGCTGCAAGAACCCAGAGATCCAGGGTTCAATCCAGTCTTGTGCCTATCTCGAATACTCTACTCAAGATATTGTATTTGAAATACTTCTTAAAGTATCTTGGTATCTTGCAGATACTTTTGATCGAGAGTATTTGATACTGTGTTTTAATTACAATTCCGAGTATCTTGTACTCATTATCTTAAATACATTTTTGACATTCCGCCATTTTCCGAGTTTCTCGGTAGGAACTGGCGTGGGCGTGGCACGAGCAAACGTGTCCGAGTGTTTCGGTGTGAAGTGGCGTGGGCTTGACACGAGCAAACGTGAACATTCTTTCGAGCAACCAAATCATGTTGCTAGCTCCCATAGACGCTTTGCAGCAGCTGTGCATGGGCGCCGCCATAACTGACCTTCAGTTTTTGTTTCCCCTTCTTACGTTTACTTCATTTCATTATAACCATATCAGGCCAAGTTATTGCCATCTTAGATTTTATTCTGTCTTTCTCCCCAGCATTGGCCTTCGTGGAGGCTCGTCCAAACCAATTTCAGTGGCTAGGTATCTCGGTAAAACAAGAGAAAGTCAGCAATGGCGGCTGTATTCTGGCGCGTGTGTAAAGCGTCTACAAGCTACGGTGACTTTGGTAGAGCTCCTGAAAAAAACATCGCTTTTTCGCCGATTGTGACTCATATTTAAGTCAAAAGTTCGTACAATGAAGGCTTTCCCCTCGCCTTCCCAAATGCGCTTTTTGTTTCCTAGAGTTTCCCCCGAAAAATCCGCAAACAAAAGGGGTGGTTTTACGGAAGTTAGAATTGCCACCCCGAGGCGCAGCGCAGACCGGGAAACGACCTACAACAACAATGCAGACTTTAGTGTCGAGAAAACAACAAATGAAAAACAAAATTAGAAGTCGACAAAACAAAAAGACATTTTTGTATTTCTTGTTGTATATTTGACCCCCCTACAGCAACACGTCTAGGCTTTCTTTTGTTTATTTTCTTTTTGTCGTCAGTCCGTCACTTATTGCTCTCGCGAACACGGTTTGTAAGCGAACATTGTTAAGCAGAGAACGGGACAGGAAACGAACTATAGTCCGTTGCAACCTAAGAAGTAAGTGCGAGGGTAAGACGGGCCGGAGAGAAGGAAGCAGACGGAACGCTAAAGAAGGAAGGAGGTTTCCCCCTCTCTTCTCCAGCGTTCTGTCTGCTTCCTCCTCCCTGGCCCGTCTTACCCTCGCAACTTCGTTCTTAGGTTGCAACGGACTATAAATCTGGATGACCTCTCAAAATCCCAACAAAGCGCTCCCCAACGCTGAGTGCCTTTCTGAACGCAACTTACTGGAAGAAGGTGCGACCACTGCCGTGGCTATTATGTGGGTTCTCTTTGTTATCCATTCACTCATATCCGTATCCCAAAGTCGTTTATAGTGAACTCCCCATATAGAGATTCCGTATCCCAAGTACGTTTATAGTGAACTCACCATATATATGATTATGGATTGTAGTTAAACGATGCGTCTAAGGTGCTCCGCAGGACGTGATATTCAGCGATGTAACTACAGCTAAAGCGACCTCTTTATTTCTGTCCCAGAAATGTTTTGTAACATGTATCAGTGATATTGCCACGCGCATCGCCGAGCGAGCGCGAAGCCTAATGGTTACCGCGCTTGGCTCTCGCGCGGAGCCTCCGGGTTCGATTCCAGGGAGCGGACTCCTCTTTTATCTATTCCTTCAACTTGACACTCTCGTAAGTTCGAGAACCTTCTCGTCTGATCGAGTTACGAATGTTCTACGCGCCGAACGTTCTAAGCCGAATGTTTCAGAAACCCACGCGGGTACAGAAGGTGCTCCGCGTGGCGGTAGCGAAAGCTTGCGCTGGGAACCTCCTTGGTTCGATTCCCGCCGCCCCCGCCCGTTTCGATCTGGATGAGTTTCGTACAGGCACGCGTTCGTGTAATCACTACTTCGTGATGCACGTTAAAACCCCCAGGTTAGCGGTTGTACTGAACTGGCTAAATTTCTCATCTACAGCTGGGAGACCGGTCACCCGCTTGAGACGGAGACGTACCAACATCAAGGCCGTATAAACATACGAAAGCAAACTAATCCTTTTTTTTTTCTTTTTCTTTTTTGGTCCGGAGTCAATTTTGCCTTAGCGCTCGATCCTGCTGTTTTGCCGACATCGACGCCTACGACGCTAGCCTTTCTTTGTTTTGTTTCTGGCACAAGTTCGCCCCATTAAACGTTGAGTTTCTTCAGTTATTCACCACCTCATCATTTGTCATTCGTGACAATATTCTGTTCCTTATAGCAGGACTGCATAAAAAAGCCCTACGATGATTTTTTTTTTCCCGTTTTGTATTGTTGCGTGCCAATAAACTATTCTGGTAACCCAGATTTGCGGAGCTGTATGATTGTCGTTGTCACTGACGTCGATACAAATTAGACAATGCGGAAGTATCTTCAAAAGTAATTGAGTTACATTCCTGAGTATTTGTACTCTGCTCAAGATACTTTACAGTGAAAGTAACTTGAGTAGTATTTTAAATACTTTATGAGGAAGGTATTTAGTAACTTAACTTAAATACTTTTATCGAGTATTTTGTCCAACACTGGTTCAATCAGTACCCCTGCCCATTTCGATCTGGATGAGAATCGTACCGGCGTGCGTTCGGGTATCACTGCTGCGTGGTGCATGTTAAAGACCCCATGCTAGCGGTTGTACGGCACTGGCTCAATTGATATTGACAGCTGAGACACCAGATGCCCACCGAGGCAGACGAACTTCCGGCCGTATAAACGTACACAGAACAATTTGCTTTTGCCTGCTTGAAAAACTTGAAAACGTCATCATATGCGCAAGGTTTCCCGCTATGCTTCTTCGCCTGTCACGTGGTCTTCCGCCGCGCTGTGGATGGCCAACGCGGTTGCTGCCACTCTGCCATCGCGAAAAATGTCCAACCTTCTGGAACTCTCCGCTCTGCCGCGGCGGCTATGCAGAGTGCCGCGGCGGCGGGAATCGTGCCTCTCTAGGAGCAAACTCGATGCATGTGAAACGCGCATAGGAACCGGGCGGACCTGTTGCAAGCCCCGACCAGGACGCCCCCAGCGGCAAACGGGTCCAGTTCATCGGGAAGCTTCTGCCACTCGCTGCGTTGGTTGTGCGTTGTAGCCCATGATTGTAGCGGGTTAGCGCTGTAAATTCTGAGATGGCTATTCCGCACCAAAAAAGCCACACCACAATTGCTGCGTGGTCCACTGCAACAGAACGTACAAGAGCGCGCAAGGAACGAAGTTTAAAGGCTTCTCTTCGAGGCTGTACGAGGCGGAGCGCCGCGCGACTTGGGTGCGACTTGTGCGTCGATGCCAGCAAGTGGCGTTTCCTTCTTTCTTTATTTGGAATTTCACCAGCAATACCGGGTAGGGAGGCAGAGGCAAAAGTCATTGCTGCTTGACGGGGCCCCCACCCGCTGTGCAGTGCAGAGCAACACGCAAAATATATTTGCCACGCTAAAACAAAAAAAAAGTTAGCGAGTGTTTGCCTGATTAAAACGCCGAGCAACATAAATATAGCAAAACAGTTAATATAAAATTGCGATAAAATTGGAAGCAGAAACAAGAGTAACACTTGTCAGAGCCCTCAGTTGCTATAAAAAAGTAATAGTTTAAACGGGAAGAAATATAAAAATATGGACAATTAAGGGATAATATATTTCATGCAAAACAAAAATGGTCATGAGAAAGAAACAAGAACATGTCTAAAGCACTGTAGAAGACACATTCCAGATCCGCAGGGGAGAATGGCAATAAAATCGGAAGCAAAAGCAACAGCAAAACTTGTCACTGCCCTCAGTTGCTTTAAGAATAATAGTCTGAACGGCAAGAAGACACAAAACTATGGACAAATCAAAAATAATATATTTCACGCAAAACCGAAATGGTCATCAGAAAAAAAAACAACAAGAACATGGTCTAAGGTGCAGTAGAATACGCACCCGGATCCGCACGGGAATGGTGACATGGTGAAGTAAGGTTAAATATATACACACCGCAGAGTCATGGAGATAGTATATATGTCGGCAGGTTTAACTTTGGTGATTATGAGTAAGTGATATTGTGCTTGATAAGAATGCTCTCTGCAACTTGTTTATATTTTAGATAAGGCACAAAAAAATCGATATGGTTGTGAACCTCATTCAGCAAATTTGGCGCCTGATAAATTATTTTTTGTTTTCCGTAGCTTGTGCGCACGATCGGCTTTCTTCTTGTGTCATGTCGAAATGTAAATCAATTATTCGAACTCTCTTGATTTGTTTCATAGAGTTTTTTTTTATATGTCGCTTGCAATAATTCAAAGTAATATATTTGGTTTGCCTTAAGAATTGCGTTTTTGGTGAAATTGGATGAGCTATTAAATTCTATTATATTTCCTTTGCAGTTTTCGAGCAAGCGTAGCGCTCTTTTCTGTATACAATTATTTTGTCATAATTCGAAACACCTGTTGTGCCTCAAACCAAAAATTCCGTAGAATATTTTAGAATACAGCAAAATAGAATACAACAATTTCTTTAGCCAGGCAGCAACAAGCGTTGCTATTTTTTGCATGCAAACAACCGACCTGCTTAGTTCTGACATTAATCTTGTCACATGTGATATCCATTTTAACTATTCATCAAACCAAACACCCAAAAATGTTTGGTCATGCATCTTGTTCGATTAAATTATCTTCATATTCAATAGAACTCGAGCCATCGCTGGGTTTATTTACAGGTCTAAAGTTATATATTTCGTTTTATTCGTATTTAGTTGTAATTTATTATTTTGAAGCCAGGACGAAAGCTTTGTTAGATATTCGTTCGCCGATTTTTGTAAAGCCGGTTTTGTCCTTCCAGTGGAAAATACATTTGTGTCATCGGCGTACATGACTAACTTTTGTGAATCTGGAATGGTCATGATATCGTTTATATATTCTAGGAATAATACTGGTTCCAAAATGGAACCTTGAGGGACGCCACACTTAATTTGTAACTATCTTCAGGGCATATTTTTAATTTGAACACAATGATAGCGATTTTCTAGGTATGATGATATAAGTTTCAAAGCGACACCACGTACTGTATATCATAATTTTCCAATTTATGAAACAGTATGTTATGTTTAATAGTATAAAATGCTTTTCTACAATCTAAGAATAACCCTACTGTAAGCAGTTTGTTTGCGATATTATCTACGATTGTATTCTTGATGTTTGTGAGTATTAGTTCGGTAGATTTTCATTTTTTAAAGCCATACTGAGCTGCGGTAAAAGGCTCGAGGGGCACCTAACCACTTCTTATGAGTTGTGAATGCGAAAGCACGCACGCCTGCTCTTCGCTCCCTTCTTTAATCTGCGGCGTACAACGCGCTGACCTTGGGCGTAGAACGGTGGAGCCGCTGCCTCGCGGACACGCAGCGCCATCGGGTGAGCGATCGTTCAAACTGTCCGTGTGCCTTGCGGCGCGAGGAAGGAACAGACAGAAACGTAGTTCCCAGCAGAACGAACCCCTTGGTTTATTTCATGCGCCGTATATATTTCCACGCGCCGTGCAACCCATAAGAGGCGAGCAAACGCGGTGATCAGTGATAACAGAACAGTGTGATAACACTGTCAGTATGACACCACAAAAACTCACGCGCAGCGGCCAATGGGAGCCTCGTCGACGCGTGCCAGCCAATGGAACCGAAGTGCAAAAGGTGCCGTTGGCTAGCTTTGCGCGTGGTTTCATTAAGGTGCCGTTTTGCATGGTTTCAAAGTTGATGACGTCGGCTCGCTCCATGAGATAGTTATTGTTTTCGCATTAAAAGAATCTTTATGAAATGGTAATAATATAAGTAGTGGGACTGGGTAAACTCAACTGCAGTAACAATCGGGTAAATGATGCAGAGGCATTCATTTCATTTAATTTTATTTTATTCACCACAAAGGCGTCCGAAGACGCATTACATGAGGGCAGATTCAAAATAAAATACAAAAAAGTAATTGAACATAAAAAACTAGACACCAACAAGTACAAATCACACACACACACGAAAAACGATTATTAGCATGTGATTGTTATGATGCAGTTTTACAAATCAACGTTCAGAGTTACACAAATGTTTCACTTCTTTTTAAATCAAATGGGATTGCGCTCCGTTACAATATGGTCGGGTAGTTTGTTCGATTCAGTGATGCCGAGTGCTAAGGGAGAAAAGAGGAAAGTGTTAGTATGGCACTGAAATGTTCAATCTTGCAGGAAGTATCCAACATGGATGATATAAAATTGGCAGCCCGGCAGTAAGTAGATTGAAACTCGGAATCTGAGTAATATACATCCTGAAAAAACAACACTAGTTTCGGATGAATATTCACTGCATATAAATCTGTCTGCTTTGTTCTGAAGTTTCGAGCCTCGAGATTATGTAATTTAGGTGTGGATTCCAAAATATGCTTTCGTATTCTAATTTTGGGAGGATAAATGTTTTGTACGCGAGTAGTTTTGTTTCAATGGGAGCTAGATATAATGTTCATCTAATGAAACAGTCTTTTTAGTGCGCTATTCGTTATTTTCTCGATGTGCTCGTTCCATGATAATGTGTCTGTAAAATACACGCCCAAATACTTGTGCGATGATGAGTGTTCTAGTAGTTGTGAAAGTAATGAGTACTGGGTTAGTGTTTTAGTGGAGGATTTAGTTACGGACATTTGTATGCATTTACGAGTGTTAATGTTCATCTGCAATAGAGAACACCGTGCTGATATCGTACCTAAACCGTCTTGCATAATATTGTGATCATTAGGTATATAATTTTTCCGGCAAATATCGCAATCATCAGCGAATAGTGTAATTATCGATTAAATAGATGATGGTAGGTCAATGATATATTGCCGCGCGCGCAGGTGGCGAAGTAGGCAGCGCGCGCGTGGCCTAACGGTTATTGTGCCTGCCTCCCACGCGAGAAGCCAGGGTTCGATCCCTGGGAGCGACGCATCTTATGTTTATTCCTGCAATTTAGCGTTCTGCTAAATTAAAGAATCTTGTTGCTTGCTCAAGGTCCGAATGTTCTACGCGTCGAACCTTCTACGCCGATTATTCCAGAAGCCCACGCATGTACATAAGGGGCTCCGCGTGGCGAGCCGCAGTCAGTCTCGCCCCAGCATGCGATCCTGCTGTTACGCCGCCATTGATGCCAGCGACGCTCTATTGTTATCTTCTGTTCCATTTTGTTTTGGGCACAAGTTTGCCCCATTAAACGTTTAGTTTACTTCAGTTTTCGTCGCCTCATTACTTGTCATTCGTGACAAGATATTAAAAACAATAGAGGCCCTTGTACAATACCCTTAGGGACAGCTGATGCAACCGTAATTTGACCCGCATTGCCAGACAATTGTAAAACTGCTGGTCGCTTGGGTTCTCAGATACCATAGTTTGAAAAATGTATGGCACATATTTTGACAAAATTTTCTTCTACCTGTGATCTATCTGTATAGGTTGTGGGCAACCTGGGGATTCCAAGCGTTTGACCCAGGTTACCCCTCCGACGATCATAAGATGTCATCTTCACCGCGAGAGGGAAAAAAATCAACTGGCCACGCGAGCGGTACTCCGTCGCTGGTAAAGGGCCTTCGCAGCGTATGCGCGGGGGCGGTTGGGATCGCGGCGCAGGCGATGGCGGTCATTAAATGTTTACGTGTTGTTGAACCGGTGTGCTGTGTCATTTCGCGAGACGGGTAGCAGCAAGGGAAATCTCACACTGGCGCCCAGACGTGATATGCTGCTCGTCTGGGAGAATGGCCGCGAACTGGGTTCGTTCTTCCTTTTTACATAGTCAATTTTGCGTTCCTGAGTTTGCAAACATTTGAGGGGGCGTTTTTTCGCAAGCCTTGCTTCATTGACCTGCGGAAGCCTCCACTGCTACAGGATGCCGTCTACAGAGGACGCCGACAAAAACGTGAGTGTGGACGACCTTTTGACGCTGGGCGCACTCGCAGATAACGCCAGCCAGCGACAGGAAACCAGACGCTCAGCCTGCAGTCTCAGTCCCGGCAGGCGCATCATCAGAGAGTGGTCTAACAGAACTAAGAGTGGCCATGATCATGCTTCTTCAGTTACAACGAGAGCAGATGATGCGCGCAAGCCCCGCTCCTACTGCAATCCCGCCCGCAGCGACTACCTAAGGCTCTCGCTTAGCGTTCCCGTTTTTTCGGGGTACGCATATGGAAAGTTAGTCGTGATGTTCGTCTCGGAACTGCGGGACTACCAAGCTGCGCCAGGAATTACTACGTAACATTGGAATTTCCATGGCGACGCTTCCGCACCTTGTTCCCCGTCCCTGCTGTTGGCAACTACTCAACGATACCGTCATCATCATCATCGAGGCTATCGGAGTTGTCGAGTCACGCCCCTTTCGCTTCCCGTGGCATTGGGCAAGGCGATCTAATCTGACATGCGGACCACTATCTAATCCACTCCTCTTCGCACTGCAGGTTGGTAAAAAACCTTCCTTTGGTCGATTTATAAAAAGTTATTGGTGCCTAGCGGTGTTGCCCTGCCCGAAAGAGTTTTGTGTTGTTGTCGACTGCTTTGATGGTTTGTGTATGTTGGTGTTGCTTTTAAGCGGCGATGTTGAATTAAATCCCGATCCCATAGATGAGGATATGAAGGCGCTTCTCAATGGACAAAAAGAAATATTTGAAAAGATTGGAATGGTCAACCAAAAGCTTGACGATTACATGGCTCGAACAGACTTAAGACTGAATACAATCGAAACTGATCTCAAATCTCTTGCCGGGTGTAGTGCACAGCTTGACCAATGTGAAAGAACAGTTGAAACAATATCGGTTGGTATGGTGGCATTGCGTGCTAAGATAGATGACGTTGAATATCGCAGTAGGCAGAACAACGTCATTATCTATGGATTGAAAGAAGACAGCAATGAGACGACAGCCTCATTGCGACAGCATGTCGTCAATGAAGTGTTCGAAGCCAAGATGGGTGTAAAAATCACAACTCTTGAGAGGATGCATCGCTTGGGAAGAAGAGGCGGCAATTCAACCCGGCCAGTAATATTGCGTCTTTTTGACCAAAATGAGAAAACTGAGCTTTTTAGGAACGCTCGTAAACTTAAAGATACTGGCTTGTCACTATGTGATGACCATTCGCAGGATGTACGCATTAAGCGTAAGCACTTATGGGACCATGCGAAAGCAGAAAGGGAGCAAGGCGACCACTCGGTTAAACTTGTACGCGATAAACTATACATAGATGGCAAGTCATATACATGGGACCCCGAACTTCAGGAAGTGGTACAAGTAAAACGATCATAATGTACCCCCAAATCAAGGGCAGTTTGTGAAACTGTTGTACTTGTTGTAAATTGCCGGAGCGTTAGAACTAAAGTGGGCGAGTTGGCTGGCTTAATCAGCTCAATATGTGCTGATGTCGTTATCGGAACGGAGTCTTGGCTCGACGCAACGATAATGAACAATGAAATATTTCCTCGTTCTTTCAATGTGTACCGTCATGATAGAATGACGCACGGTGGCGGAGTTTTTATCTGAGTGAGGGATTCATTAAATAAAATGAATCTGTTTGGTGCCGTGTCATACAGTCTGATGGTTCCAGATTTGTGGTTGGCTCCTTTTATCGTCCACCAGCTTCTGATTTGAGCGTTATGCGGCAGCTGCGCAAGATTGCTTGTTCTTTTTCTGCCGAGTGTATTCTTCTTGGAGGTGATTTTAATTTACCGGATGCCACATGAAGTGATGGTAGATGTGTTTTAGGCTCTAATAGCAGTATACACTCTGAGATGAAAACTATGTCGGATACACTTGGCTTTTCTCAATATGTCGTTCAGCCGACACGCGGTTCTAACCTTCTTGATTTGTTGTTTTGCAACACTCCCGATGTTGTGTCAAATGTATGCGTCATACCTGGCATCAGTGATCATCATGCCGTCGTTGCCAATTTGGCCACAACTACTAATCGAGTCAAAATTAACGAGTCTAGGAAAGTTTTTTTTTTTTTTTGACAAAGGGGATTATGCGACGATCTCAATGAATCTTGAGAACAGTTTTTTGCCTTTTGAATGTATTGCAGACGACATAAGCGTTAATAATTTGTGGCTAACGTTTAAGGAAAGAATTCTTACTCTCATGGACGCTCATGTACCTAGTACATTAAGCGGTAAACTGAAAAAAGAGGGAGAAACCATGGATTACTGGTGAGCTAATTTGCATGATACGTAGACGACAGAGAACCTTTACAAAGTACTGCAGAAATAAATCTGAGGATAGTTTTTGTAAGCTGCGGGACCTAACGTCACAATCTAAGATAAAATTGAGAGAATGCCAGAGAACGTTCTTTCAAGGTTAACTTTAGACCTGCAAAGTAACAACAAGAAGTTTTGGAAATTTATGAAACGGTGTGGTAAATATAAGCTTGGGCCCCTAAGTCAAATGCAGCATGAAGGGTTTGTAGTAACAAATGATTATGATAAAGCTACTTTATTTAATAATTTCTTTAAGTCAGTATTCCTTCCCGATGAAAATGTTTCCCTACAGATGATTAGCGACCAGTATGTTGGCGTGCCGCCGGTTGAGTTTTCCATTAATGGAATCAATAAATTACTTGTTAATATTGATGAATCGAAAGCAACTGGTCCTGATGGAATCTCCCCTAGGGTGTTAAGGTATTGTTCTAGTGCAGCAGCGAAATATCTTTTTGTCATTTTTTCTAAATCGATACAGGAGGGAAACCTACCTGATGATTAGAAAGTAGCCAATGTTGTGCCAGGTATTAAAGGGCGGATCTAAATGTAATGTTTCGAACTACAAGCCGATCTCGCTTACCCCAGTGTGCTGAAAAATTATTGAACATGTTTTGTACTCGGCGTTAATGAAGCACCTTGTTTTGATCGACTTTTTGAATGATCAACAGCATGGGTTCCGAAAAGGGTTTTCGTGTATGACGCAGCTAATCGAGTTTTATCATGATATTGCCACAGTAATTGATAATAGAGGTCAAGTTGATTGTATATTTTTAGATCTCTAGAAAGCGTTTGATACTGTCTCTCATTCGGTATTACTGTAGAAACTTGAAGTCCTAAATATTGATAATAATGTGATGAACTGGTAACGAGATTACCTAGCTTCAAGGCAGCAACAGGTTGTGGTAAACGGGGCATGTTCGGGTCGTGTCTTAGTAACATCTGGCGTTTCACAGGGATCTGTGTTGGGACCGCTTCTCTTTCTCATTTATATTAATGATATTTAACGAGGAATTGAATCAAAAATACGTCTATTTGCCGATGATTGTGCATTGTACAACGCAGTGTCTGGGGAAACAGATTTCACACAGATTATGAGAGTTGTTAAACGAATTGAATCATGGTGTAGAAACAATAAGATGTCATTAAATGCTAGCAAGTGTGTTCAGGTGTGCTTCACAAGAAAACAGAATAAATTAACTCATCAGTATTTTATTAACAATGAACAAATTAGAATGGAACCATCTTATAAATATTTAGGTGTTATTTTTGCCAAAGACGGAACATGGACAGCACAAGTGAACAGTGTCGTTTCCAGGGCAGGCAGGGCTCTAAGTTTTCTACAGCGCAACCTTAAACATGTAAGCAAAGAGCTTAAGGAAGCAGCGTATAAAGCGTATGTTAGACCGATACTGGAGTATGCCTGTCATGTGTGGGATCCGTCTTACCAGGGTCGTATCAGTGCTATAGAACGTATTCAATCTGTTGCTGCTCGGTTTGTCCTGGGAAGATACGATCGTTTCAGTAGCACAACTGAAATGAAAAATGAACTGGGATGGGTGCATTTAAATGAACGTCGTAAAAGGCTGCGCCTCAAATTGTTTTACTCGATTTATCACAACCAAACAGGAATTTGTGCTGCAAAGTTTCTGCATTCACCATCTTACCGTTCTGCTCGTGCAGACCATTGTTATAAGGTTCAGTCGTATTTCTCCAGGACAAACATTTTGAAACACTCTTTTTTTGCACGAACCATCGCAGAATGGAATTCATTACCGGCGGAAGTGGTGTGCCGCGAGACTGGGGATCTTTTTTTTAATGCATTGTGCCCCCTGCAACAATGCCTGTATAGGCGGTGCGGGTTTCTCATGAATAAAGAATACAACCATCCTCACCCGCCTTTTCCAGGTTGCACTGACAGACAGTGCAGCACTGTGGAGGCAAAGACAAACAAAATTCACAAGTATGTCAGATTTCGAGGCGCAAATTATGACGGAGTTCCTGCCTCCGGATTACAGCATGCGGATTAGGGACGTGCTGCGCGCGCGCACACAGCACCCGGAAGAGTCACTCACTGAGTTTGTAAGGGCTCTCCAGGGCCTGTACGATATCGCCGACGCCGCAGCACCGGACGTGGAGAAAGTAGAACGCGCCATCCGCCAAAGCCACCCGCGTTTCTATCCGCATCAGGAGACGCACCTTTATGAATTTAAACAAGATGGCACGGGAGGCGATTGCCATCCAGGCCGACATCCTCGCGGAACTAAGATACCGCCCCCCTCCACCGGAGAACATGACCCTGGAACCATCATTTGCGCGGTGTGGAAACGCAAGTGTACTATCGCGGACAATATGAGCTGAAATAGCGCTCCGGCCGGCGCGCGGTACTACCTGCACCGCCTGTCGCCTTGCTCCGCACACACCGTGCACCCTGAGGCCGAGATATATTATCACTTGCGCTCGCTGCGCCACTGCGCTCTTCCGGCCGTCTGCTAGCGAAAGTATTGTTCGACGGAACGGCGCATAGGGATGCGTGTGCCCTGCAGCCGAATGCTCACGTTTTCAGCCCACATGCATTTCAGTACTACATTTTTCTAGGAAGTGTGGAATTTTGAGTTTTCCCTATGTATTAGACTCCACCGATATTACCTACGTCGAGGTCATCCGTGATCTGGGCGTTTTTATGGATCCTGCAATTCATTTTAATTATTACATGACTACAATTGCGAATGCTTCCTTTAGAGTGCTAGGAGCCATTACGCGAGTGGAACGCGGTTTTTCTAACCCACTTTGTATTCTGCGTTTGTTTTCTTCACTGGTTCGTAGTCGTGTCGAATATGCCTCAGTTGTCTGGAAGTGTATTGGAGTGACATATTCAGGTGTAATAGAGAGTGTTCAACGTAGATTCGTTCGTTTATTGTTTCATCGTTATTTTCAACTGAATTATTTCTATAGTTATGAGAGGATTTGTGAACTCGTAAAGTTAGACTCGTTGCACAGCAGGAGAACAATTCATGGACTGACATATTTGCACAAAGATGTCAGTCCACGAATTATACATATGTATAAGACTGTAAATGGTATAATTGATTCACCAGAGCTAATCAGTCACATCTACTTGCACGGTCCTCGTAGGTCTAGTAGGCTTTATACTTTGTTTTAGCCTACCGATTTTTACCATGCTGCACCCATGACACGCCTACAACTGACACATAACCATTTAGAACAGATTTGTGGGAATGTTAGTCTTGATATTTTTGATAAAGAGCGTAAATTTCGAAAGTGTGTTGAGACTATTGTTTTGTCCTAACATTTCGTTTTTATCCTGTTAAAAGTGTTACTACTGATTGACTCATTGATAAGTGCACAACCAAGGAGGCGTTAAGCTATTGGTGTGTCACTCAAAATAAAAACAAAACAAGAAAGCGCCGAAGTGCAAAAAATGCGTTGTCTCGCTCGTATCTTTGCTCTCCCACTCTGGTAGGTATTTTCAGGACGAATGTTTTATTAAACGCACATTTATTCGCTGCCCGATTGAATGATTGCGACACTTTTTTATGTAAACAGTTCAGTGGCGTAAGCGGCGGGCGTTTGTGGCGGAAGGGCAGTTTGGAGATCGAATCCTCCATTCTCGCTCCCCAAAATATGGGCGATTCCCCCCCCCCCCCCCCCCCCCCCCCTCTTCGGCCGCCACGCGTCCGCACGTGGCGGGGCGCAGCCTTGCCCTGTGTCGGAAACGGGGGGAGATGGGCGGGCAGGCCCCTCCCAAAATATAATCCGGGATACGCCAAGTTGGATTACTGGCATTTTGTAGCGCATTCGCCAACATTCTTTCGTGGCAGACGATTCAGGCGTTGCGTTCTAGATAACAGAATTAACTATAGTCAGTGACGGATTAAGAACAAGCGACGAGGGTAACGAAGGCTGGAGAGGGGGAAGGAGACGGGACGCTGGAGTGGGGAAGGGAAACCTTCTCTGCTCTCTATCGTTCCTTCTGCTTCCTCCTCACCAGCCATCGTTTCTCTCGCCCTATGTTCTTAGACTGTCACAGACCACTGGCATGGGGATCTTTACCGTGCATCACAAAGCAGTTCACAATTTCCTCCTGGTTTCCAGAACGATACTCATTCAAATTAATACGGCTAATTGCGTAGATTAAACGGAGGAGCCCTGGGCTCTTCAGCCCTCGAATGAAGAAGCGTGGCATGACACAGCAGAGACTAATCGCAAAATTTTTCAAGACAAGGTCTGTAGAAACCCAACTTTTTTTAGTACTTTTTTTTTTAGTCATCATTGAATAATCAGTCCAAGATTACGGGGCCGAAGTGCAGATTGCATTTGCTATTCATCGCAGACACATCGCAACATGTCGAGGGTCCCAATAGAGGAACGACGACACATCGTAAAGCTGAGCTTGAGAGAATATTCGCAGAAGACAATTGCAGACATGACGGGAAGATCGATAGCAACTGTTAATAGAATTATTCAGGCCTATAGAGATGAGCGTCGGCTTGAGGATGCACCACACAGAAGACGTCCTCGAGTTACCACGGCGGAGGAGAACCTCCAGCTTGTCGCAGCCATAGCAGCAAGTCCCTTCCAATCGGCTCGGGAGGTTATCGACACCCTGGGGATCGACGCGTCCGCCCGGACAGCACGCCGTAGATTCGCTGAGGCAGGGCTGTCAAGTCGGAGGGCAGCCCAGAAACCACTCCTCAGCGAATCTAACATCCGGGACAGGCTTCAATTTGCCAGGGTCCACGAAGACTGGACGGTGGACGACTGGGGAAAGGTCATGTTCTCAGACGAATCAACATTTACGACGCAGTGGGACCAGCGGCTCCGGGTGTGGCGGCCAGTAAACTGCCGGTAAGAAATGCCGAATTATGTTTTCAAGTTTTGTTTTCTGTTAAGTGACAGCCTTTGCCACAAAACTGACCCATGGACCATGTGCTTTTTTAGCTATGACCCACAGTTCGTCCAGGAGGTCGCCGCCAGCGGTCGCACCGCCGTGAGCGTCTGGGGCGCCGTCTCTCGAGAAGGACTCGGGCCGCTCTTCAGGATTGAGGGCAGCCTGACTTCAGACAGTTATTGCACGATAATTGACCACGTCATGCTGCCCTACGCCCTGGATGGCCCGTTTCCTGACGGGAACTACGTGTTCCAACATGACCTGTCTCCAGTCCACACCTCCCGCAAGATCCGGTCTCTCCTGGAGGAGCGCTGCGTGACGGAGCTGCCTTGGCCCCCAAAAGGAGCCGATATGAATATCATCGAACACGTTTGGGGGCGCATCAAGGTAGCCATGTCACGGCGTCCCCTCCACCGCGCCTCTGCCGACGAATTGTGGGAAGCGGTGAGAGGTGAATGGGAGAGGCTTCGGGGCGAGCCAGACTTCGTGGCCGCGCTCTATGATTCCTTACCAAACAGGATGAGAGCCGTGGTCGCGGGTCAGGGGAGAATGACGCGGTATTAACTTCTTTTGTAAGTTTTACTGCGCCTCAGGACCCCCTGAACCGGACTCCTGCCGATTGTAACAAAGCTTGCTGCTACGGTTGCGACGAACTGTTTGACGCCGTTAACCGGCCCATACTTTTGTGTGGTGCATCCTTGATTCTAATATTCTTGTATAGTGCAGTTGATCTTTCACGCCGACTATTAATCTTTTTGTGTCTGACATTGTCCTCTGCGAATATTTTTTCGATGAGGTTTCAAGCTCCTCCCCCTGGCAAATATATGACTGTTTGCCACACTTTATTAAGATAGGAATTTGTAAATAAAACACTGGTGTCTTGTCAGCAACTTGTTTTGTTTGAAACAACCACGTGGGCCAACTAATAAAAAAATACTTTGAACCTTTTTATACCAATCAAGGTTGCAAAACCTTCGCAGTAACATGTAGAGTTACCGTTCTTTTAAACAGCTGTGCTGAATGAAAAGAAAAAAAAAAGTAAATACATTGGAGCCGGCCTAAATCCGGGATATATATTTTGGCCTATATTTTACGATGTCCTACTCTGCGCATGCACTTAAACAAAAACAACCTGCAACGTCTTTTGATGCGACTTTCAAAAACGATAATCGCAGCTGCAATTTAAGATACCTCAACATTTTTTTCTGCAGCAGTCAGCGTTTTTTCTACGTGATTCTACGCGATAGAATGAAGTAAATCAATTGCAAAACAAACTATGATAACTGTAATCTTCTGGCCCCCCCCCCCTCCCCCTTACCACGCGCACGCCCGCTGTCGCACACTCTGTCTCGCTAGCAGACGGCCGGAAGAGCGCAGTGGCGCAGTGAGCGCAAGAGATAATTTATCTCGGCCTCAGGGTGCGCCGTGTGTGCGGAGCAAGGCGACAGGCGGCGCAGGTAGTACCGCGCGCCGGCCGGAGCGCTATTTCAGCTCATATTGTCCGCGATAGTACATGAGTCGGGACAGAACCAGATGATTTGAACCAGGCGTCTGTCCCCCGAGCCCTAGATCCTCATGCCTATGAATCACGGCGGCGCAGCGGTTATGAAGTAATGCATTCAGAACGCTACAGCCCCTCCGTCGTTCAAGTTGAGTTCTTGGCCGATGGCGGGACACCGCACGAAGCCAACGGGCGGGCCACGCTCTGTTGTTTTTGATGCGGCCAGCCAGGGCACATACGCCGGAACTGCAGCGAACGGCAGCGAACGGCAGCGGCCGCCTCAGACACAGGGAAACGACTACGGCTGGCGGTGGTAAGAAATTTCTACTCTCCGCCGGCTGCGCCGAAAACACAATCCACAAGATCGAGCCGCCGCAGCCGCCTCTGGGCCTCCCGGAGGCCCACACGGGCTCCAGGGATGGACGTTTTTTCGTCGACCCTCGGTGGCTCTCCATCAATTGCTCTCCGTCATGACACTCCCCGTTGTGAGACTCCCGGCGTGTGTGCTTCCGCATCGACACCCGGGCGCCCAGTTCACACCGTTCGCGGTCTTGAGACTCCCGGCGTGTCTGATCTCGCATCGGCAGCCCTGGCGGCCAGATTACAACACATTCCGTCATGAGACTCCCGGCGAGTCGACTTTCGCATCGACACCCGGGCGCCCAGCTCACACCGTTCGCGGTCTTGAGACTCGCGGTGTGTCTGCTTTTGCACCGACACCCGGGCGGTCAGCTCGCAACACTTTCCGCCATGAGACGCCCGGCGTGTCGGCTTTCGCATCGACACCCGGGCGCCCAGCTTACACCGTTCGCGGTCTTGAGACTCCTGGCGTGTCTGCTTTTGCACTGACACCCGGGCGGCCAGCTCACAACACTTTCCGTCATGAGACTCCCGGCGTGTCGATTTTCGCATCGACACCCGGGAGCCCAGCTTACACCGTTCGCGGTCTTGAGACTCCCGGCGTGTCTACTTTTGCACCGACACCCGGGCAGCCAGCTCACAACATTCTCGGTCATGAGACTCCCGGCGCGTCTGCCTTTGCACTGATCCCCGGGCGAACAGCTTCCACTGTTCCCGGTCGTAAGCTACCCGAAGAAACTGCATTTGAGCTGGACCCTAATGCGATACCCTTTCAGCCAAAGGTCGGCCCGTCGGATTTCGGCCCTATCCCCAACGTCAGAGCCGCTCTGAAGTTCTCAACACCAAGGATGGTCGCTCTGGATGGCCGGGCGCTAATGAACTAGCACCAGCCGACGGGGGTAGGAACAACCTCTCTAAACGATAAACCAACAGTGCTCATCCCAGCTTTGAATAGAACCATAGCTACACCCAAGTCTCTTGAACCTCGTATGACTGTGAATGTACTAGGTACCCCAGTGGCCGCTCTTTTAGATAGTGGTGCAAACATATCGCTTATTGAAGATGCTGTATTTTCGGAATGTAACAAGAAAAAGATACATCTCCGGCCAGCAAATGTGAAATTGCAGGTGGCATCGGGGTACGTACTGCCTGCTGCCGGCGCAGTCAGGTTACGAATTTAATCTCATGGCAGAAAACGAAGACAAGGTTTCGTGTACCTCCCTGAACTGCCAGTGCCAATGACCCTAGGCAGAGATTTTATTGCTGCGGAGCGGATTTTACTGGCTGGATATTGGTTGATAGCTGGATATTGGTTGCTGGATATTGGTTGATAGGCGAAACAAAATTGAAGCGTTCCCGTTAAACTTTGCCGCGCAGATGTCTATACTTCCAGACAGCGTGCTCATGGCCGTGCAAAAGTGTTCCGGTGAACACAACCAGAAGCAGCTCCAGCACCTGCCGGAACCTGTTGTGGGCGGCGCTAGTGCCGAGTTTGGACACTTTCGTCAATCGGGTTGCGAACACTGTGCCCGCGTCTTCTGTAAAAAGCCATTGCCTCGTGAGATAAAGATGCTTTTCGGTTCCCGGCTCTGGACGTTCAGGTGGCTCAGTTGCTTGCTTGCCGTCGCTGGTGGGCCGTGCAGTTTGACCGCCGGCCATAGCCCGGCACGACATGGTGTCAGAAGCAGTCCACTAGGCCTACATACCTTCGGTCCTCATGACAGCGCATTAGGCCTACGTCCCTCCGTCCTCATGGCGAACTCGCAAGACGCCCCGACGTGGGTGGGCGTCTCCCTACGTCAGCCCGCTGGTTTCAACTTAGACAACACCGGCTCTTGGCCTGCGTAGCTTACGAAATTCGAGGACTATGCTTATGCCACAAGACTTCGCCAAGCATCACCGGACATTCAGGTGCAGACACTTCTCTACTGTATGGGCGCCGAGGCTCGGGTCCTTCACGACACGTTCGGCTTGAACGCCGCCTCCCTGAACGACTGCGACACGGTGGTCAAGCGCTTCTCGGAACACTTTGTGCACACCCTCAACGAGGTGTACGAGTCCTCGAGGTTCCACAAGCGGGTTCAGCAGCCGGGAGAGAGCGTCGACAGTTACTACGCCGAGCTCTGCAACCTTGTAAAGTGGTGCAACTACCCGTCCCCCGATGTCGAAGAACGCCTGGTTCGCGATCGGTTCGTTGTCGGTCTCTGCGACGGGCGCTTTTCTGGCCAACTCTGCTGGAACGCGAAGCTCAGCCTCAAGGACGCGTGGACGCAGGCGAGGCAGGCTGAAGACGCCAAAAAAGAAAAGACTGCTCTTGGGAGTGAGTCAGGCCAGCTCACCGTCAACGTTGACGCTACGAAGTCTCGTCGTGGTCCGACGCACCAACGCAAGACAAAGAAATGGTCAGACGACGCGTCAGCCGTGTCTTCACGTGGCGATAACGACTCTGGTTCCTGCAGCTACTGCGGTCGAGCCCCCCATGCACGCTTCGACTGTCCTGCTCGGCAGTCTCCGTGCAACTACTGCAAGAAGAAGGGCCACTTCACGGACGTCTGTCGCGCTCGCAAACGAAAGCAGAGCAAGGTGGCGGCCTTACAGCTCCATGCAATCCTCGAGACTGAGAAGGCCAAGGCCAAGTACGTAGAGGTCACTGTCGACAACTACACGGCGAGATTCAAGGTAGACTCCGGCGCGGAGGTGTCTGCTGTTTCAGAAGCCTTCCCGAACTTACCTTGTCATCTGGACAAGGTCGACGACCTGCTGACGAAAACCGGGAGACCAGTCGCTAAAGGTCGTTGGGTCCTTCATGGCTACCCTCCTGTGGCGAGGCAAGACCTGTCATCAGCGTCTGTACGTGATTAAGTCTCTCTCCGTGCCCCCGCTGGGGTTTCCAGCCATCCAGGCTCTGGGTGTGGTCAAGTTCTTGAACGACATGAAAGTACCGGTGCCGCAGGGACTGTTCAAAGGCCTCGGCACGCTCAAGGAGGAGTACAAGATCCGTCTGCGCTCAGATGCGGTTTCTTTTACCCTTCGTGTGTCACGCCGCATACCGATGCCCCTGCGCGAGGTGGTGCGAACGGACCTGGCCAAACTGGAGCAAGACGGAGTCATTCGGCGTGTCACCAACCCCACACCTTGGTGCGCTAGACTGGTCGTGGTTCCAAAGTCGTCGGGAGGCTACCGCTTCTGTGTTCACCTTACAACGCTGAATAAAGTTGTCCTGAGAGAACGTCATATGTTCCCCACTGTCGGTCAAGACCTGGGACTTCTGATCGGTGCAGCAGTCTTCTCGAAGCTCGATGCTACCTCAAGCTTCCATCAGATATAGCTTTCCCAGGACTCTCAAGAGCTTACGAAATTTTCTACGACGTTTGGGAGTTATTGCCTTTGCCGCCTCCCATTTGGCATCACGTCAGCCCGAGTTTTTCCAGCGACAGATGGCATGAATTTTGGAGGGCCTAGAGTCCCTAGACAGAACAGTCAAGATGGTCGACGACGTCCTAGTCTTCGGCAGAACGAAGGAACATGACCAACGCCTGCAGCAGGTGCTGTTGCGTCTCTCCGAAGCCAGCGTCACCCTCAACAGGGAGAAATACAGTTTTGGAGTGTCCTAAATGTCATTCCTAGGAGTTGTTGTCTCAGCAAAGGGATAAAGTCCGATCCCGGCAAGCCGTCCGCCCTGCACAACATGAACTTACCAATGGACGTCGCTGGGGTGCGCCGACTTCTAGGCATGGTGAATCACTTGGCCCGCTTCCTTTCCCACGTGGCCCAAGTGACAGTGCCGATCAGGGCTCTGCTTAGCAAGAACACGGAGTGAACCTGGTTGTACGAACAGGAAGTCGCCTTCGATGCTCTCAGGAAGCTTCTGACGTCCGACCGTTGTATGGCATAATACCACCCAGCCTACATGACTACGGTTTCAGCGGATGCAAGCTCTTTCGGCCTGGGCGCGGTGCTGCTCCAGACTCAACCAACAGGAGAGAAGCGACCTGTCGCCTTTGCTTCAAGATCCCTGACAACAACCGAGCAGCGCTACAGCCAGACGGAGAAGGGGGCGTTGGCGGTCACCTGGGCTGTACAGAGGTTCGACGAGTACGTGCGTGGCATCTCCTTCGATGTTGAGACGGATCATCTGCCATTGGTCTCCCTTTTCAGAAAGATGGAGTTCGACGTCTTGCCACCACGGATTCAACGGTTGCGGCTGAAACTCATGCGGTATCAATTCCGAATGCTACACGTTCCTGGAAAGCTACTAGCCACAGCCGACACACTGTCTAGAATTCCTTGCAAGGTCTTGTCGCGCCAGGAGGGCTGGACGCCATCGACCTTTTCACAGCAGAAACTGTGGACGGCTCCTCTGAGGTGCTTCCAGTTCCCATAGAAGATCTCAAGATTGCTCAAGCATCCGACGGTGAATGCAGTGCGCTCATCTCCTTCTGCCAGGGCGGTTGGCCATCCAAGGGAAAGTTACCTTTGCACGTTGCAAAGTATACACCCGTGTTGGAAGAACTTTCAGTTTGTAATTGTATTCTGCTGAAGGGAACCCGTATCGTCATCTCAGCTGCACTACTCCCGACGATACTTGCCTTGATCCACGAAGGCCATCAAGGTATCAACCGCTGTAAGTCCTGAGCCCGTGAGTCAGTCCGGTGGCCCCAGATCAATAAAAGCATCACTTCCCTCGTGGCGTACTGTGAGCATGTGCCTCGTGCGGAGTCAACCTGGCGGAACCCCTCCGTGGCAAAAGTCTCCCAAGCCTTCCGTGGGAAGTCCTTGGCGTCGACCTCTTCCACCTGACCGACCAAACCTTCATTCTCCTAGTTGACTACTATTCACAGTACCCGGAAGTGGTGACGCTAGGAAGCACTGCAGCAGGGAAGGTCATTGACGTCCTCAAGAGTATGTTTGCTCGTCACGGAATCCCAAAGACCGTCCGGTCTGATAACGGTCTCCCATTTTCGTCGCGGGAGTTCGCCGGATTCGCAAGCTCCTACGGTTTCGCACACGTGACCAGTAGCCCAAACTTCCCCCCGTCAAACGGTGAAGTGGAACGAACGGTTCGAACCATTAAGAACGTCTTTCGCAAGGCCAAGGACCCGTACTTGGTGCTCCTCAGTTACAGAGACACACCAGATGTTACCGGCTATAGCCCAGCACAGCTGCTGATGGGCCGCCAGCTTCGAACGCGGGTTCCGAAGAGGGAGGAGCAGCTACAGCCTCTAAATCCGGGACGAGACTTGGTTGTCACCCGAGACTCCGACTACCATAGGAAACAGACAGCGGACTTCAACAGCCGTCATCGAGCCCGTGCTCTTTCAAGACTTCAACAGGGCACTCGAGTTTGGGTTCAGCCCGAGAGGCTGCAGGCACTGTCTTAAGCCCGGCTCAACGCCCGAAGTCTTATGTCGTTGAGACTGACAACGGGGCAGCTCTGCAACGCAACTGGCGCAGCTTAGTGCCGTTTAGTCGAACCTCAACTCTACCGGCTACTTTGGCTCCCACCGACCAGAGCGCATCTTCAACGCCACTGGCTACCTCAGCTTCCGGCGACGGTTCGGCCTCAGGTGGACTTGGCGACTCCCCTCATCGTGATGTGCCTCGTCCGGCATCACCACCAGGTGTTCGCGGTGACGGTACGGGCCAAACCTACACGACCCGTTCTGGGAGGCAAGTGGTTGCTCCCAAGAGACTCAATCTGTAAAACTTTGTTTTTTTTTACAGCCGAGGTGTCCGGTACATTCTCGAACATTCTTAAGGGGGGAGATGTTGTGGGCGGCGCCAGTGCCAAGTTTGGACACTTTCGGTAATCGGGTTGCGAACACTGTGCCCGCGTCTTCTGTAAAAGGCCATTGCCTCGTGAGATAAAGATGCTTCTTGGTTCCCGGCTCCTGGACGTTTAGTGTGCTCAGTTGCTTGCTTGCCGTCGCTGGTGGGCCGTGCAGTTTGACCGCGGGTCACAGCCCGGCACGACACAACCTTCTCGCCGATGTTCACGGTCACGGAAAGACCTGAACGAACCGATCTCCTATGGCACCGCATCGAAACCAAGGCTCCACCCCCCCCCCCCCCCCCCCCAGTAGGTGCAATCCGAGACCCATAAGTGCCAACAAGAGCGAACTTCTTGATGTGGCGCTATCGGAAATGATAGACGCAGGCGCAGTACGTCAGTCAAAAAGCCCATGGGCTTCCCCGGTGATCCTTGCTCCAAAGAAGGACGACACAACAAAGCTTTTTGTTGATTACAGGTGCCTAAATAAAGTGTCAGTCAGAGACAGTTAAGGCCACGGTCCCACTGAATGTGGCAGTTTAGGTACTTTTCGGCAGGTCATTACTCATCTTCTTTTGAATACTGTTTTGTGGGATTGATGTCGTTCGAAAGGCAAACCAATCCTCTTTCATTTGATATTATATATGTATTGGTTTATACTGCTCATGCGCGTTTGTTGCGTTGCGAATATGATGGCGCGGACCCTCACTTGCTCCGCTGGTTCACGTTTCATGAAGAGTCTATTAAAGATAACACGGTTCCAATAGACCAGTTTCGTTAAGATGTTGTTGGAGCAGAATATAACGATATACTTTTTGGTATTTGCACTACTTTGTTTTGTTCATCTCTCCAAATATTGCCCTAAAATTGTAATTTTTCAGCACGAATATGTTTTTAATGACATGCGCTTGGGCAATTAAATTAGCTACAGACGTAGTGCTTATAGTTAGTAATATGCAGAAAAAAAAAAATTAATGTTGTGTAAATTGTGTTTGTTTAGATATTCTACATCAAACGTAGCACTTTTTTGTGCTTCGAGTCACGGTGCTTCAAATGCCGCTGAGGAAATAATTACACTACGATAAAATCTTTTATAACATTTAGAACTACAATGCTTCCTCAAGAAGTGGACTTTGGCGTTTTTTTATTTTCAAAGTCATAACGCTCCAGGAGCCCTTCCAACTTACCTGCTTTTGACGCATATCTTTTATGGACATCAAACAGATTTATTGGCATCTAATAACATTTATTGTATGGAATAGATATACATTGCGACGAATTAGATTTTCACAATGATCTTGATTTGGTTTCTTGATAGTTGTAGAGCTTAGCTAATTTTAAAAACAATTAAAAACTGTTTGGGTGTTTTCTTGCGCTACCTGCCGGATGGCGGACAAAACTGCTAATTTCTAATGTTCAAGAAATTCTCGAGAGCGGCGTTGGCGTCTGTATCATCATCAATGTCCGTGTCTTTTTACCTTCACATTTAGAAAATATGTTGGAAGATTTACTATCGACAAATGAATGATTTAAGTACTGAGTCAGGTTAATAAATCTAAGATGAATAATTACACAAGCGTAGTGTGATATTGTCACGGGTGGTGACCAAAACAACAATAAATAAACAGGAAGAAAGAAACGTTTAATGTGGCGAACTTGTGCCAAAAATGAAAGGGTACAGAAAATAATAACAGAGCGTCGCGGGCGTCGAAGTCGGCGTAGAGCAGAGTCGAACGCTGGGGCGAGACTGAATGCGGCTCGCCACGCGGAGCCCCTTATGTACATGCGTGGGTTTCTGGAATAATCGGCGTAGAAAGTTCGACGCGTAGAACATTCGGGCCTCGAACAAGCAACACGGTTCTCGAATTTACCAGAACATTTACGTCAGAGTCCACAAAAATACGTCCCGCGGCCAGGTATCGAACCCTGGCTTTTCGCGTGGGAAGCAGGTGCGATAACCGTTAGGCCACGCGCGCGCTGCCTACTTGGCCAGCTGCGCGCGCGGCATTACTCCCCCTTTAAAAAGTGCATCGCCCCGATGCAACACAAAACAAAACAAAAATGAACGATAAACAGAAGAGTCCTTTGGAACGCATAAGGTCCACAGTCCTATCGAGCGTAGTACGGCTTCAGGCGCACGACGTGGACGACCTCAGGTCGTGGTGGGCGGCGTGAGGATGTTCGTGTTCCGTCGGGCATCACCTCGTAGTTCAGCTCCCCGAGGCGACGAAGTACCTTGTATGGTCCAAAGTACCGTTTCAGCAGTTTCTCACTAAGGCCGCGGCGACGGATGGGCGTCCACACCCACACCCTTTCTCCGGGCTGGAATTGGACGTCCCTGCGACGAAGGTTATAGCGGCCCGCGTCGACGCGTTGCTGGTCTTGGATCAGGAGTCGGGCGAGCTGGCGGACTTCTTCGGCCCGTTGAGCAACCACCTGGGCGTCGTCGCTTTCATTGTCTCCTGGCTCATGGGGCAGCATCGCGTCCAGCATGGTCGTTACCTTCCGACCATGTACCAGCTGGAAAGGTGTGAATCCAGTGGTCTCTTGCACCGCCGTATTGTAGGCGAACGTGACGTAGGGCAACACCTCGTCCCACGTCTTGTGCTCTACGTCGACGTACATAGAAATCATGTCGGCGATTGTCTTGTTGAGTCGTTCCGTCAGCCCGTTGGTCTGTGGGTGGTACGCAGTAGTGCGACGATGGCTGGTGTGACTGAGACGGAGGATTTCTTGGGTCAGCTCTGCCATGAAGGATGATCCGCGATCTGTAATCAGAACTTCAGGGGCGCCGTGCCGGAGGACGATGGATTCGATGAAAAATTTGGCGACTTCAACAGCCGTTCCTGAAGGAAGGGCTTTCGTTTCTGCGTACCAGTGAGATAATCTGTGGCGACGATTATCCACCGGTTTCCCAAGGTCGACGTCGGAAAAGGACCAAGTAGATCCATTCCGATCTGCTGGAACGGTGTAGTTGGCGGAGGAATCGGCTGCAGGAGACCTGCTGGCTTCGTCGGCGGTTTCTTGCGTCGCTGGCCCTCGTGGCAGGATCGGGTGTAGAGGTGGACGGTTTTGGGGAGCTTGGGCCAGTAATACTTTTCACGAATACGGGCCAGTGTCCGGCTGTAACCAAGGTGTCCGGACGTCGGGTCGTCATGACATGCTTGAAAAATCTCCTCTCGAAGGTCTGCCGGGATTACCAGCAGCCATGGCGAGTTGTTGTTTCCGAAGTTCTCTTTGTAGAGCACACCTTGTCGAATGACGAAAGTCGGCAGGGTTCGCGAGAAGACACGGGGCACGGGGCACGGTACCCCGCACCTCCACCAAATGTCACGGGTGGTGACCAAAACAACAATAAATAAACACGAAGAAAGAAACGTTTAATGTGGCGAACTTGTGCCAAAAATGAAAGGGTACAGAAAATAATAACAGAGCGTCGCGGGCGTCGAAGTCGGCGTAGAGCAGAGTCGAACGCTGGGGCGAGACTGACTGCGGCTCGCCACGCGGAGCCCCTTATGTACATGCGTGGGTTTCTGGAATAATCGGCGTAGAAAGTTCGACGCGTAGAACATTCGGGCCTCGAACAAGCAACACGGTTCTCGAATTTACCAGAACATTTACGTCAGAGTCCACAAAAATACGTCCCGCGGCCAGGAATCGAACCCTGGCTTTTCGCGTGGGAGGCAGGTGCGATAACCGTTAGGCCGAGCGCGCGCTGCCTACTTGGCCAGCTGCGCGCGCGGCAACATAATGTGTTCAATATTCGATATGATTGAAATGAATAAACAATAAAGACGAAAAGGAAAAGAATGCATCCAAGTTCACTTCGTGCCTAGAGTCACTAAATGAGCTGCGCTTAGAGTATCGTCACTCCGTTCCCCAACATTGTTTTGGACGCCGCCATTTCGGGTCTTGTGCACAGCAAACGCAACTGCCTATCGTCATGATTCAAAAGTGCGACTTCCTCAGCGTTAGATACGCTGTCAGGAAGCTGAGGCAATATTACTTTGCTCTGTCGCGGACTGTTTAAACATTTGTGGAGGAAGAAAAAGCGTTTTCTGTGATTTTAGATAAAGCTTCAGATAACTGCCCTTACAAAAACAGGTCTCAACATTATTTTTAATTTTTTTAGACTTCTTATTGACTTTCCGGGATCCTACTGAATTCCTTTTTAAACGCACCTTGTTTTGATTATTCTCAAAAAACTTTCAAAAGAAAAAATACAGAATTTTTGTTTTTTGTAGACTTATTTATAAAAAAAAGTAAAAAGAAGTTGTAATGACGTATTTTTGTAGATTATTTTCTAAAAAAATCAAAAGGAAAAACAACAGACTTTGTTTTGTAGACTTATTTATAAAAAAAAATTAAAAAGAAGTTCTATCGACGTTTCTTGTAGGATATTTTCTAAAAGGAAAACTTATTGACATTATTTTTTCATAATATTTTATAATTTTATTTTATGTTCACTCTGATTACTTTCTTTTGACTTTGACTTCCTGTTGACACGGTCAACAGAAAGTTTATTGATTTTGTGTTGAAATTTTTTTGATGATTTTCTTCTGCCTGATTCAAAAGAAAAACTGTTGACTTTCTATTAACTCTACGTTGATCTTTTTCTGCTGACTTCCTGTTGAAAGTGTCATCAGAAACACTGCAGACGTTCTGTTTACTTCGTGTTGAAACTATTCAGTTGACTTTCTGTAGCCAGTGTCAATAGAAACGCTACAGACTTTCTGTTGACTTTTTATTGAACATGGTACATCTGGACTAAATGTCAAAAGTCACTAAGTTTCTCAGTTGTCTCTGACAAGTTGAGAACCGCAGGGAGGAGCTTCAGTTCTCGTGCCTCCAGGGCGAGCCTTCTATCCTTGATAACGTTTCGACGTCTCGCGCCCCTCGAGCTCGAGCGCGCAGTCAAAGCACGACGGAAGGCATGGGGCGCGCGCTGGAGGCCAGGCGTTCGAAAAACACGCCCTGCCGTTCTCACTTTGTGACTATCGTGACTTTACGGACCCTATTCAACTAGTCAACTAGTGAAGTAAAGCAAAATAACTATTTTAAAGTGGAGCAACCGCCTTGACTGGCTTCGTCCTGAGTGGTGCTATGCAGAGAAGCGATAACATTTGTTCTAGGAACCGTTTCTGTGGATGTTGTTTTAGCGACTACGCGGAATTATTATTAGTTGTACCTATGCTTTTTCGTAAGAGATAGAGTCCACGAACTTCGAAACACTGTTTTCCCTTAGACAGACTTTCGAGAAGGAGATCGGACACTCGGAACCTTAGTAAGTGCTGAGGTGGTCACCGGCCAAATGATTACCTTCAATATGTAGGCATATAAGGCTCTGGAGCAGTTAACGGGACTGTGATTCTGGTGTTGAGTGCTTCATGATGTTTGTGTTTGTTTCCAATGCTTATATGTGGGATGTGTAAATACCAAAGGAACACCATTTCCTAACCAAGATCAAAATATATATTAAAAATATTGAGTGTCTTTTTCTTAAACGTTAATCTGAGGTTCCGTCAAAAGGAAGTCAACAATATTTATGTAAGAAGGAATTCTAAAAAATGTATGTAAGAAGAAATTCTAAAAAATTGAAGTGGCCAATTTTAACTAGGAGTTAAATAGGTTGTCAAAATAAAGTCTAAAAAACATCAAAAAAGTTTAAAAAGAAATGCAATACGAGTCCAGAAAATTTTCAACAGAAACTCAAAAGAATTTCACTACAGATTTTTGTAAGGGTGGCAACCATGATTTTAAGCCACAATATGCCCAAGTGTCGTTACTCTGAGGCGTAGCTTATTTAATGACACTATTCATGCCCTTGTTCAAGGAGCTTGTAATAGCTGAAGGGGCTATGACGTAAGCCCCGTGTGTTCCACAAGCCACTACCTTTTGACAGCTGCCTCTTTCTCATTGTTTCCGCTAGTGCCACTAAATTAGCTACGCTTCAGTGTAGCGACACTTGACCATATTGTGGCCTAAAATCATGGTTGCCAGTTATCTGAAGCTTTATTTGAAATCACAGGAAACGTTTTTTCGTCCTCCACACACAAATGTCTAAACAGTTCGCGACAAAGCAGAACAATATTACATGAGCCTCCTAACACCGAATCTAATGCTGAGGAAGTCGCACTTTTGAATCATGACGATCGGCGGTTGCGTCTTCTCTGCGCAAGCACCAAAATGGCGGCGCCCACAACAATGTAGGGGAACGGAGTGCCGATACTCTAAGCGCAGTTCATTTAGCGGCTCTAGTTCCCGCGAACGTCCTTTCGCCTGACTTAAACTAAAAGTAAATATGAATAACACACCATTATTATAGCTTATTTAGTTATAACCAACTACACATGATGAGAGGAGGAAGCAGCCGGGTAGGAGAAACGCGGGCTTTATGTTGACCGTTCTAAACGTCTCAGAAGAGAAAATGCCAGCTTGCGCTGGTTTCAAAAAGACGATCCAAAGAAAAGAGGTGGCACGCTGTGTTCTTTGTGATTGTGCGTTTAAATCATATACAGGTACATTTGAAGATCGACGATGGACGTCGATTGTCTTAAAAGGGCCTCTGACACGCCAAAAAAAATTTTTTTTTTCATGCTAGGCGTTAGAATGGCATATCTGGACATTACAAAAAAATTGTTTAACTATAAAGTTCCGTAGTTTTTTTTTATAAAAATAGAAATACGAGGCCCAATTCAAAGTTCCCACCAGTGCACTGTGACGTAACAGTGTACCGCAAGGTGTCGGGGCGGTCAGACGGGAGGCATCGACCTACGTCACTAAAAGTGGGTTCGCCAGAAGTCACGTTAGTTTCACTCCTTGTGCTCTCCGCGACTGTGCCTAAGACTTTTTATTATTTTGCTTATTCTGCTGTTCACACTAGCGATCGTAGAAAACGAAGTTTCAGTTCCACTAGCTTTTTATTGCTGCGCCGTTGGTTAGTTTGCGTGCTGTAAAAGTTGAGGACGAAGAGTCAGTGGATCGACGTGATGGAGATCAATGATGAAAGCGTTGCGAGTACAAGCCAGTGTACGGGTGCATGCCGTCAGTCCGATGATACAGAGCTATACTGGGCACAAAACAAGATATCAAGGTTTGAAAAAAAAAAATTTAGAACGCTCGCAGAAATTAGGATTGCTTGCATACGACACGCCCGATCGCGCATTGCTGAAGGTTCAGACACCGAGGTCTTTGAATCATCGGATACTCTCCAGGCTGAAGATGCCTGCCGTCTAAAGAATACGAACTGGTGAGTGTACCAAGTACAAATAAGCGTCAAGCATAAAGTACGTGTTTTGTCTAGAATATGAGTAGAACTTGTTTACTAGGTGCACATGCAACCGATGCGTCGTGATGCCTGAATTCAAGCCTCTTGAGTGCCGCTGCTGCAGGGAGATGGGCAGGAAACTTAGACCTGCAGTTGAGGTTTCACATAGAGACCTGTGAGTTTTAGTAAACTTCGCCTTGGGTTGTAATCTTCATCACTAAAGTGCATCGAGCCTATCCATCGCCTACCCACGGATTCTAATAGCTGTCCTGCGGGAACCGCAGTCAGCCACCGGTTCATCTCTTGTATGTCTTTCGGAAATGCATGCAGTGTGATCTTTTCTTCAGTTGCTGAAATACCGGGACAGTCCTTCACACAGCACCTTCTAGGCATTGTAGTTGATCACGTCAATTCACTGACTCCTCTTCTTCTACCTTTACAGCAACATTAAGCGATGACAAGCAAATAAAAGAAACCTTTTATGCTTGGATTGCTCGTGGAGGTGCGGTGAATAACAAAAATATTTAAAAAATATTACACGCGCTCGCGGTAAGCACGAGGAGGGATACAACTCACGTGACTTCTGGCGATGCCTCCCTTCTGACCGCCCCGACACCTTGCGGTACACTGTTACGTCACAGTGCACTGGCGTGAACTTTGAATTGGGCCTCGTATTTCTATTTTTATAAAAAAAACTACGCAACTCTATAGTGAAAAACAATTTTTTTGTAATGTCCTGATATGCCATTTCAACGCCTAACATGAAAAAAATATTTTTTTTTTGGCGTGTCAGAGGTCCTTTAAGGTAATGTAACGTATTAACATTATGTAAATAATAAACATAATGAAGGACTGCACGAATTAATTTTTTCAATTCTTAGATTGTAATATGGCGGTAGCCTATTGTACTTACTATTGACGAAGGGCAATATGAGGTGATGAGGTAATGATTAATTGATGAGGCTCTGTAAGGATGAAGACATTAGTGGGTGTCGAACCACAACGTACAGTGCCAGACTTGTTTGAAGTATCGTGTACCCGGACTTTACTTCACCCGCAACAGAATATGGTAGAATCAATGAGGATGCTGCTTTACAACTGTACGTGGAACATGAAAACTGCACTGCGCGAAAGTGCAACTTATTCATTAATATGAAGGACAAATTTCTAGCAGCATCGTCTGATGGACTGCTTGCAACAAATGGCCTCGTTAAGGTAAAGTGTCCCCGTTCCAAAAGATTCTTATAGCCTACCGAAACCGCAAAATAGTATGAGGCGAAAAATAAAAAAGGAGCCGTGTGTGAAAGGTCCAAATCACCACCATAGCTTCTGCCACAAAATACAAGGGCAGTTACACAATAGACAAAGAGTTTTTTTTGTGACTTCGTTATATTTACACTTAAAGGGCCCCTGAAAAGAAAAAAACGTTTTTTTTTTTAAACAGTCTGGTTGGGACACGCGTGTCGAAAAATGAATTTTACGCGAAAAAAAATAATTTTTAGAGCAATATTGACGGCGAGAGATTAATTTGAAGTTTTGCGCGCAAATTCCCGGTCATTCAGCTCGGCTTCTCATTGGTAACGATGGTCATTCAAATCAGCTTCTCATTGGCCAATAGAATGAGTGACAGCTTTGATGTTGGTTATAAAATCTTCGTGATCTCTTGAAGTCGCCTTTTGAATTACATATTTTTAGGTTTCAGAAACAATTCATCGAATGGACGTCGTAATTGTTTACAAACGTTTTACAAAATCGCAACTTCCGTTCGGATAAAACAACAAACAAAAGCTTCGCCATTTTTTTTTTTTTTCTGTCATGGTCGCCGTCTTGCAACGCGTCTCGCGTCCTCGGGTGGTTTTATAGTTTTATCACGTTTATATGTGAAGACCTCCTGAAGAGGGCTTGTTGCTTGTGTTAGTTAGCCATGGCCGAGTCACACGACGGACTGATCCGTGGACGGATTTATCACGGGACGACATGTCCGCGGTTCGTATGTTTCCCAAGCGCATCCACACGAGGGAGACGACGAGCAGACGCCAGCGAGGTCGGACCGAACCTGGTCGCCACCCCACAGTGCCGCGAAACTCCAACATCACACCGTGGCACCGTTGTCCGAGAGAGAAATCGACGTTCGCTGCCGCGATAATGAATCGTGCCCCGCTGTTACGTACAGATCGAGACAAAACACCGTGATAGGCTTCGCGCGAAGCGCCACTAACTTTACTAACCCAAAGCATGAGAGTGACACAGGCATGGTCCTGCTCGAGAAGGGTTCCGCGAAGAAGCGACGAAGTTCTGGGCTCGCGAAAAGGCGTTTGGAGATGCCTTCACGCACTCCGCGCTCGTGCACAACACTCAAGTTCACCACAGCCACAAGAAAGGTCTTGCTCGGTGAAATCCTGATTGGGCGTGCAAGAATTATCGCGGCGTGCTAGGCGAGTTTTGACGGAAACTTCTTGACAGCGGAACCGGAGGAGTACTGGAACCTGCCTCGCGTCAGCCAGACAAACTTTCTGCAGTTCCTTTCACACGTGGAACGAAGAAACGCCCGAGCAAAATGAACCAGCGAACGCACAAAACACAACAATGCGCCACTTTTGTTTTTATCGCCCAGAAACAAAAAAACAAAACAAGAAAACAATGCACCGTTGCCAGACTAAACACTTTTCAAGTCAATCTCCCGCCAAAAATCCACGAGTGAAAAAGGCGCTTGACTTTATCAGTCCGCGGACGAGGCGCGGATCGCAGGAATCGGTGACGTGCCGGTCACTTGGTACACGGTCTGCGGACGAAAATCGCGATTCGGTCCGTCGTGTGAATCGACGGTACGACGTGCGACCGGCAGACACAGGAAATAGCAATGACTCTCGTACGGGGCGCAGCCAAGCCGATCCACTACGAAGAGGCGGGGTGTACCTCTCCTCCACGCGCCCGAAATGCCGAGAGAGAGAACAAGTGGAAAGGAGGTGACTACCGACTAAATTGCGTCTGGCGCAGTCAATATTGCTCTAAAAAAAAACGTTTTTTCGCGTAAAATTCATTTTTTGACACGCGTGTCCCAACCAGACTGTTTTGAAAAAAACTTTTTTTTTCTTTTCAGGGGCCCTTTAAGGGCATTGATATCCAACGTATTCAGAGGGATGACACCATCTGGCCAAACAACATAGAACCTTTTCTACTCAAGTTTTACACGAAAGGCCGGACTTCCACTGAAATTCCTCACGTAGACGAGTTGTCCGATCGAATAAACTGCCATTACTCCCGATCTGGGAATCTATCGATCTTCGTTCGTAGGCCACAGTGTCATGAAGTCGAGGGGTCTGGCTCTTTGTCCGCCGAACATTGCTTCGGCGGGTGTTTTTCTCGTGGAAGATGAGACCGTCGCGTGCTGCCGGAACAAGAACCTGGCGATTCTTCATTGAACTACTTCTTCCGTAAGCTTGAAGAGGGCTTTCTTCGTTTCACACACCATCTGTTCTGTTTGCCCGCTTGTTTCAGGATGGTATGGTGCACTAATGTGGCGCCTAATGCCGTTTTTATTTTTCTCAAAATCTCGTTTGTTTTATTTGAAAGTCGATTCGGCGCGTTATAAGAGAAAGGTATTCTCGGTAGGCCAAAAGTAGCGAAAAGAGAGCGTAGAACGTCAATGACGCGTTTGAACGTCGTGGCATCTATCGTGTAAACTTCCAATCAGTTACAGTACGCATTGACCATGACTCCGCAGATGCGAATATGTTTCGCCACCCACTGACTGAATGGTGGATCGATTTCAGTTACAGTTCATGATGGCGCTGGACTCGAGGAAGACTTCGAGGTTTTCCGCAAAGTTAGCCCAGGTGCCAACACTTTTGTCGAAAGCGGTAAATGCTCGAAACGTCAACGACGTCGGTAGCGACGACGTGATGTGCTTGACACTTGACGCTTACCATTCGCTGCGACGAAACACTCTTGTTCGTCTGCCACGAGTCGTCCGATATCAGGTCATCACCGCAACTCCATCTCCCGACAAAACAGGTCTTCATTGTCCGCATGTCTACAGTTAGCAATCATGTGAACTTATAAATTCCCGAAAGCTCATCACTTGCCAACACTAAACGCCGCTCAATCATAGCGTCTTCATTGCTAATAAACGTCTTTTTATAATGATGCTTTTCATCATATTCCTCCTAAGCTGTACTTACAACATAATTTGTGTCGGTACTTCGAAAAATATTGCAATGGCGTTTGTTTTCTGGAAACTATAATGTAACAACTATTACAGCATCTTCCGAATCCCGTGAAACACAATATTTCGTGACGTCACTTTTCACTCGTCAATAGGAAGTATTCACTGGCGGCCATAGCTGTGTGCACGACTGCTGAGCGCGTGCTGATGGCGAGCTTCCACAGTTCTTTTGTAACGTGCATTCCGCACCCTCAAGATTGCCGGTCATAGCAGCCTATTAATGTGGGCTCGTTCAGAGCATGCGCTCTAGACATCACCCACAAATATGGCACCCAGTGAATACTCCTGGCGAGGTAAATACCGTAAATCGCGAAGCAGTTTACTAGACGTCCGCTTCCACTGGTGTCTTGGAAGATTGAGTCTACTGAGCGTGCATTCCTGCAGAAGAATTTTTCATTGACCGAATATTGACACGTCAATGAACAATTGATTCCTTCTTGCTAAGATCAGAGCCGTTTATTGCGAGAGTTTGGCCATACATTGGTATGAATAGGCGAGCATCTCGGGGCCAACCACAGGCCCCGAAACAGCCCCTAGCGGTGGTCGTGTGCTCTAAATTTGTGACACAACTAATTTAAGCCGCTTTAGCGTCGCTAGAGTGAAAAGGTCTAGCTCTTGGTGACTGAAAACATTGGGCATTTGAGGTATTCGTCACGCCAATATCCAAGTGTAGAATAAACGAACGTGCGCCCCAAACCAGGGCCGACTTGAGTTGCTAGAAACAGCGTCTCAGCTGAGACGGGGAAAGAAAGCACCGCCAAAGCCAGCGCACGAGCCGAGCGGGACTCCGCGTCTCAAGACGCTCGCGCGCCCTAGGGTACCTTCATGCGCGCTTTGCTTGGGGTGATGACATGTGGTCATTTTGTTTCGAACGCTTATTTTTATTTTTTGTTCTCAAGCGCGTGAAAGTGCGTGCCCCTGCATGCGCTCGTGGCGCTGACTGTGCTACAGCGTCATTTTGTTTTCTGCGATTTCTTTGTATTTTCCCTGTGAGAGCGTGCTGTCGGCATCGGGTACTATTAGCCCCGTGCGCGACCGAAAGCGTCGCTGTGGTCGGCTTCCACGATGCGAACGTGACTAGACCGAAAAGGGGATTTTTCGCGAATAAAGATGAAAGAATAATTTGACGTGTTGCGCAGGTTCCTGAGAGCGAATGATTTCAAGCTTCACCTGCTAATACCAACACCACGAAATGTTGCAGTATGACGTCAGGGGGACCAAGGAGGCGCCAAAACATCTCGCCGCAATAGACCCATACTGTTACAACAACCCTTTGACACTAGTGTAAGCATGCGCGTGCGCAGAAACGAATTCGCGTGAAGTGAAGCGTCTGCTCATGCTCAGTGCCGCGACAGCCCACCGCAGCTGCGTGAGTCAGGCCGCGTGCTGGTCCTATACTATCGTCTCACCCAGCTGGACTAACCGCGAAGGATGTGCTAGCGCGAGCGGCCAGCCTTGACTGCCTTGACTAGAGCACTTGCTGCACGAGCGCTCGAGCAGCTGCCGCGGCTTCATTCAAAGCGACTAGCTTGCGCTTTTAGCCCGCGCGGCTAACAATAGTCCATACTAAGGTGAGACGAAGTATACAAACGATGGCATCACCCTAAACAGGAGGACATTGAGGTCACTCTAGCGCGCCCCACCCTTTGCACTGTTTTCTTTCAGCCAGTCTCAGCTTAAACGCTGTTCTAGCAAGCCGGCTCAGAGCAAGCTGTCACCGATACTGCATCTGCACAAACATCAGCAGTGCAGACAAAGGCATGGGCGCGAGCGCGTGGCTTTGGAAAGTGCCTCCTATGCGCGAGTTCTCGTACAAACAAAAGCATTTCGCTGAGCTAGGCTCACGCGCCTGTGCCTTTCTCTTTACTGCAGACGTTTGTGGGATGGAGTAGAGAGGCCGAGATTGAACGCTTCTATAGACAATTGCATGCATGGCGTCCCGACTGGTGCCCCATGAGTGCAAGCATGTGCAGCTTGCGCGTGAACATACCTTTGGCAAGCTTGAAATTGCACGGGCTTGTCCGCACGAGCAGATATATGGCGGCGGCCAGTTGCTTTGCTTGCAATCGTCTATAGACCTTTCCAATGTTTACAAAATCACAGTCCAGCGTGCGATCTTCACAGCCCAGCACGTGCGTGTTCGTCGCTTCGGAAAGCTAGCAAAGCACGCGCCATACGCACAAACACTAAAAATGGCACCGGCCACACGCTCCTTTTTGGAAAGGTCTATACTTCGACTCACCTTAGCATGGAGTATTGTTAGCCGCGCATGCTAAAAGCGCGAGCTATAGTTGCTTCGGATGAAGCCTTGGTGGCGGCACGGGCCCTCGTGCAGCGAGTGCTCCAGTCAAGGCAGTCAAGGCTGGCCGCTCGCGCTAGCACAGCCTTCGCAGTTAGTCCATGCTAAGGTGAGACGAAGTATATTTCACGCTTTAAATGTCGTTTGCAATATTGTGACGTCGCGGTCTCCTGATTGGTCGACGCTGTGTCGTACCTTTAGTTTACGCTCTAACCGCGGGGGGAGTTTTTGGCGCTGGCGGCGGCCTTTGCTCCGCCCATTGTCCAAACTCTCCTAATATACGGCTCTGGGTAAGATTTATTGCGAAAGCCCGTGGAAACCACCGAACCGCATGTCCCTATAGACGCTTTCAGGCAGCTGTGCATGGGCGCCGCCATAACCGACCTTCAGTTTTTGTTCCCTCCTAATCCGTTCGCTCCACTTCATCATTACCACAGCAGGACAGGTTTTCGCCATTTTAGGTAGTAAATGTTGGTTCGTTCGTTGGTAATACTTTGGTGCTGCCAAGTTTGGCTAGCTGATGGTCATTGAAGTTCTCAGGAGGCGATGGAGACTTTGCGAGTTCTTAGGCGAACCAATTTATTTTACAAACTATGTACATTTGGACAAAGTAGAGGAAGTTGGCGTATTCAGATCGAACAGGTCTTACAGATGTCCAAATCAGTCCAAATCGACCTCCCTCGCCCCGTCCGAGGCTTTTGAAGGCACTCACTCCCTCGACCTCAGGGAAGTTTTAACCAATGCTTTCAAACTTTTTCGAAGCCACGTGGCTTCAACCCTCCAATGGTCAGCTGGGGGCCGACCCGGCCGTACATCAAGTTTGCAACGGCCACGGCTGACAGCTCCGTAACATTGGCACAGCCTTTGGTTCCAGACAGAGTGGCGCCACACCAAAGCTCCTGGCCCGAAACTCGATCGTCGCCAGCGTACCCTGTGGGGCGCTGGAGCACACAAGAAAACACGGGCACACTCAAAACAAAACGCCCCCTTCGCGGAAGAGACAACGTCTTCACCGCGGGGTGCCTGCTCTGGAGGACCGCGGTCACCCGTAGAAAATAAAGAAAACAACGACAGCCAGGGTGCGTCCGCTTCCCCTCTTCCCCACACCCCCGCGCGGCCATGGAATGAGGACCAACCGGTGAGAGGGCCCCTCGCGACTCCTTTACATAGGTGCTGCTACTGCGTCCTTCTCCCAAGCATAGGCTTCTGTGGAGGCTCATAAACGCCCGCTTCAGTGGCTTGGCATTTCGGTAAAACAGGAAAAGGTCGGCTATGGCGGCTCAATCTGGCGCGTGTTTAAAGGGATACTGAACCAAAGAATTTAGTGTCCATAATAAGTGGCGCAAGTTCTTTCCACGAGCCAGCAGCCGCCGGTGTGCGCGAGCACACGCAACGAAAATGACGTCAAAGACCTCCATTCGCGCTTAAGAGGACAGTGGAATGCATGGGCTTCGGGCCAAAGGAGAATAAAGACAGGCTTTTCATCTCTACAAGGGAAAGCTACGTGCTTGTTAGACCAATTAATAGACCCTTTCCGAAATTCAGTGCCATCTGGTGGTTCGTAAAGCAGTTTAGGTTTTGCCATATCAATGGCGGATATGAACTTGTATCGGCACCGTCACTTTCGCAAGTCAACGGCACGCGAGGAATTGTTTAGTGTGAGTTCTTTCTCGATCCCTTTCAGTTCAATGGTAACCAAGAACCTGCATTCAGAACAAAGCTCCAACCCACTCAGATGCCTTGAGAAAATTCTATACGCCAAAGTGCTTTAAAGCCGATTGTGTGCCGCCCACAGATTGACTGAATCTGAGTTATTAGAAATAAACGCTTACGTAGCTCTTGTGTTCCCTTCTTACGTCGCGTCGTACTGACCCCCCGAATGTACAGGCCTCGCATCATCCGCTTAGGAGCATCTTCAACGTCTTCCTTTATCAGTCACTAGAAGGCCGCCATTCGTATGGCACAGATGCCGTTCCACAGATGATGATAGTGATCAAAGTGGCCAGACTGAATTTCGGAAAGGGTCTATTGCTTACGTTTTACACCAGACACCACTGTGTAGATGAAAAACTTGTCTTTATTCTCCTTTGGCCCGAAGCCCATACATTTCACTGTCATCTTAACCGCGAATGGAGGTCTTTGACGTCATTTGTGTTGCGTGTGCTCGCGCACACCGGCGGCTGCTGGCTCGTGGAAAGAACGTGCGCCACTTATTATGGACACTAACTTCCCTGGTTCAGTATGCCTTTAAGGCGTCTATATCAACCTGCCATTCTGGCATACATAAGTTTGCTGGGCCACGCTATTGAGCCAGCTGAGCCCAGCTGGCAGCGGCGCGAGCAAGGCCACGATGGGAATGTGATGGTGCTCGAGCCATCCCACCGAGGACCAATATTTCGGCCACCCACGGGTGCGTGTCGCCATCTATTGGTTGAACTAACGCCTTGTTCAAGATGGCTGCCGTGGGACCGCAGCCTTAACCGTTTCCCAGTATTTCCACAGTAATGTATGCCCTCGGAGACGTGACTTTTTTCACAACCCTCAATTGCAGCCGCGGATTTCTGCAAATCGAAGTTCATCGGGCTGATGTAAAGAAGACCGCATTCGTTTGCCACAGATGGTTGTTCGAATTTACTCGCCTTCCCTTTGGTTTGTCCAACTCTCCCGCCAGCTTTCAACACCGAATGGACGTTGACCTCGGTGACGCGAAGTACAAGTTTGCGATGGCGTACATGGATGACGTAGTGGTTTTTTCACGAACATTCAAGGAGCATCTCGTGCACCTTCACATCATACTCGAACGAATGCGTCAGGCCGGCCTAACGATTCATTCAGATAAAGTTCATTTGGCATCGCCTGTAATCAACTTTCTTGGATTTGTTGTAGAAAACGGAGCGCTGCGCCCGAATGAAGATAAGCTGCGCTCAATAGCGGAGTACCCACCCCCTCAAGACGTCAAAAGCCTACAGAGATATCTCGGGGAGATTGCGTTTTATAGAGATTTCATTCGGCAATGCGCTGAGATAACGGAACCTCTGAACCGATTTCTCCGCAAAAGAACGAAATGGTGCTGGGGACTACAGCAGCAAACCGCGTTTTCGTTTCTTTCATGGGCTGTGACTGAAAACGCGTGTTTAAATCTGCCCGACTTGAATCGCCCGTTCGTCTTGCAGACCGACGCAAGCGATTACGGACTAGGAGCAGTTCTTCTGCAGGAGCATGACAGTGTTCTTCGCCCCGTAGCTTTCGCCAGTCATACGTTAACCGGAGCGAAGCGAAACTACTAAACAAGCGAAAAAGAGTGTCTGGCAATTATTTTCGCGCTTAAGAAGTTTGATATGTACCTTGACGACGCTTCGTTTTGCATTCAAACTGACCACATGGCTTTCTCGTGGCTCAAAAGGCTTCAAAACCCTGCAGGACGACTCGCTCGATGGGCCCTTTCGTTCGAGCGCTACAAATACACAATCGAGTACAAGCGTGGAGTAACTAACCACGTTCCAGACGCGTTGTCCCGTGCTCCACTTCTCGGGCAGGAAATTCAGGTGGATCCCGACTTGGTGACACTGACCAATACGGCGCCCGTCACACCGGATTCGCGGTGGGGAACCCTGGTGAGCAGAGAGGAGCTCCGGGCTGCCCAGCTGTCCGATGGACTTTGTCAGAAGGTGATGCACCAGCTGGCAGAAGAAAACGCAGCCGACGCTGGGAATCCCAGGGACTTGGACTCAAACCTGTTCAGCAGCGACGGCATCCTGCTGCGATACATCCCCCAGACGGACGATTGGTCCAGCGGCCCGCCATTCCGGACTGTAATACCACGTAAACTGCTTAAGTCATTTATAAAATATATGCATGATCCCGCCTTGGCAGGCCACAGCAGTGGGAGCAAAACTTGCGAAAAGTTATCACAAATTGCAACGTGGCCAGGCATGAGACAGGATGTAATGAGGTACACACGTAGCTGCACGGTTTGTCAGAAGGCGAAACACGAGGTGGCCAACCACCAGGTTTAATGCAGTCGGTCGAGAGCAAATACTCCTGGGAGTGTGTTTCCTGCGACGTTGCCGGTCCCTTTCCCCGTAGTCAACGCGGCAATCAATATTTGTTGGTAGTGACCGACCATTTCACGAAGTGGGTTGAAATGTTTCCTTTGCGCAAACTGGACTCAAGGAAAATCTGGGACTGTCTTCTCGAGACGTCCACACTCTTTGGCATACTTAAAAGGTTAAAACAGCGCAAAAACCAACGAACAGGGTAAAGGAGGGCACAGACAGTCTGTGTCCTCCTTTACCCTGTCCGTTCTTTTTGCGCTGTTTTAACCTTTTAAGTATGTCACACCAACTCGCCCAGGCTTCAACTTTAACACTGTTTGGCTTTTGCCGCAACGCTTATCACAGACAACGCTTCTTATTTTATTAGCAAGGTGTTCGTGGATGCGTGTAAGGCGCTAGGCATACGGCACAAACGGACTTCGCCGTACCATCCACAGGCGAATATCACGGAAAGAGTGAACCGTAACCTGAAGCAGATGCTTGTAGCGCATACAGAGCGACACAAAGACTGGGACGCAAAATTGGCAGAAATGGCATTCGCTACCCGCACAACAATAAACCGGTCCACGGGTTTCACTCCGGCTCAACTTATCTTTGGGAAAGAGCTCGTGTTTCCACTGGGAAACGGCCTTTTTTGCACAGATCCTGCAAGCATGCAGCGCACTACCACGCAGTTCGCAGAAGATCTCTGCAAGTGTTTCACGGAGAACCTGCGTGGAATTCGAGAGAGCCTCGACGTCTCGAGACTGCAGCAGGCAAACCAGTACAACAAAGGGGGGAGAAATATGCAGTTCAAGGTAGGAGATCTGGTACTGAGGCGAACTCATCCGCTGAGTGATGCCGCTAGAGGCTTCACGGACTCTTTAGCAAAGAGATGGGATAGCCCCTACTGCGTTAGTAAGAAGCTTTCCAACCTGTCTTATGAGCTGGTGCATTGCGAATCTGGTGAAGTGTGATTGTCTATTCATGTCGCCGACCTAGAAGCTTTCTATGAACCCGAGGAGGTAGGGGTGTCGCAGGTTCCAGATGGCGACTATCCGGACCACCTCTCGCAAGATTCTCCACCATCTCTGCCGCGATACAACTTGAGACGGCGGTGAAGACGACCGAAAGTAGCACTAGCTCGAAGTGCATTATCTTCATGCCCTCTTCGGTTTTTTTGGGGGAGAAGAGAAAGTAGCCTGGCTCCCGTATGCACAGTGGGGCAGGCATCTTTCATGTGCGCTCTTTTTGACGGGACCAAAGATTAACGTTAAAAAAAAAAAAAAAAAAAAAAAAAAAAACTCAAATTTTTTTTATACATATTTTGGATTTTGGCAGGAAATAGTGTCCCGTGGTACATCAACATTCCAGAAACACACATTAGAAAAGAACATAAACACAAACAACATGAAGCACTCAACACCAGACTCACAGTTGAGTCATTCCACGTGAAACGTCTCAGACGTGGCGCTCGACCACCTCCGATTTCTAAAAAGAAAATTCATGGTCTTCGGCCACAATGTCCGTAGCCATACCCTAAACTAGTTTTGACGACAAACAATTTGTCCCAGTGCGAGGACCTGCATGGTCTCCTTCCGACGGTGCAGCTGGTGCAGCAACGCACCGGTGCCACGCGCCGCATGAAGTCCCAGGCGAACGTAGTGCAGCCGCACCGACACGACCAGGCGAACGTGACGCGTCCGTCGGTGCAGCGCGGTGCGGTGCGGTGCGCCCCAGATGAATGTGACACAAGAAACTGCCCAACCCAAAAAATTACCCCCAAGAGGGGATTCAAGCACAAGCTGTTCGGGTCACGTGGCTAGCGTGGGGGTGCACTGATACACCTAGAGGTTTTTAAGGGAGAGGAGGATGCTCATTGTCGGTGTACAAGTGCACTGGCTGGGTAACGCAGGGTGCATATTTCAGGAAAAAGGTGCATGTGCGCCCGTTGCACCCGACTACACCCTTTTCTTCTTAGAGTGTTTGACCCGAGGGCGGCTCCTCACACTCCGAAACGCGATGGCTAATCGACGGGCGGCATCAGCTGATGTGGACTTCTTCATGCCATGCCAAAGGTCCCACGGCGACCTCCGATTTCTAAAATAAAATTAATGGTTCTTCACCATAATGTTTGTGGAGCTTCTCTAAAATATTTTTGACGAGAAACAAATTTCATGGGGTGATGGCGGTTTGAACTCGTAAAAAAGGAGTGAAACTAGGAGTCATTTATTAATTGATGAAAATTAAGATATTTTTATAGAACAGTGGGCTATTTTTTCCTAAAAACCACATGGTATTTTGATTGTTGTGTAATAAGGATCATAAATATTTGGTTGAAGCAATTTAAAAAAAAAAGTAATATATGAGAATTTTAGCCTTTTTGAAAGTTTGGTTACAAACTATCTCGTTGCTGCAGGTGATTAAAAATTCTTATTGGCAACGTTGTGAATATACTGCACAAAAAAAAAGTTTCGGGCCGTACAACTAAATATCTTGCAGAAAAAAACACTTAATTTGTGCAAACTTTCGTTCTGCCGTTTAAAGAGCAGTCAATTCTGCCTTGAGGTGGTCGAAAGAAAAATGCGAAACATGGTGAATTTTACAGAAGAGTTTATTGCCTTTCGTTCTTGAAAGTTTAATTAAAATAACTTTGTTCTAAATACGAAAAAAAAAAAACATTTTGAAGTCGAGCTTTTACGTCGCAACCTGGCGTCGTTTCTTGTGACTCTTCTCTGCACAGCACGGCACCGTCGAGCCCGGCGAAGCGTGCGACGGTGTAACGGTGTGCCCACACAGGTAGGGAGCAGGACCTTGAGTTGTCGGGTACATCTTGGTGGAAAGGGGCTGTTTTTCACTCTTGTTGCTTTATGGCTTTTCCCATTTCGACCGTTCTACGCGGCGATGTCCTCCTGTGATCTTCCTGTGTCTTGATGTCAGGAGATGCTTAGCGCTGCCGGTTCAGAGCATCCATTAGTAAGCTAGCTGTTTCCTACATACACAACGCGATCACTCTCTCTTGTTAACGTCAGTAGAGATGTAAACAGCAGCACAAAAGACCCGTGAACAGGCAATCTCAAACGACGAGGCGATGTGGTGTTTACGAATGCGCGCCGTTGAAGGCTCACGCGTCGTTTGTGTTCAAATCGGCTTTGAAATGACAAATTCTTGCGTTGCTGAATAGGACGTAAGTCAAGCACGTAGCGTAGATGGTGACGCAGGCTTAAAGTGATGGTAACTTCTTGTCCCTTTGACGGGGACCGCTCAGCTAAATCTTGAAGTGAGTCGAGCTCGTTTTTCTTCAACCATTTCTTTCGGCACCTAAAGTATTGTTACGCCCCCGATGTTATTTTTGGCCCAGGTAAACAGCTGCTGGGGGGTCATGATTTGGTTCTCGAAGGGACTTCGAAGATTGGCCTTTGCTGCCAGACGCTTCACTGTACCCCCGACTCCGTCACAAGCACTCTTCCCCTGGGACGTTGCGAAAAAATTCCATTCAGCGGAAATGCTGAAATCATTTTCGTGTTGACAGAGGTTTGCAAAGTTTTTTTTTATTCTTGTACTGAGAGGACGCACCATCTGAAAAGTAGTGAATTTTTCTAATTTGCGGAAGGTCTCGCTTCAATATATTAATATCTTCACTCTGAAATACAGAAACTGCCACCGTGTCGTGTTCTAGGCAGTCAGAAATAAAACTGAATGATTTTATTGAAATCTCTTGGGTGGTGGCTTCTTGTTTGCGAAAGTAAATAACAACGGGGTGTACTGATGTCTGAGTATTCAACCAGTGATAGGATTGCGGGGAGTGCTGCACGATGAAACTATAATTTTCAGCGAAGCCCATGAGTACTATTGCCTCGTGTTTGCCTATGTTTTCTTTGCACTCCCGCAAGTATCGTGCCTGTTATTTGCTGACAAAGTGGTGAGCCTTCAGTGCCTTCAGCATATCTAAGAATTTTTCGCGGAACTGGTCTGGTGTCGGAACAATGGTTTCCAGTTGGCAACGCATCCCGCTAACCAGACTTGTACACGTAACTGGAGAATAGTAAGGAATTACATTTACAATTACTCGAGGCTAAATTGTAATTTATTACAATTACAATTACCCTCCCATAAAAGTAAGTGACCGTTACCCCAAAAAGTAATCCGTTACTTTAGTGGCGTTACTTTCAGCATTACTGTCTTCAATTAAGAAGCAAAGGGAAGAGGGTTATTCAAGTTCTTATTGTTGCAAACGGTTCCATTTAATGACCTTGAGTATTTAGAGCAACAGCTCACTCTCGAAAGTCTCGTCAAACATTTTGCGTTATTTCTTACTGAAAATGTCGACTGCTACGCTGGACATCCTTTGAATTGAGGCACTGGATGGGAGTGGCATATTGTGCCTCACGAATGTTTTATGCTCTGCATTGAGCTTTTTCAGCGAAGCATGGAAATACTATATTTACCTCGAAGATAGAGCAAAGCTTCGTCGTTGCAGCCATTGCCTGATATTCGAGAGTTTTAGTAGATCGTTTCGATACCTCCGATGCCCCAGATAACAATATGATGAATGCGCAAAAGCGGCGGCGGAGTATCGGGTATCGTTATCAGAGTCATCGGACCGATCTACTAAAATTCTCCATTGTCAAAATCGCGAAGCTGTAGAAGTAATCATATATCTCGCCAAAACTAGAATAAGTATTGATTTATGTCCATCTTACTATACCGGCATATATTGCCAGACAATAGCAACACATAGTTGTAACAGTAAGGTGATAATTAAATAATAAATAAGGTTTGGCTCGATATTCTTCTTTCTTTGGATCTGAACAGGTCGAGCCTCGGTTCAGACGTTGATGAATAAAAAAAAAGTTTCTAGTATATAAATATAGGTAATCGAAAAAAAGACATTTATAACAACAATTAATTAGAACGTTGGCTAAAACAAGGAAATGTAAACGCACGTTTGTCGTGTGTACCTTTCTTGGTGCCGTGCAAAAACGCACGGAGCACTACCCGACTGCAGTTTCCTCCGGTGTTCTCCAGATAGACGTCCGCTGATGCCACGGGCAGCGAAGGGCACAGTACTAAGTAAGCCGCGCTATGGCTCCACTCACGAATTTCACTCTCCCCTCAAGCCCATAATAACAAGTCTACGTCAGCCACCATCATGTTTTATTTTTTAAAATATCTGCTTGAAATAGGATGCGTCCTGCTGGGGTAAAAACAGGGAGAAGAAAGGAAGGCTATAACCATTTTCGAAGTGCTCGCAAAAAGCTGACTCACAAAAAGGGTGACTGAGATGCAGATAACTTGGCTGGAATTCACAAATAAAGTGGGCCAACCCTAGACGTTGGACTACATAAAATTAAGTAGCTTTTAAAACAGGGTTAAATAAGGTGAAAGATACAGAAAAAAATACATCCGGCTTTGTAAGAGAAGATGATAAGCGTGCAGCAACGAACGAAGGTGTTTGTGGTATCACATCTCTTTTAGTGGATTTTAGGGTAGACGGATCGTTGTCTCGTGTTGTGACATTATGGAAATGGTCGTAGTCACTATAACCAAGAAGGACATTGTTAATTCTTCTCTGTTCACTTACCACCTCGAGCTTCTCGAAGAGGCACACAATCACTTGGTTTCCTCCTCTCCCCGTCTTCGATCGCAAAGAAAAACAAACGAACTAAAAAAGCGGATATAACTTGCCCCCCCCCCCCTTTTTTTGTAGAAATGCCCATTTGGATTTTTTGACATTTTGTTGGTGTCTAAAAAAACAAATTCATTGGCTTGGTGTTGCAAAAAAAAAAAGAGGCTTTGCGGAACTGAACAGTGCCGAGCCTAACTTTGCGCTGGTCAATTCACGTGACAGTGTCCCTGCGCTCGACTTTATCAAAATAAAAACAACCCTTTCTTTAAAAGGGGGGGGGGAGGGGGAGGGGGTCTTGAAAAAAATGTAACGGATTACAAGGAATCCGTTACGTAAAAAATGTAAGGGAATTACTTTAAAAATTACTCTAGAAAATATGAAATTATTTCGTTACTAAGTTACTGATAAATGTAAGGGATTACAAGTAATTTCGTTACTTGTAGCAGATTACGTACAAGTCTGCCGCTAACCCACTGTTGCACATGGACGTAATCCGTTTCTTCCGGGTCAAGAAGTGGAGTGCTGCGGAGCAAAGTATCAGCAAAATCGGTACTTGGGCATTTGGCACACCTGTCAAGCATGCACTCTTCATTGTGTAGATCACATACTGTAGTGGATAGAAGTTCTTCGGTGCTTTCGTCTAATTCTGTAGCATGAAGCATGAGCTTAAAATTTTGGTGTTGCATGCACACGCAAACAGTGTGAGTGCCGCTCCCCCTTGCTAGGACACAATGTGAAGGCCGTAGACTTGCGAATGTTGAAAAGCCGCACCTGAAATCGCAGCTTTTTTCCATTCCTCGTGCATTTCTTTCAAGTTGAGCAACAACAGACGCTTTTGGCGACCACGTAGCACGTCCTTTTTTCCCGGTAGGCAGTACGAGACAGCGTCGTCCTGACAGAACTCCATGATGGAGGCCTTGACTTCTTCGCTGACCGGGCGGCCTCTTCTTTTTGGCACGGTGCCCAATATTCCTGATTCTGACCTGACCTTCACGGCTTGAGGCGCTTGTGATTCTGAGGCTCCAAAGAAGTTCATAATTTTTTCGCGAGAGCAAGAGGGTGGGGCCAATGTTAGAAGTTGTAATTTTTTCTCTCTATTTTTCTCCAGGTCAAACTTGTTTTTACATCTTGCATGAGTGACACGTAGTCACTCAAAACAAAATCTTCATCCTGGTTCGGCTGAGAAGTTAGTTTCTGCTGTACACCCAAAGATGTATAAATTCTTCTTCTGGCAGAGATTTTAAGTTTTCTAACCTTCTTTTGGGCGTATGTCTCGCGGCTTGTTCGCCCTCGTTTTCGTTGGAGAGGGCTCTCTCCAACGGCTGCGAGGGCCTCGTTGACGCTCTGAAGTGCAACATCGGGGTCATCTTGCTCAGAAGGGGCATCACGAGCCAGATGTGGTGGTGGTGCTTGAAAAGTAGGTCTCTTCTTCAATTCGAAACAATTTCGCCGGCATGCTTGACAAAGTCGGTTTCCAGGAATAAGGTTTAAATAGGGGTGCGCATCTGCCAAGGCTAATGTAATGACAGCTGATCCACGGCGGTTTTTGACGTTTTTATAGAAAGGGTTAGAACACCACTTGGATGCAATCAGTGATGTGTACTTTTTAAGGTATACTTAATACTGATGTGAACACACTGTACGGATGTCACCGTGTGGGCGCCCGGAACGGAGTGAAAGGAGCCGCCGATCCTTGTGCGTCAGGTCTTGAGCGTTGATGAGGGAACTCGTCTTGGTCTGCGTGGTCACATGCCATGGCAACCCCTTGCACCAAGGGAGCACGAAGGAAGTTCGGCTTCTGCAATGAAAAAGAAATTTGAATGGAACATGACTGCTCCTTCATTTATGTGAGCCATATCTGCGTGCTGCACATAAATGACAAGTCGGGCACATATGCGCCTTTCGTGCAGAAGCTAGCCTTGTACGCAAAACGCCATTCGGCTTTGAACTTTTATAACGCTAATTGGTTTGTAACAGGTATAAGGCGAACCATGTTTATTTAATATAAGCCAACGCATCCTTCCCTACAGCTTGGGCGTATACATGTCTAACGTAACACATACTACATGTACGAAGAAACGGCCAGCTTTAAAAAAAAATAGCTAGTCTATTTGGTTTGAAAAAGTCATGAATTGGGCGGCCGCAACTATGCAGATACTGTGACAGGGTAGACACGAGTAAACACGACACAACTATCATTGTATTGTACAAAATAAAGCCAGCCTTCCTACGTACCCTGATCAGCATCCACAGGAACCGTAGATTGACTTCTTTCTCCAGAGGGACCAGCTTCATCCATCGTTACCCCACCGTACAACGTACTTGACGAAAAATGAAGTTCTTTCTTCGACAGATTTTCGATCTCAAATGGTCGTTCAAAAGCCAACTTCTCGCTTGTCAGCCCTTTCTTAGCTAACTAGCGCAGAAGCGGGTTCCTCAAAAGGCAAGGAATAAGTCTCGATACACAGTGTCAATAGTGCGGACTCGTGCCTTTGTTTATTCATTATTTCCGATGGGTCATGTAAAGATTCCCGCACTGACAATATGGACCGAAAATAATGCTAGAAGCGCAATCTTGGCTTGTGACGATGCTTCAAGCGTCCGAGTTAACATACTGAATCAGCGCGTTTCAGAGCTTTGATCACGCGCCTGTAGCCTACACTGCGCTCCAACTAAGCGCGAACCGGATCATAGTTCCGCTTTTCACCGCAGCATGCGTGACGGCTAGATTTCGCGGCGATATTATCGTGTTTCAGACGTCCACGTCAGCTGATGCCGCCCGTCGATTAGGCATCGCGTTTCGGAGTGTGATTAGCCGCCCTCGGGTACAAAGGGCACAACGGGGCTGCTATGGCGACGCACTGGCGGCACCTCCGATTAGTACACGATACCCGCCGTTTCTTCACTTACAGCCAGAAAAGAGGGACGAGGGGAAGCGGGCAGCAAACTCCGTTGTTTCTTTGGACCTAATCGCTTCGGCTGTCGTCGCAGGTGGCGTGCTGTGCGGCGAAGAGACGTTAAGAAGCGACGCCGGGTAGTGGTGCGAGAGTTCAACTTCAAAAATTGTTTTCTCGCTTTAAAGGGATACTTCAACGAAATTTGAAATATTCCCGTCGTGTTCAAAAATGGGTTGAATATGATCCACAATATCCGTAAATGACAATCGCACGTTTGTATTTTGAGCCTGATGGCTGTATTTTTTGTTATAAACGGCCCACTCTGGCAAGCGCTCGAAAAAGGCCCAGCGGAGACCACGTGACATCCAACGCAATCGTGACGTAGGTCGTCTCGGGACGAGCAAAGCTACGGCGAGGCTGACGTCGAGAGGATGGCCTAGTCGTTCCAGCCACCGAAGCGGCTGCTTTTGTACGAATTTTGAGTGACAGGTTAATCTTCTATAATCTTGTAGGGGGACAATAGCGACTTCTGCGACACACAAAAGTGATTCTCGGGAAGAGGGGAGTTCCTCCTTCCCCTCTTCTCTCGTCGTGGCCGGAGGCGAGACACTCACCGTCACTAGCTGCCAAGGTTCCTAGACGGGCATTACAAGCGAGGCGTTAGCAACATCCACCAGGTTCTCTTTGTTAATCGTTTAATTCGTTTTAAAATTCCTTTTCGAGACTTTTTTAACAAGATATTGGTATGTTCGATGTGATACTGCTCCTTTGAACACATATAGACCAAAAAATGAGCGCCGAGATTTCGTTGTAGTATCCCTTGAAACAAAAATTACTCTGATTAAACTTTCAGAATCAAAAGACGATCAATCCTTCTTCCAAACCCACTATATTTTGTATTTTTACTTGGACCACCTCAGGGTGGAATAAACGGCTGTTTATGCGTCAAAACGCACTTTTTGGCAACTTCAGGAATTTTTATTTTACTGCAAAATGTTTAATTGAGCGGTTTAAAATATATTTATAGGTTATATACCTAAAGGGCAGCCAGTAAAAAGTTATATTAGGTCCCGGGAGCAATTATATATTTTTTAATAAAATGACAAAGATGTTTATTTTTGAATAAAAGTATGTATTTATAAAAAAAAATTAAATTAAACAAAACTGCACAAACCCAACCACATTGTAAGTCGACAACCGTGCAAATTTAAGAAAAAAATATTGTTTGGTGTTTCATAAAAAAAAACTGATTTTTCGTAAATTATTGAGTGATGCCTAGTTTCACGCTGTTTTCAAAAATTAAAATCGCTCTCACGTCATCACAAATTTTTTTCGTCAAAACTATTTTAGGGTATGGCTACGGACATTGTGGCCGAAGCCCATGAATTTTTTTTAGAAATCAGAGGTGGTCGAGCGCCACGTCTGGGACGTTTCACGTGGAATGACTCAACTGTGAGTCTGGTGTTGAGTGCTTCATGTTGTTTGTGTTTATGTTCTTTTCTAATGTGTGTTTCTGGAATGTTTATGTACCACGGGACACTATTTCCTGCCAAAATCCAAAATATGTATAAAAAAAATTCGAGTTTTTTTTTTTTTAACGTTAATCTTCGGTTCCGTCAAAAAGAGTTCAATAATATGTAAAAAGAAATTCTTAAAAATTTAAGCGGCCAATTTTAACTAGGAGCCCACATCTCTTACCGCTCATTCACACTGGAAGCGGATCCGCGTTCGCAAAACGGTTGCGAAGGCGGTTGTATAAAGATACAGTACAATTGCACGCGCACACGATGACATCAAGTGCGCGTGCAATTGTACTGGATCTTTATACAACCGCGTTCGCAACCGCTTTGCGAACGCGGATCCGCTTCCAGTGTGAATGAGCGGTTAATTCAATACCCTGGCGAAAGCAAATGTAGATCATTAGGATAACTAACTAAAATCGAATAATTATCTTTTTAATACGTGTGATGAATCATGTTGATAATGCAGTGTTGAAATTCAGTACACTGGTGCTGAACATTGAAATAAAGGTATTGCTTCATTGCAATGTTCAGCACGAGTGTAATCTCTTTTCAGTTTTAGTGAAGTAATCATTAATTTTAATTATTGCACAAGTGTTTCAATGGCTTTTTCAAACAAACAATATTATTGGTTCCAACTAAATTCGTTGCAATAGCAGAGAACAAATCATGGGTAATGCTTTGACACAGGTATAACAGAAATTTAATATTGCTTTAATTTTCTAACCTGGAGCGTCTTTCCTTGATAAAGTAAGTGTCGGGAGTGATAAGGACACACGAACCATATGACTTTGGTCTCGCAGTAGACAACCGAAATGAGACTATCTTTTGGCGATATTATGCAACAGCATGTAAACATGGCGTTGCCATGTTTTCAAGCTTTGCAGCAAGTTAAAAACCCCATGTTGAGTGTTTTATTACATCGTTTAGTCACTCCCGGAACTCTATAGGCAATTCGTTGTTTTCATGTTTTAGTAGAACGTTTGCAACCCGGTGCAGAATCTAGCGTTACGAGAGCTAACGCAACGCAACTCTCTCGGGCACTGCAGCCAACATATAAGAAATATTTGTACAGCTATTGGTAGCAAACTTCTGTTTATGTCCCTATCTACATATAACGCTAATTTATTATCGAGTAAGCTTATGCTCATCTTTGCTTCAGTTAACAGTACGTCCAGTACGTTTGCAATGCTCAGACTTGAGATAAGCGGCCAATTTTAACTAGGAGTTAAGTTGTCAAAATAAACCAAAAAAAACCTTAAAAATGTTTCAAAAGTGTGTCGGACGCAGTCGCTCGTCCCAAGGCAGTGCTCGTTCTTGCCGACTGGATAGGCTGTTTTGTTTTACACAAAACTGGAAGAAACGCCGCACGGATCATCTTTCGCTGTATGGTACGTACGCTTTATTTTAAGAGTATAGACCAAAACTCGGCCATGACGTCAGGCAGCTGCGGTGGCGCTGTCGACGGCACTGCGCATGCGCAGACGCTTCACGCGAATTTGGTTTCGGCGCAAGCGCAGTGCCCACACCTGGTGTGGGCAAACAAGGGCTTGCTTGTAAACAGCGTGTCGGTCGTATAGACCGACACGCTGTTTACAACGCGTTTCATTGTCAAACGCGTCTCACTGTCGAACGCCAGCTCCTCCGCTAGCGGCGCTACGCGCGTTTTTTAAAGCGCCCCTATAGTTGCCGAACGGAGCGAATAGAGTACGGTCAATCCCCCCACCCGCGGCCGTGCCCCTGGTCACCCAACTTTTGAGAATCCGCCAGAGTGAGCGAAAGTTTCCGATTTTGTGATTGGCTGTCCCTCAATGGGGCGGGGCGCCGGCGTCCCCCGTCTCCCGTCGTTCGGCTCATTTTGGCTCCGGCGGCCCGATTTCGGTCCGAAACCGGTCCGAAACCGGTCCGGAACCGCTCCGAAACCGGTCCGAAACCGGTCCGAAAACCCTCCTTCCTGGCGGGAACGCTGCACGGCTCTTTCGCCGGGATGGGGTAAAAAACGGCTGTGTAAACCAGGCCTTATGCTTCGGATTGCCTCCTGCCACACCCGTCCAGCGCCGTCGCCATCGTTGCTCGCTGCTCGCTATGTTACCTTGTTTTTCGCGGGTTCCCCCTGGTCCTCCCTGCGAGGCTGATCACGAAGTAGGCAAGTCCCTAGGTGTGTACCTTCGTGCTGCTGCTCGCGTGGCTCGGGTGCCGTCACGCACGCGCCGCGGCTCCGAGAGCGAAGAAACTGGTAGCGTAGCTCCCATTTTCAACTGCACGGGTTAGTTGATCAACTAACTGCGTGAAGTTTAAAGTGATACACATTTCCAGGAACTGCTTAGATGCTGCTGTACCTCCAGAGGATAACTTTGACCAGTCAATGAAAGGAAAATTAAAATCGCCAAATAACAGCATGTCGGCTTTAGGGAAACGACCTTTAATATAACGAGAAGGAGCACAAATCGGTATGAAAGGATGCAGCACACTCAGGTGGCTTATAACACACTCCTATAACTCTCCTATTATAACTCCTATAACACTCCTATTACTCAAGGGAGTACAAATGCATATGCAAGTAAATTCCAAGCTGTTGTACAATACACACACGCCAAAAGAATATATGTGCCTTTTTATCGCAATGAGCACACCACCACCCCTCTGTCCACTCCGGTCATGCCTAAACACGTTATAGTTAAAGTTAATAGATTTCTTTGTCTTCAGTATCCGGTTTCAACCACGTTTCTGTGAGAATGACTGTCTGATGCGCTACCCTCGATTACGTCATGAAGCTCGTCTTGTTTTTGCATGACACTGCGAATGCTTGTGAAGTGGACAGAAACATTTTGGTTTTTATCGCGTGTTGCAGCTTGATGTGATGACGGTAACGTTTTGGTTTTGATTTTATTCCGCCGAGCTAGTTAGGAGAGTTCGATGACATATTGAGACTCAGGGTTAAATACGAATCGTTTGTTGTTAATATGCAAGTTGTTGAAACGTACGTTAAACGGTATGTTTAAGTCTTTTCCCTATTGAAAAAGTTTGCTTCGAGTAAGTTGCACAGATTCGGAAAAATCTTCACGCACAGCGTAAGGGGTATCTTTTAGCTTGAAACCAGAGGACAAAATGTTTTCTTCATCTTTAAATCGGGCAAACTTGACAATGATTGGTCTAATTTTTTGGGAATTGAATTTTCCCAGCCGGTGCGATCTTTCAAGATTTTGAGGGGTCGGGCGCAATGCCCAAGTTCTGCGCGCAAAACCTGGATGATTCTTTCTTCCGATTGCCCCCACGTTTCGGCTCAATTATCAGGGCAACCAAAAAACAACAGATTTGACCTTCTAAGTCGATTTTCATTGCCTTCACACTGTTTCTAAATGTTCGCCAGCTCGACAGACATGCCTTGGGAAGGCTGAAGCGTAGTTTCAGATGCAGTGTCGGTCGCAGCCAACTTAACTTCCACAGCACTTATTTCAGAGAACAGTTGTTGAACTGATATATTGGTAGCTTTTTGCCCTCTCTCTAGAGACACAACCTTCGCCAACATGTCTGTCCGCGTAGCCTCGATCCTCTGCACAGCAGCTAGAATACTCGCTATGTGGGCGCTGTCGGTATGAGGTCCTCGGTTATCTACGTGGTCAATGGCGGTATCAGGGCTCGGATTCATTTCGACATCTTTCGACATCAATAAGAGGAGCTGAGAGACCGAAAAACGTACAAGTACTGGAAACAGTAATAAAAAATCTCTTTCCACCAAGAGCACACATCGTCGTTGGGACACGACACCAAAAGCAAACAAAGGTCATTGCTGCGACAACATTTGACGTGTTCGAGGTAACCAACCTGAACGAACAAGCGAATTTGCGTCATCGCTTCCGCAGCGGTTTCGTGCCCCGACTGGCCGGACTGTTGGAGCTGCTTAAGTAGACGCTCTTCCGTCCACGTCCCTGGTTGCCAGCCGAGGTTGATGAAAGTTCCCAGACGTGGCACAGCGGGTGGAACCGGCCAAGATGTGCAATCTTGCCTCGCAGAGAGAAAAACAGCGTCGTCACCGGGACCATGGGCATCGGGCGCGTAATCCACGGATGGCTTCAGTGAGATGATTGTAGAAAGGAGCAGCGCCTGAACGAATAAGCGAATTTGCGTCATGGCTTCCGCAGCGGTGTCGTGCCCCCAGTGTTGCTGCATCTGTAGGTCATCTTTAAGTTAGAGCTGACAAAGAAAATCTGGCCACGGCGCGACGCCGATGTACGCTGGAAGCTAGAGCCGGTTTGCTTTCGTTGTTTTTGTTTGGTCGGAGAAAATCTGGCAACAACGCACGTTTAACATGGCGCCGGTATTGTTTTGGTTTGACGGGACGCGATAAGCTCGTCAGTTTGCGAGCACATATAGCGAAGACGTAACCGGAGAAGTGCCCCTGTGATGTTCCCGAAGACGGAAAGTATCATTCATAATCGTCGTGTGTGCTTTGAAAGCGAAGGGAGTCACAGGGTCAACGAGTGCGCAATTAGAAGCCAAGGTTTAAGACCGCGCTGCGTTGACTTCGGCGATCTCGTTCTCTTTGGTGCAACACGGCGATGCGAAAAAGAGCTGAAACGTTCGTGGTGTGTGGTGTGGTGCTTGGAGGTAGAAACCCACACTAACACGGAGCGCAAATTGGTTGTTGTGGTGTGGAGGTTCAACGGGTTCAGTCCCGTCGTCGTCAGCTGATCCGGTCCAGCTGGTCCGGGAGAACAAAGCGAACGTTTTTAAAAGTAAATCTTCCTTCGTTCCGTTTAAAACTTTTGAAGTATCCCGACGCATACTGTGAGTAAAAAGCCGCGGGCGTTTTCAACAAAATTACGTCGTTTTAATTGAACAATGGACTTCGGATTGTTGTCCTAAATCCGCCGTTTTTATTCTTCGTGCTGAACTGCGTTTGCACAGTGACGCACACCGCTCGAGTTGATGATTCGGTTCTGCAAACGACCGGTTATACAGAATTTCAGGGAAACTTAAGTCACCACCGATATTTTCCTGTAAATCTCGTGCGAGTTTGTTGCGCTCATCTTGTGGTGTGAATAAATAAGGGCGAAATTTCCTACCTGCCCACAGATGCATGAACTGAGACCATTTTTTACGTAGTGAACATAGTGCTTTTTCTTTACTTTGGGAAGAGGCGTTGGTGCATTTATTACTGTACAATCACTTGAGAGTTGGGAAATTAGAGAGAGCGAGCGAGCAATCCCAACTTTGTCTCTTTTCTCTCTGGCACTGCCCCTAGTTTCTCAAGTTTCAGTTTCAGTAGGCATACCTACTAGCAGGTATAAACTGCTCTAAAGCAGGTAAAAGACAGGGGAAGTCAGGACGGTTCGGACTCCGTGTTTCGCTCTTTTCGCAAGGTGACTGGGTAAATAAATGCTTTTGCGAGGTATGCGGAATAGGCAAGCGATTTTGGCATGCCCGTCGTTTGCGTCTCTAGCAAAACGAATACGATGACCTACAAAGGTGCAATCACAAGCCAAGATTTACGATAACAGTGCGTTTGCTTCGGTGGTCTGTGTAGTTGTACTTTAACCTGCTCTCTGCAACACCGTGTCATGAGGAAGAGCTGGAACGGTCACGTTTTGTGCTGGCCTATCGGTTGACACAAAGCCGCCTCGCCTGCATCAGCACCGAGTGCACTTGGGCTGTTGATGCTCAAGCCTTTCATCCGCGGCTTGTCGCCAGCTGATCCTGCTGCTCAACGGAGAGGAAGCGGCTGGAGTGACCTTTAAAGTAAATGTAAATCCTCGTTCATCCCGTTATCCGGTGTCAAAGTGTGGAAGATGTCCAACGTGTACTGAGGGCGGGAACTATGAGTGTTTTGCCTTGCTTTTATAACCGAAACCAAAGCAACGAGATAACTGCCTTGCGTACTCCAAAATGACGGAAGCAATAAGTTTTAACCGGTCGAGTACGTCACCTGGGATGTAGGCGAGACGGTGCACACTGTTTAAACGCTTGCAATATTCACGAGTGGTACCAGGAAAACGACGTCAACAGAGAAGGAGCTCGTGATTCAGCATAATGCAGTGCTACGGGCCCGTGAATCCTCAAAGTTCGGGGTGGTGGCGATATAAAGAAAAAAAAAATAGACGCATCAGCGCCACACCAGTGATCACGAATATCACCGGTCACAAACTCCCAAGCCCCGCCGCACCACTCGGCACCGACATGACATACGAAAACAAACTGCATCAAAACGCCCCAAAAGTGAAGGCGTCTGCTCCCGTACTGCATCTAGCGGATGTCATTCACAACAATATATAAAAAAATTGATTTTTTTATATATTGTAGATATATAATATATATTTTTATATATATATTATATAGAAAAAATCTTTCCTGGAACATGCATGTGAACTACGTATGTAATAATGCTAACCGCATGCTAGGGTTTTTACGCCGACACTTTGTTTCTGCTGCTGTTCCCGTGAAGCTACAATTATATAAATCCCTAGTTAGGCCTAAACTTGAGTATGCCTGTACAATTTGGGATCCTGGGCAGGCTTCATTATCAAACATTCTCGAGTCCATCCAAAACCGTGCTGCTCGTTTTATTCTTTCTAATTATTCTCGTAATGCAAGTGTTTCCGCAATGAAATTAACCCTGGATCTACCTGACCTTGCCCTTCGTCGCAAGTATCTTCGCCTATGCCTATTCCAAAAAATTTATCATCATAACCCGCTTCTTCGAGACCAATTATATCTTCGTGCATTCTACATATCCTCTCGCACTGACCATCAGTTTAAGGTGGGGACTCCCTCATGTCGAACAAACTTATAATTTGACTCCTTCATTCCAAGAACTTCTAACGATTGGAACCACCTCCCTGCCTCCATTGCTGCCATCACTGAAGCCACAGACTTCAAGAAAGTAGCCAACGATTTTATACTGTATAGAACCACTCCTCTCTGTAATGCCTCCGGGCCTTGAGAGTATGCAAATAAATAAATAAATAAATAAATCGTTATTTTTCGCAACGAACTGACATACATTTTGCCTCCATACTTTTTAAGAGCAAACAGTTCTTACATACGGCTGTCTATTGCGCCGTGTTTTGTGTCTTCTTTAAATCTGAAACGGTCAGCGACCAAAGAGCTCACCCACACATGTCAAGCTTATATGCGCCGCGGGGCGGAATGAGTGTCGAGTAGGAGGTGTCGGGCGCAGTGTCGTTGTAGTGTTTGTGTATATGTTTATGTCGGTGCTGTGTAATTTGTGGTGCTCGTGTTGTCTGCGATGTATGTAGGGTTGCTGTCTACTCGTGATCGTTCGCAGCGTAGGAACAGACGCGTTTCTTTTTCATAGGCTGCTAAAACTATCACTAGGTGGCGCAAGTTACCGCCCGATTCCTAATAGTTTATTCGAGTTATTTATCTATGTAAGTTCGGCATTCGTTTTTCTGTCTAGCGGCTCCGTCGTAGATACCGACGCCGCCGACGAAGCACGTACGTACCTTTGCACGTAACTACGTACGTCACTCGGAGACTGTTTACTGTGTATAAAAGACATCCAACGAGAACAAAGGCGTGCTGTGTGGCGCGCGGCTCGCAGGGCTCGTCTCTCGCCTGCTCTCGGCTGCTGGCCGCCATGTTTTATACGAAACACGCTCAACCGTGTTTCGCGGAAGGCAAACACGGTGTATCGTGTTCAGTTTACACGGCCCCTTATGTGTAGACGAATAACACACATGGTTGCGTGTAAAACGAACACGTTTGACGTGTCCGCTATGGGACAACGGTTTGCACGTCTGGGCGTGTTATTTTTACTAACTGTGTATATTTCAAATTTCGCTGAACTACCCCCATAACGCCGCCACTCGAACGCCCGAGTTTCGCGGAGCGGCGCATTCTTGGCTGCAGCCGTTTCAACTTGTCGCTCACGTGAAGGCCTTTCCCAATCTCCGGACGGAGGGAAGGGGAGGTAGTAGGGCCGCCGCTAGGGGCGCCTGACTCTGCGAATCACAGACTCATATCGTCGGAATCGCGTTTTTTCTTGTGCGCTTTGTTTGCCCTTCTAAGATTGCGTGTCATGAAGTGCGTATAAATATGGTCTATATAACTAATGCCAGATAATATCCCAGTGCAATAATGCGTTTAGATTGGCAGAAGTAAAGCGACGGAGAGATTACGAATTTATTCTTCACTAAAGTTTATTGTCTAATCGCCTGGTTTGTTTATGCTTCGTTATAGACATGAATCGCATTTAGTGTCGCTCGTTAAAGCAATCAATACTATTTCGTTTGGACGCAACAACTTTCTCAAGGTGATTTCTCGGCCTTTCGAAGTACGGGCTAAATGTTTTAGTTATTAGATCGCCATTTCATCGGTTTTCCACATACCGTTGTAGGCTCTTTTAGTGAATATCCCGCCTTTTTTTTTTGTTGAACTCAAGTTTGTTCTCAAATACTTGATGACAATCTAACTAGAACCTGTGTCTGAAGATTGTGTCCTCATGTGTTGGCAGGTGCGCCGGCGCACTCGTCACTTACACAAAAGCAATCGTCGTTTTTATTTCTCGTGGCCAAGCATTTACGTCGATTCAATGTTTTATTTTTGAGATACACATCCTTTGTGTAAAATAAAGCATACATACCTAATTTCAGGTAAAATATTAACGTGGTTAGAGACCCCCCCCCATCTGCCGGAATTCTAAATTGTGGTACTATTTTGGAAACTTTAAGATTACGCGTATCAAAATAACTTCGTAGTGACCCAATTTAGTCCAAACATGTAGAATTTTGCGCATACAAAACAATTGCGGAACCTTGTTTAAGTGAAAACCTCACCAGCTCGTGGTAAAGGGCTGTTTTATAGGTTTATACTCCGTCGTAACGTCGACGAGCGCACGCGATCGTTCACGCTCGCTGACGCTGTCTGCGAACGGGGTGTCTATACTTCAACGTCAAGTTCAACGCAGCGCAGCGCAAGCAGCTCGACGCGCGACAGTGTAGCTTGCGACGGACTTGGACATGCTCTACGTTCAACGTTGGACGATGACGGCGCCGACCGAGGCTATCCTAGAAGCCCTCGCGCGAGTGCCTCATTTGGGAATCCGGTTGTCGGGGCCAGTCGGAGTGTGGTGCGAGATGCACATTTCTGGGATCTGAACCTGTTGTTCTTGCCGTATGCCGTGTGCTGCTCTCGTGTTCCCGTGCTGGTGTTCGAATTTAACGTTCGTGTGCTTGACTGGGCGAGTGTGTGCGTGGACGTGGATTGTTCAGAGGATGCGCTACCCTCGATTCTCGATAGGCCTATCGACCTAACGAGCCGGGGGGGGGGGGGGGGGGGGGGGGGGGTGGAGGGGGGGGGGGGGGGGGTGCCGGAAAAGCTGGATGCTCGAGGACGCACAAAAGGTAGGGTTAACTAAAATTAAGGATGACCTAATGTGTGAGCTCTTTATAATTATGTGCTAGTCGCACTCACCGGCAGTCGTTCCCGATCGAAAAAGCGTCGTCGAATGTACGGGAACAGCGGACACAGTGAAACCTCTGAACTATTTAGCCGGCCCGAAATTTTCAGTTGGGCTGTCTCAGCTTGTAAACGGTCTCAGCTTGTAAATGATAGTAGCGGAACGCTATGACAATTGGACTGCATCCAGGGTTGTTTGTATAGCCTTTGTAAAGTGCGTTACAATTTCGAACGCGTACATTGCGTAATTTAGGCATCGTCCGCTTTCTTCGGTGTCTGTTTCTTAAGTCAGCGTGACGTGAAAGTCTACTATGATGATAACACACCGGCTATCTGTCAGAAAGAGGTCTCTGTGGTATATCGAGTGCATCGATTTTATCGAAGCATTCCGGCGGAATCGCCGGGATCGCTTGGCACGACTTCGGCGAATCTGCGAAGCAGCTAGGTTCGACAGACTCGGTATCGGGTTTCTTCTTCCTTTTTTCTTTTTCGTTTCTGTTTTCCCGTTGACATTTGTGTGACATTTAGGGGAAAATAAATGCTGTTTTGCACTCGTTATCAACATCATTTGATTGTTTTTGAACTGGTAACCGCTACGCCGGATGGTTCTTTTGAAGCGTGACATGACAACACGAGGACGAACCACACTGGCCGATTGCATTCAAGCTAGGTGGCGCAAGCTACCGCCCATATAACACGTAGATTACAGCAACTAAAATAGATCCAAAATATTGGCTAAATCGATTTGGTATAGCATTTGAGTCTAAAATTGTACTAACACATGTTCTATTATTCCTTTTGATGGCGCGAGGTACCTCCAGAATTTCTGGGGTGATGCCCTGAAAAACAGTGGCAATGAGAAATAAACCTAGTGATCCCTAGACTCATTTAACTTGCATTTTAGTTTTTTTGATATAACGTGAATTGTTACTTCCGTTTTTAGGTTTCTGCTTTCCCCTTCGTTTTATTTTACGCTGTAGTTTATTTATCTCCCTCGTAATCCATGGGCGTTGCTTATATATAGGCTGTATACTTTTCGGTTTTAACCAAAAAACACCGATAAACATCTTCCGGTCTCTAAATTACAAAATCAGTTAAAAAAAAAACACCTGTTTTTTCATATTTTCGATCAAGCGCTGGTTCTTTTTCACCGAAAAAGTCCTTTGCCGTAATGATGTTTTTTGCGGTTTTTTTTTTCCAAAAACTATAGAAGAATGGAATAGGTTGGCTATTGAAGGATGTGTTTAAGGTCAATACTAGTTTGTTTGTGTTTCGATGTTTTTCTTAGAATTTAATGTATTTCATGTACTCACCCCTGCTATAATGCCGAAAGGCGATGCCGGTCTCTTTGTAAATAAAAGAAAACATACTTCCCAGTTTTAACCGAAAAACACCAATAAATACTCGCCGAAGACGGAAATAAAAATCGTTCATAACAAAAAAAAAAATCACTGGTGTCTAAACAATTTTTTTAGCAATGTGTTTTTTTTCTTCTCTTTCACAGAAAAGGTTTTACTCAAACTTCCGTCAAACAATTCAATTCAATTCAATGTTTATTTGATGAGTTGAAGAGTTTGGTCCCATATCCTGGGACCGGCAACTCCAAATCAAGCAATGTACAGTATGAATGATGTATAACAGGGGCGGGCAAGCTGACCCGGCCCAAGAGCCGCAAACAATTTTTTTAGCAATGTGTTTTTTTTTCGTCTCTTTCACAGAAAAGGTTTTACTCAAACTTCCGTCAAACAATTCAATTCAATTCAATGTTTATTTGATGAGTTGAAGAGTTTGGTCCCATATCCTGGGACCGGCAACTCCAAATCAAGCAATGTACAGTATGAATGATGTATAACAGGGGTGGCCAAGCTGACCCGGCCCAAGAGCCGCAAACAATTTTTTTAGAAATGTGTTTTTTTTTCTTCTCTTTCAAAGAAAAGGTTTTACTCAAACTTCCGTCAAACAATTCAATTCAATTCAATGTTTATTTGATGAGTTGAAGAGTTTGGTCCCATATCCTGGGACCGGCAACTCTAAATCAAGCAATGTACAGTATGAATGATGTATAACAGGGGTGGCCAAGCTGACCCGGCCCAAGAGCCGCAAACAATTTTTTTAGCAATGTTTTTTTTTCTTCTCTTTCACAGAAAAGGTTTTACTGAAACTTCCGTCAAACAATTCAATTCAATTCAATGTTTATTTGATGAGTTGAAGAGTTTGGTTCCATATCCTGGGTCCGGCAACTCCAAATCAAGCAATGTACAGTATGAATGATGTATAACAGGGGTGGCCAAGCTGACCCGACCCAAGAGCCGCAAACAATTTTTTTAGCAATGTGTTTTTTTTTCTTCTCTTTCACAGAAAAGGTTTTACTCAAACTTCTGTCAAACACTTCAATTCAATTCAATGTTTATTGTGATGAATTTTTTTAGCAATGTGTTTTTTTTTCTTCTCTTTCACAGAAAAGGTTTTACTCAAACGTCGTCAAACAATTCAATTCAATTCAATGTTTATTTGATGAGTTGAAGAGTTTGGTCCCATATCCTGGGACCGGGCAACTCCAAATCAAGCAATGTACAGTATGAATGATGTATAACAGGGGTGGCCAAGCTGACCCGGCCCAAGAGCCGCAAACAATTTTTTTAGCAATGTGTTTTTTTTCTTCTCTTTCACAGAAAAGGTTTTACTCAAACTTCCGTCAAACAATTCAATTCAATTCAATGTTTATTTGATGAGTTGAAGAGTTTGGTCCCATATCCTGGGACCGGCAACTCCAAATCAAGCAATGTACAGTATGAATGATGTATAACAGGGGTGGCCAAGCTGACCCGGCCCAAGAGCCGCAAACAATTTTTTTAGCAATGTGTTTTTTTTCTTCTCTTTCACAGAAAAGGTTTTACTCAAACTTCCGTCAAACAATTCAATTCAATTCAATGTTTATTTGATGAGTTGAAGAGTTTGGTCCCATATCCTGGGACCGGCAACTCCAAATCAAGCAATGTACAGTATGAATGATGTATAACAGGGGTGGCCAAGCTGACCCGGCCCAAGAGCCGCAAACAATTTTTTTAGCAATGTGTTTTTTTTCTTCTCTTTCACAGAAAAGGTTTTACTCAAACTTCCGTCAAACAATTCAATTCAATTCAATGTTTATTTGATGAGTTGAAGAGTTTGGTCCCATATCCTGGGACCGGCAACTCCAAATCAAGCAATGTACAGTATGAATGATGTATAACAGGGGTGGCCAAGCTGACCCGGCCCAAGAGCCGCAAACAATTTTTTTAGCAATGTGTTTTTTTTCTTCTCTTTCACAGAAAAGGTTTTACTCAAACTTCCGTCAAACAATTCAATTCAATTCAATGTTTATTTGATGAGTTGAAGAGTTTGGTCCCATATCCTGGGACCGGCAACTCCAAATCAAGCAATGTACAGTATGAATGATGTATAACAGGGGTGGCCAAGCTGACCCGGCCCAAGAGCCGCAAACAATTTTTTTAGCAATGTGTTTTTTTTCTTCTCTTTCACAGAAAAGGTTTTACTCAAACTTCCGTCAAACAATTCAATTCAATTCAATGTTTATTTGATGAGTTGAAGAGTTTGGTCCCATATCCTGGGACCGGCAACTCCAAATCAAGCAATGTACAGTATGAATGATGTATAACAGGGGTGGCCAAGCTAACCCGGCCCAAGAGCCGCAAACAATTTTTTTAGCAATGTGTTTTTTTTCTTCTCTTTCACAGAAAAGGTTTTACTCAAACTTCCGTCAAACAATTCAATTCAATTCAATGTTTATTTGATGAGTTGAAGAGTTTGGTCCCATATTCCTGGGACCGACAACTCCAAATCAAGCAATGTACAGAATGAATGATGTATAACAGGGGTGGCCAAGCTGACCCGGCTCAAGAGCCGCAAACCATTTTTTTAGCAATGTGTTTTTTTTTCTTCTCTTTCACAGAAAAGGTTTTACTCAAACTTCCGTCAAACAATTCAATTCAATTCAATGTTTATTTGATGAGTTGAAGAGTTTGGTCCCATATCCTGGGACCGGCAACTCCAAATCAAGCAATGTACAGTATGAATGATGTATAACAGGGGTGGCCAAGCTGACCCGGCCCAAGAGCCGCAAACAATTTTTTTAGCAATGTGTTTTTTTTCTTCTCTTTCACAGAAAAGGTTTTACTCAAACTTCCGTCAAACAATTCAATTCAATTCAATGTTTATTTGATGAGTTGAAGAGTTTGGTCCCATATCCTGGGACCGGCAACTCCAAATCAAGCAATGTACAGTATGAATGATGTATAACAGGGGTGGCCAAGCTGACCCGGCCCAAGAGCCGCAAACAATTTTTTTAGCAATGTGTTTTTTTTTCTTCTCTTTCACAGAAAAGGTTTTACTCAAACTTCCGTCAAACAATTCAATTCAATTCAATGTTTATTTGATGAGTTGAAGAGTTTGGTCCCATATCCTGGGACCGGCAACTCCAAATCAAGCAATGTACAGTATGAATGATGTATAACAGGGGTGGCCAAGCTGACCCGGCCCAAGAGCCGCAAACAATTTTTTTAGCAATGTGTTTTTTTTCTTCTCTTTCACAGAAAAGGTTTTACTCAAACTTCCGTCAAACAATTCAATTCAATTCAATGTTTATTTGATGAGTTGAAGAGTTTGGTCCCATATCCTGGGACCGGCAACTCCAAATCAAGCAATGTACAGTATGAATGATGTATAACAGGGGTGGCCAAGCTGACCCGGCCCAAGAGCCGCAAAACAATTTTTTTAGCAATGTGTTTTTTTTCTTCTCTTTCACAGAAAAGGTTTTACTCAAACTTCCGTCAAACAATTCAATTCAATTCAATGTTTATTTGATGAGTTGAAGAGTTTGGTCCCATATCCTGGGACCTTCAACTCCAAATCAAGCAATGTACAGTATGAATGATGTATATTATAACATCCAATTATAAAATCAGAGCACCACGAATATTACTCTCAGTTACCGTACACGCACAAAAGAAAAAAAATACACGGTGAGAGAAGCGATTACGCAATAAATACATATGTACATATGTACAATACATTACTGTAACATAGTAATAAAATTACAATAAAAAGCGCAGAATAATACCTAATATCTGTCAACACTCTTTGTTTCAGTAAAAAAATCACGTTGTAAAGTTAATGCCCTCTTCGGGCTTTTTAAGTCCGGCCAAGGACCTAAAACTTTGGCCAAAGAAAAAGAGCGATTTTCGAGTATGCTTAGTCCCACTCGTAATCGAGTTCGCCACTGGTCGTATCTTGGACAGTCCATTATTATGTACTCAATGTCTTCCACGGGATGGCCACACGTGCAGCTTGGTGTTTCCACCTGTTGGATTCGGCAAAGAAATCTGCCGGTGTACGTGACATTTAGTCGTAGGCGATGAATTAATGTTCCAATAGGTCTGCTCAAGTAATTATGAACTGGACACCGAAGGTCTGGGTCAATTAAAAGGAGTAGGCTCTGTTCCGAGATGCTCCTGAGCCACGTGTCAGGGGAGACATCCGGTTTCTCAGACAACGAATGTGCCGCTTGGCATCGCTTTTTCTAAAAGATGTGAGCTGGACGTTGTTGCTTGTAAAGACATCCGTGGCCAGTTGGTTAGCTTGGGTGTTTCCTGAAACCCCGCTATGTCCAGGAATTCATCATTATCCTACCCGGAATCATGCACTTCGCCTGTCTTTTTTTTTGTGACCTACGTGATCTTGGACTCTTGGAGGACAGTAGCTTTACTCCACTGTTCTCCAAGGTCAGCGGTCCTCCGGGGCCGCCGAGCTAGAAGATCACTGTCAGTGGCCCCAGTGGCCAGTCACAGCTGGTCAGCACTGTCCCAAGCCTCGTTCGGCGTTTTGGGACTTCCCGTGTCTACAGCAAATGTTGAGTGGGCATTCTCGACATTGCGCGCCGTAAACAGGAAGGAGCGGACGTTAGTGACAGACACGAGCCTAGGAATGTATCCGTGCATATACTACAATAATCAAGTGTGAAAGAGGTTGTGTAAAAGATGTAAATAAAATTTGGACTGTTTTTCGTCTTCAGCGGTGGTTTACATTCGCAATTTTTCTCCCGATAATCACCGTTTTTAGTGTCTCCACGAGATAATTCACCGAAAAGCACCGGTATTGGTGAAATAAATAAACGCCGATAAACATCCGCCGATTTTTGTGATAAATAAACACCGGGAAGTATACACCCTACTTATATATGTACTTTTTCGTTTTGGGAACAAATCGCTCCAGACAGTGGTTGACCGTATTTTTAAACTCGCTCCACAAATCATTTATGTCACCTGCAATATCAAATTGAGACAATGACAATTCTAAATCGTTCAAGATATCGACGTTGTCAGCATTGTTAAAGTCAGGCACGTCAACAACCAAACGCTCGGGGGCCGCCAAAGTTGAAACATTATTGCAAGTCGGCAGAACTAGATTGTGGTCTGATATACCCTCATTGACAGACACAACATTGTCACTCTGAGCTCTACCGAAAAAGATCAAGTCCAGCACCGAACCCGCCGTGTCCCCCGCTCTGGCAGTCACGTTTACAACTTGTGTTAGATTCAAGTTAAACACCATATCAAAAAGTTATTCAGATTGTTCTACGTCTTTATTACCGGTTACAAGGTTGTTCCAAGCTATTTTAGGCAAGTTGAAATCGTCAGCAATTATTAAGTAATCTTTCTTTCTACGGTTTTAACAGCAAAATCGCAAATAGTTTCCAGCATAGGCAATGGAGATTCGGGAGGTCTGTAGACGTCGCCTATAGACCCTTTCTTCAAGGGCGCCGCCATCATGAATTGTCGTTACTTCCAGTATGGGCGAAAACAATGCTTTGCCGTCGCCACGCCAGTAGAAGGCACTTAGGATAAAAGCGTAACCGTCACACATTATCGTTTTGCCTCCCCCTTATTTTTTTACTAGTTACAGGTTGAAACGTTTTAGTATTTTTTCGTCGCCCATACCGGATACGCCTATTAGGTGACTGGGGACGAGAGTACACAGAAAAGGTCTATAACATATTTCTTGCCACAGAAAGTAATTTTGCACCTTACGCTTTCTGTATTCGAAAAGCCCGCCATCACAAGCCACGTGATCGACTCTTTCAAAATTAGAGAAATCCCTCTACCTCGCGTTGGGCGGTCTTTACGCACACGTTTGTATGCGGGGGTAGTATTTTGTTGTCATTTATGTCTGCGTGAAGCCAAGTTTCCGTTGCAACAATAACATGCGTTTTATAGAAGGTGCTTTCTTAGGTTTACAGATTTGTTAAAAAAGACGTAAAAGCAACACTTATGTGGTTTGGCAGGTGAGTTATACTGTCAGGATGACATAGTATAGGTGGCTAATCGTAACGATTAGTCGGTAAATTAAGTAAAATGTGTGAATTTCCTTTTTAATTAGTAAAAAAGGCACATGGTTCCAATTAGAAACTTGCTGAGCGCCATCGTCAACGACTAGATTAGTAGTTTTCATAAAGACTCTGAGCACATGAGAAGAGCAGCAGTGCGCTTAATTTACAACTCGTGCAGCATGGAGAGAGGCTACCGTGCGATTTTTCAGCCTGTCATCATAGCCATAACCTTGTACCTGTGGCACGAGTGATGAATTTAGCGCACAACTAGCTTTACACGCGCTCAAAGTATTTCTAAAATGTTTTGATTTAGTGGTTTTAGATGACGCTCAGCAAGTCTCGAATCGGAACCATCTGTATATTTTCACAAATTAAAAATTTAAATAGCAAATTAAATAGCAAGGGCAATTACATTCCCGACTAGTCGTAAGCTCTGCTTTAACTTAAAACTCTTAAATTTCGAAGTTTCATTCTATGAGATCTACGTTTTCTCAAAAATGTTATTAGGTAGTTTGACATTTCTACTTGTGTGCTAGCGGAACTCCATTGTTCCTCCATACTGCTAATTGCTTTGTAATTGTGTGGAAAGTCGTGTAAAACAATTTCACAATGAAGCAGTATTTTAAAACTTGACTATGTACGGGAAAAACGCAATTCAGAAAAAACGAGAGTTATTTGAAAATGACTTTCTTATGATAATTTTCTCGAGCCATTTATTATTACTTTCCACAATTATATTTTGTCAAAAGCTAACTGCTTGTTCTAAATACCGAATATTTGAAACAGCAGTAGCAGACGACGCACACTTGCGCCATCTCATGCTTGTATAGATAATCAGTTCTAGGTGATGTTCCCGAACACGACACGGATGGCGCCACTAATCCGCATTTGAATGTTACCAACTTCGGGCTTTCAATACCAATGTGTTTCTGCATTATCGTTACAGCCACCTAACGCGACCTTCCGTGGATGCAGGCATGACTCGGCAGATTATTTTTTCCTAGGCTTTTAATTTTGTTTTAGTGTTACTACGCGTCATCCCGAAGTTTTGTTTTTTCCAAATAAGTTGGAGCCTTATTCATAACATGCGTGTTGATGTGTTGGTAAAAAACAAACAAAAAAAAACCTCTTTCTTTAAAAAAAAAATATACAGAGGAGAAGGTATTCGAAAAGACGAAATAGAGAGTATAATTTGGCCGTGTTCAAATTTACTCGATCTTCCTCCAGGGTAAGGGTTTTGTACCTTGGCGTTCCAAAACTTACCTGGCGTCCAGCAGTTTTGAATATGTGTTGTCACGTTACACGACCCGCCGGAGTAACTCGAATCCATTTGGGTAAGATTTGGAACACAGCTTGTTTTTTGGAGTAGAGCGCAAATACTGTGACGTCTAGAAAAAGGACAAAATAAGTAGGAAGAGCATTAATATAAAACAAAGAATTGAAAATAAGAAAAACAAAAAGGTGGAAAGCTGGTGGTTCAATATAGCACGGAATAATGTACACACAGATACATACACGGAATTGGAGATGGGCGAAATATGTTGCCCTTGAGTTTGAATGACTCAGAATGTTATTACCTACAGAGTTATAGCGTCGACTACCATACTGCAAGCGCCATTCTACTGTAGAGAAGTTGCTGATCCTGGTGACACCTTTACACTTTTGCGACATGCTTACGAGAGTAAAAAGTGAGCGCGGCACCGTCTGCTCTGATGATAATGCAATTAAATGCAAAGATGCAAGCGAGCTGGACAAGAGTGATCAGGTCACATATGGCATCAATTTTCCCGCCAAATTTAGCGGTTAAACGGAATAGCTTTTTAGGTCGCTTAACATCAAATAAATTTTTACGCTAAATTTAGCGTGGAAATTGTATTTGTCTGTAGTCTCGTGGCGTCAGATCAGGTGGTATCAATTATCCCGCCAAATTTAGCGGGGAAACTGAATTGATGCATAGGTCATGCGACGTCAATTTTTCCGCTAAATTTAGCGGGGAACCCGACTGCGTTTACTTTCAAGCCGTCAAAATACCGGGGAACAAGCCATTAACAGCTGTCGCTGTAAAAGAAAAAAAAAAGTTACTACTAGAAGAATTGCGACTTAAATTTCTCAATAGGCCGGGCCGCCGCAGACACTCGTGGCTCACGCTGCGCCATCTGTCCGAAGTCCTTAGAACTAGGCTAACACGGTCATCTTATCGGTTCCGAATGCTGTCGTGGATTGTAGAAAACATTTTTTTTTTTAAATGAAGTCTGGTTATCTGTCGATATTTTCAATCTAAGCTTCCACCACTTAAACCGACTTCAAGTAAATCGCCGCGAATGTTGTTTGAAGCGCCTGGCGTATTATGTTCCCGATCTTTGCGTCTTATTCTTCAGCGTTCTTATCAGCCAATGCCCACTGGCGTCGGAGCGAGAATCAGGTGCTAGGAAATCACTCCGCCGTTTCGTAAGTTGTCTGCGACTTTTAGTTGCAATCAACGTTACTAGAACCACTCAGTTGGGAAACTGCCATAGAGCCTACTCTGAAGAAGTGGCGCCGATCCTTATCCCAGTACCGAGCTAATGGCGATCGCAAAGCTGAAATTTCGCCCGCAGCGGCCACTCCGTGAACTGCACGGCTGCACTTACTGGTTCCGTCGTGTCACGGAAGGGCCGGTGGCGCCATGTCGCAGGGCCATATTGCAGTATCTATATAAAGCAACTTTCATGTTTTAACTCGTCGCTAAAGGGTGACACTGTTATCGTATTTAGCTCGGTCTCGGTGGACGCCAGCGGCCCAGGATTCAAGGGCGAGTTTCCCAATTGAGTGTTTTAGTAATGTTGGTTGCTATTGCTAAACACGACGTCTTGGGCCTTGTTCTTGTGGCAGACAGCGGAGAATCATCGGACTTTAAGAATTCTTTGTAATAAATATAACGTACAAAAATATGCTTTACAGCTGCTAAAACCGTTACATTAGAGTAGTCCATTTTGAATTGTAGAAATTCGGCCAAAACTGAATCCAAAACTAACCTGCAAGTTTCTGGTCCACCATCTAGTTATGACGTCAGATGTTGCGTGAACCAATGCTATTGGATTAGCTCACTTAGGGAACTGCTGATAGACTCTGCTAGCACGAGCAGTACCCCCCTTCACTCACCACGACTCGCCTCCCGCCGTCCGACGCGCCGGACGGCTGCTATGTATAGTGTATTCTAATGAATACATGCGTTTCGAAGCGCAGCGCGTCTAGATGGCGTTCCACCGTACTCTATGGAAGACATAGGTACGAAACGAAAATTTAGATGGCGCTTCAAACGACGCGAGGCGGACTGAAGTGAGTGAGGGGGGGGGGGGGTACCCCCTTACGCGTTAGGCGGACTAAAGTGACTGAGGGCGGTACCCCTTACGCGGGAGCTCCCTCAACTGAGGTAATCTAATAACGTTGGTATGAACATCAGCAGGTGAGTAGCTTGAGCCTGTTTTCGTCCCGCATCAGAAGCATCAAAAGGCTGTCTCGATCGTCCGTTGAAAATAAGTGACTACGATTCATCGGGCTTGTTCGAATCGAGCAATGACGTGCATATGTCATAAGATTTTCGGCACGAGATTTCGGACGATTCACCATTTGCGTTTGATCCGCGGGCATCGTCTCCGAGGAGACCACCTGTGGCGGCTGCATTCGCGATTCGCCGACCTTCCCAGGTGCCGCTTCGGCAGAATGCTACGGAACTTGGAAGGTTTTGTTTGCTAGCTCGGTGTGAACTGTTTTCTAGCACGACGCCAGCGCTAGGATCCAACGTTCGCGTCGGAATGCTCGGACCCAGTTCCGTCGCAGAGACTTTTCAGTCGGAAACCGATGAGCTGTCACTCTGCCGTAGCCCTTTGCAGTGTTATTACACTAATCAGTACGTCACCATATTGCTCATCCTCTATCGCGTGCCGCAAAAACAGCCTAAACCATACACAATCCGCCAAAAAAACACAGACGCTTACTATGACTATAACTTACGAAGCTGTGGAGTAGAACGCGTCATCAGCTCTAGGATAGAACATTTGACGTCACGAGCGTCCCTGCCTGCTTGCTCTTGCCAGTAGAGCGGCAGCCATGGCGATTCGGAGGTGTGCGCATAAACTTCGAAATTCCTTTTATCAGAAGAAAATGATTATTTGGATTGGATATTGGGTAGGCATATTCAGGGGCCATTATTTAGTGCAAGGTGAAAAGTTTACGAAAATCGATAACCGTCAATATTAAGCCGGAAAACTCGCCTTTAGAACTAACCTCTCCAAAGTAATGGGCAAATCAGCGCACAGCGATGAACACGCGCAGAGTCAAGATCTGGAGTTGATTCGCCGATTGTTTAGAGCCGTATTCGCTCTGCCCAAAACATCGCTACAAATAATAAAAAAAACGAGGTACGTATGATTACAGACATAATTATTTGTGGGCACGCCTCCTGCCCGTTGGAGGCGTGTATGCTGGATACATACGTGTGCTTCCAACATGACTGCCCGCACGTTTTGCACAACCAATGCAACAGTCGTTCAAGGAACGCCTCATACACTGTGTCTTCACACTATCTTCCGTATTTCTAATAGAAGTGTTACGGCACCCCAAAGAACCTCTTTTGAAGTTTTCTTAGGTGCTCGTAAAACAGGCTGTTACGCATTTTTCTTTTCTTTTTTTAAGTTGCTTTGTTCTTATTGTCATCAGCGTTGTTAATATATGCGAACAAACCGAAAAACCAAACCAGTGCTGACACTTTCCCCTTCGGAGGAGATGACAGTTTCTAAAACGGAAGAAGGGGGAAGCGTCGGGAAATTACAACGGCCAAATGGAAGTTAAAAAGCAGGAAGGAGCTTTGTCTCTGACGCCGACAGGAAAAAGAGAGCTTAACAAAAAAGCACGGGATTACCAAGATACGCGACGTCGGTCGGTGTGCTGTCAGGTCAGGACAATCGCGGCTTGGCTAAGATATAAGATAAAAATAATAGAAAAAGAAATATGTGGAGAAAACGTAATACACTGTCAGTGACCTTGCAGGCCTTTCAACGTCCCGGTCACCCCTAAACTGACAGTGGGAAGGAAGCTACGAGCTCGCCGGTACAATTAACCGCTTCTCGATTCATCGACCGAACCCCGCTCTTTGCGCCTGTGTATGAGGGTGGGTGCGGGATCACCTGGCGAAAGATTGGCGTAGGACTGGTACAACGATTACGTAGCTTCCACCGCACTATCAGCTTAGGGATGAGGGGGAGTGACGTGGGTTTTCTCGTACGGCACTCCGGTCCGTTACTAAGGAATCCAAGTGTCCTGTCAGCGAAGTCGACGGAGCGCCCTTCTCCTTTGTGAGTAGGCGAAACAAGGGGTGACTTCTCCTTCATCGTAAAGAGCTGATTTAAACGGGCGAGGCTTTCCGACGTTTCCGAGTTTTGTTAGTGCGCCTTCTGATCCCATCTCCGAATTCTTTCAAGGGGTCCTTTCAATTCTTTTTTTGTTTGTTTCGTGTGTCACCGCTTGCATTTGTTTTTGTAAAGATCAATTCAGCGTGTTTCGTTGTCGGTGGGGAAAAAGCCCCGCGATTGAAATAAAAATAAAACAAAAAAATATACCGAACCCTCTTTTTGGAGACGAGGAATGTGTAATGAGTTCTTCTGTGAATAACATCACTGGGTTCGTCGCTATAGCGTTCGTTATATTTGGATAGTTCAGTTGTGTACACGTCTTTCTTCGATGAAAAAAAGAAAGAAAAAGAAAAGCGCGGCACTGTGTTTGAAACTCCTGTCTACCATTTTCTTTTCCCGTGCTCCTCCGTCCTGCCGTAATCATAGCAAGTCCATGAACATGAATATCTTTGGGAGTGCTTCGTGGCAACGGACTTGTCATACGCGCCTCTCTTGTTTCCGCTGATGAATGAAGCTATCATATAGACAGAGGTCGCATGTTTTTCAAATTCAAATTCAAATTCTTTATTGATCCCTGAATCAAAGAAAGGAGGCAGAGAAAAAAGCAACTGACACGCTGCTTGACTAGCCCCTGCCCCCCATAGCCGCCCAGGAAAGAACGAACATAAACGTAAAGACACTAGCATTATGTTGTGCCTACATTTGGTGAACTTTTTAGCAGGTGAACGGAGATCTACTGCTGCGCGATGGGCTTATTATGAAAACGATACAAATGTGTGCAGGAGTTCGTTCTTGATGTCTGAAAACAAGACCAAAAACTAAGACTTTTGTAAGGAAGGTTTTGCAACTTGCGAGGAGACTTGCGATCATATATTACGTAAATTAAAAGACAAAGCAGAAACACGCAAGAACAAAGTCACCCATTCACCGCTGTAGCGTGACGTGATGTGTTAGTGTGGGACTTTCTCATAGCCTGTTAGAGTGCGGGGCGCGGTAGACGGAGCGCGAGGAAAATGGAACTATTGGAACGTGGCAATGCCGAGCAGAGCCTGGACCCCAGCTGCGTGGCGAACGAGAACCAAACACTCGAACTGCCCTATAACTCGTTGCGACAAAGTGAGCATGTCTAAAATAGCGTCCGCTGGTTTTCTGTTTTTTTTTTGTTTTTTTTTTTCTGTCGTTCTGGGGAAGCCCATAGCGCGCTCGTTTCACGGAGCAGAGCACCGCTCTATGTCTAAACACGTGATGTTTTCCCGCCGCCGTGAGTAACACAGATGTACACGAGGAAAACGCTTGGCTGGCACTGGTGCCCAATCTGTGATGAGAAGAGCGTTGTGTCTGCAGCATTAGGTTGGCAGTCGGCTTATCGACCTCCGTTACTCGTTGGGCAACGGAAATCGTTAAATGCCAGCCATATATTAGATTATGTGGTAAAATAAATTCCGCAGTACATATGTCTCTGTTCGCAAGAATAATTCATTGTGTTTTGTGCACGTTTATACCGCCAGAAGTTAGTGAGCCCGAATGGGTGTGTAGTGCCCCAGCTGTAGATGATAACCTATGCAGTGCTGTACAACCGCTAACCTGGAGTCTTTAACGTGCACCACGCAGTGGTGATACACAACCTGACACCGGTACGATGCTCATCCATATTGAAACTAGCAGGGGGCGGAGATTGCACCGAGGATCCCTGGGTTCCGTAGCGCGAGCTTTCACTCCACGTACTCAGGGCTGATGTGCGCAACACTTGGCCACCGATGCCCCCTCATAAGGTTATTCGAAATCCTTCACTGGGATTTTGTTGTCGAGTGAAAGCTGTTGAAGAGGAAATGGCGCGAACAACCACGTGCGGTTTGTGCTTTCAGTATAGAGTTAATATAATGATCAAGAGGAAAATTTCCTATGCCTTAATTCTGTCCGCTTCGAAACGGTGCAGCATAAACGCGGACGTCAGTGGTCCCCATAAGACCATATTTTTGGCGACGCTTTGAAGTACAGGAGGAGCTCGAAAACATCTTTTTCAAGGTTTGTATCTAGTTTGTTTCTAGCTTTGGTACGCGCGAAAACTGGGTTTGATCCCCACCGCTGACGTTTCGATTTGGATGAACATCGTACCGCCGCGCGGTCGTGTATCACTTCTGTGTGAAGTATACGTTAACGACCGCAGGCTATATATAGCGGTTGTACCGCACTGGCCAAATTTCTCATGCACAATTGAGAGACCAGACGCCTATTTAGTCTATTAAACTTCCGGCTGTCTAGACATACACACAACGCAAATTAATTTTTGCACAAAAACACGGGCATCCCGCATTTTATAAAATAAAATAAAATTACGAGCGCTCGAGCAACTTTACCTTGTCGTAGCAAAACGAACACGGATACGTATCGTTCGCTTCTTTTTTCCGTTTTGCTGTCGCTCTAGTTGTTGTTCTTCTTCTCGGGACCACCGATCTCAGCGCTGATGATTTGCCGCGTTCTGCTCGCCGCCTTCACCCTTCAGACTTTCACTGAGATATGCAGTGCCGGCCGATTCGTAAAAACCTATCCAATATTGCACGATAGACGTTCACGTACCCTTGGCACCGTCATCTTGCTTTTGGTGCGTGTAGGTCGTCCGGTATGTCAAGCCTTGCTAAGGCGTGCCCACGGTTGCGAGACAGATGCCTCAGCAAACTGCTTTTTGAACACGGTGGCCAGAGTAGCTTTTGAAGCTTGTCTGCTTGCGAACCTGGACGCACGATGAAAGGAACATTATGTGTAAGAAACAGGCTTCAGAAACACACAAAATAACTAAAGTTGCAGTCGGACTGCTCAAAAGACACACGATGTTTGTTGAAGACTTGATGTCAAGATTATCTGCGGATACGCGTCAGTTTGGAATGTTCCAAATTTAAAGAACACGCCTTTCAATTTCAAACATATGTAAGCTTAGAACATGAGTGCAGAAAATGAACAATGTAACAGCACCATTCTATAAAAAACAAACACGCCTCAAATGGTGTCTGCAGGAGGTTTCTTGGTGTGCTAGCATGGGTTATCGCGGCTGAACAGTAAACAGTGAGTAAATATTGCTGCGATAATGTCCTCAAGATGCTAAGACATGTAAAAGCTTGATCTAGCGGTGAGGATGCCTCTCCGGCTCAGGACATGCATTGCTTTATCAAGCACCGACAGAGTGCACGGATGTATTCAGTCACAGTGTCAATGTCTTCACGTGTGACTTGCTGAAAAAAGACTTGGAAGATGGAATAAAAATACAATGACAAATAACCGTGAATGAGTCTCGCTATAATGCACTGCCGTTTTATTGTTTCGAGTCAAACTACGTGATCCAAAAACAGAAAAAAAAATGTTTGACTTGCGAGATATCTATATTCTTCCAAATCTGAAAAAAGAAGCTTGGTAGCGAATTGAAAAGATTCACTTTAAGCGAAACTCTACTGATGTTATCGAGCACACGGAAAGTAAGCCTATGTGCAATTTATCTTTAGAAACAAGCGTGCGCTACATTTGCGCCACTACAAAAGCGCCGTTACCTTAATATCGCTTTGCCCAAGCATACGCCCACATAGGCCGCCATCGCTCGCGTTTTTATATTCCTCGGAATTTTCCTATATTCTCGTTGCACTCGAAAGCGATGCGTTCATCGTTTCTGAATGCACGTGCACGCTTATCCTGGTCGGGCGGAGAAGCTTTACCGACCGTTGACTTCAGTTGTTTCGCCGACTTTGAAAAGGGCAGCAGCGCTCCCCCGCATGATAGGATTTTGCCCCCGCTTTTTTTTGTTTTGTTTGGTGCTGAAGTAGCAGTCGTGTGGGGCTAACAGAAACACATGGCGCCCGTATCTATTTACTTTTTTTTCTCTGGCAACGGTCCTTGCGAAAACTCGTTCGGAAATATTAAAGAAAAAAGAGAGGCGATATACAGCTCCGTCGATATGGAAACGCGCGGCGTGCATATTTATGTCGAGATTCGAAGAAAATAAAGGGAAAGTATTTCCCCCATTTCGAAACCCCGAAAGTTTCGACTGTTTCCAAATGCCAGTCAGTCGAATGTTTCTGCTGTCGCCCACTTCTATAGTCGCACCTCAGTCGGTCCCTGAATCGGTTCGTCCAGAGTTGTCCTTTGAAACACGAATATTCGTCTAGTGTACTCCACTTCTGCCGTCATGGTTCTTGTAAATTAACCAAAAAACAAGAGTGCGTACATAACTGAAGAATGTATTTGTCAAACTATAAGAAAATAATTTGGTTATGCGTGAATAAAATGATCATAAATCCGAAGGATCGAATCAGTAGCGACGCTTAGTATTTTTTAGCGGCGGAACTAAGCAAGCCGCCGATGCCATCAAACGTGTTACTTTAATGTAATGTTATAAATCCGATGTGACAGAAAACGGAGCATATTACTGTTTATAGAGATTGGTATCAGAAATAGCAGAAAAACAGAAGAGAGCTCGACGCATTTCTGCTTCGCACCTTTTCCTACGGGTTATGGGGTTTTCCTGCTTTGACATTTTTCTGTTTGTCGTTTCGTGAGGGCGTGTAGCTGGCATTATTTTTTTTTTTTTCAGTGCACAGGACTTTGGCGTTTCGGAAAATGCGAAAACACGGTCGGAGTTGAAGAACACTTTCGTTCCGTTTCCGTAGATATGAATCTGCGCTAGATTCGACCCGAATGCGTCGAATATTTTCTTGGGTGTATACGAACACCGCAGTGCGTTTTCGAGGCGCAGTTGTTGCGAGAGATTGTTTGTCTCTACTTTTTTCGTCGTCTCATTTCTACCTTTGGCTGACTTTTTGGGACGGGAATATCACCATTCCGCCGTCCGGTAAAAAGTACGCTTTGACAGCTTCACATTTCGTTCCGCCGAATTTCCAGCTTACTTGGAAGATATGAACCCGCTGAGCATTTCCTCCGAAGCTGCGCCAAAAAAAAACTCCAATATCCCCTTTTGAGTGACTCTTTGGTTTGAAGGCGGCCTGTTTGATGACGAGAAGCTTCGAACTCAAGCCGGTGTGTGCGTTTGGCTCACGGTTTGAGAGGCGCGTGGGTGCAGTTGCACTCTCACTGGGAACCGTTGAAAGATCAACACGTTGGTGTGGCACATGGACAGAACCGAATATTGCGATCTGGGGAAGGAGCGTCGCGAATAGGTCGTGACGTTTAAAATTGAAAAAGAGATATTAGATTCCAACAACGAAACACGTCTTACTGAGGTCCCTGTTCTATAATATTGCAGCATGAAAGCTCTCGCTTATTTGAATGGCGTTGTCGCCAATCGTTTTTGTCATTACATTATAAGGCAAATATCAGATGAAAATTTCCATTTCAAAACGTGCAAGGAAAACGAAAAATGCACCTTTAAAATATGTTGAATATACTTTATATATGATTTGGACACTTGGTTAACCATATAGTTTGTTCCATTTTACGATTGACAACTATGGGACGATGGGTCCAATGACGAGCTAGTTAAAACTTGCGTTGCATATTGCTGCGACGAGCGTATCAAAGGGGTTGTTGAGATGTTAAGAAATACGCGGCTTACGTACAGTGCTTTGGATTCGCTCAATGGGGTTCTTATCGGTTGATGATACTATATCAGTGGCTCAGGGAGCGATAATACCACGCTGGCTACTTGCCACGTGCTTATTTCCTAAAGGAGATGGGGCGGAATTGTATTGCGACTGATTTCAAGTTTCAGAACGAGGTTCTTTATGGATTGATTTTATTCACAGCCTCCCACCTTTAAACGTAAGTACAGTAACAGAACGTAAATAAAATAAATTTACACATTTCATATTCTATATAAAATTTACACGTGGTTCGTTGCTTTATATAGGTAGCGCCTTCATATGGGTAGCGCAAGCGCCCGAACAATTAACATTGAACGTTGCATTAACGAAATAATGTAAGGTTATGTTCGCGTTCATGGAGACTATCTAAGCTAAAACACTTTGTTCCACTAAAACAGCTATCACACTGTTTTTAATATCAGATGTGAGAATTTCATAGTAAAAAGAAATGTAAGACATTTACAATTCTCTGTAATGCCGAATTAAGGCGCAGCTCTTGAGGAGGAATAGGGGACGGTACGGAGGGGAGGGAAGGGTGCGGAGTGGATTTTACAGGGCAAATGTGGGAACGTTTTCTGGTAAATTCCCCCGCTCAATTTAGCGGGGAAATTTTCCTGCTAACTTTGGCGGAAAAATTTCCCCGCTAAGATTAGCGAAAAAATTATCCGCTAAATTTATCGAAAACATTTCCCCGCTAAGATTAGCGAAAAAATTATCCGCTAAATTTATCGAAAACATTTCCCGGCTAAATATTACGGGAAACTTTCTCCGGCTAATTTAGTGGGAAAATTTTCTACTAAATTTATCGGGCAGATTTCCCGCTACATTTAGCGGTGTAATTTTCGCTAAATTTAGCGGAAAAAGTTTCCGCCAAATTTAGGCGCCGTGTAACGTCACGAGGGTGACGTAACACGTGACGTCATGTGTGACGCCATTATGGGAAACGTTCCATAATGCAACGCGCGGCTAAGCCGATGACGACGGCGACAGCGGCGGCGACGCCGCTCAACTCGGAAACGGGCGCCTAAGAGCTGCGCTATAAAATAACATTTATTTTTACTGTGGTTATTAATATTTTCATATACAGGGTGTTTCAGAGAACGTAGGCGAAATCGCTCTCGCGAAAACTAAGCATCGCGCAGAAAAAAGGTTGATGCCGTGTTGGTGTCTCTCCAAGAGCCTATTTAGAAAAAAAAAAATAATAACGTTTGGAAAAAAAAAATTGTTTTTTTGTTTTTTAGAAACTAACTTTTTATTTGTTCATTTTACGGCAATAGTTTCAATTTGAAACTTTCTGGGCATCATCAATAACCCCTATATTAACCCTTTTTAGACTATATAAAGCATGCCGAGCATTATACCACGTTTTGGGAAAACCTTCAATTCTCACGGGTAACCTGGTTTTGGATTCTTATCCAAGCGAATCTTGGCGGTAGCTGTCCTGCCCTCCGACGGCCGAAGCCCGGATCCAAGGCCAGACGATTCGCCAGTCTCGCCCGTTCGCCCTCCCGCCTCCCTTCTTTCTCTCGTAAAAAACTAAGAAGTGTAGCGCGCGCGCGTGGCCAGTCAATTAGAAACACCTCGCTGTTCGAAGGGGCCCCAGGTAGCACGCCAGAAGAATGGCAAACATAAGGGCCCAACTTTGGCGCAGTTAGGTTTTTGCACCATGGCACTCATCAGTGCCAAAGTACGGTGCCTAACTATAGCCTTAGTTGGGCGATCCTAGGGCATGCCAAAGTTTGGCTCTTCTCTGGTACGCCAGAGTGCCATACTTCAGCCATAACTGCCAGAGCAACGCCTAATTTCGGTATTTGGGACGTGCCTCACGCGCCCAAGAAGAGAATTAAATTAAACAAGCGTCTGAAACACGATGGTCAGATGTCATCACCTCCGTTCCCAAGCAGCACGGGAATACTTTGCAGTATCGTGCCAGTACCGGCCGAAAGTCGGTTCCAATATCGCTCAAATGTCCAGTTTTGCACCACCGTTTGATATCTGGCAGGTATTGCCGTACAGCCGTTTTGCCCCGGCCAAGTGTTCGCGCAATATTGTGCAAGTACTCTACGATGCGTCTGCTTCGAATTGGCCGAACGTCGTGCAAGTCTGTGTTGTGTACGACGTTGCATATTATTTGTTGCATTTAAATAACATATACGGACAAACAAAATTTTTTCGATCGCTCCCAGAAGTTTATTAAACAACTATCATTACATACAGTGTATTCTCGACATATTTACAAAGGTCACACTTTTCTGTAAAACGAAACGCCAATTATAAAATAGAATTAACACTGTCCTCATGCCAAGCAAACCTCATCACACAAAAAACCACGGAGATTGAGAGAAAAGCAGGACTACTACCAGAAGCATGCTTGCAGTGTACTTACTAATAAAATAGCGATATCACGTAATCCTTGATAGATGCATAATCCAACACAGGCACCCCACAAACACACTCGAGAAAGAACGTTGCGCACATTCAACTGACGTCTCGTCGTCGGCGGAGAGCGGTTTTTGTCGAAGCGTGTCCAACAAACACATCACAAGAATTCCACGAACTCCGGTGAAAAAAATGGCTGTTACCAAAAAATTGGCATGGACGTATTCCGGCCGTTTGCGACGAAAAAGCACGGCCGCGTCTGCAACGCACGAAAGCAACAGAACACTGAAGAGCCCATTTCGGAAACCGGACCTACGTGGCCCACCTATTTCTATAACTAGGCAAACGGCGAAAACAACAGCCCCAGAGATCCCATCAGCGTGACAGAGAGTTACGTGAAAAGATTTTCGTCCAAACGTTTTTGTCCTACGCGTCCTACACAGAGAGGTCACGCGTTTCGCTCCACCCTTTTGATTTGCTTAAAGCGGCTGTCGCGTTCGCTGACAGCAACACGAAGACACAAAAGGAGGTGGGGAGGATTTGCAAAAGGCGAGGTCGAAGGAGCATCAACAACGCAGCTAAGCTCTCTCGGCATTTTCTACGCTTTAGAGTAAAAAAAAAAAAAAAACAGAAAAAAACAAGGACAACTTAAAAAAAAAAACAGAAAGAAAAAACCTGCCGTACAGCCAAAGCTACAGGGGAAAGAGTGTATACCGACCTGTTCAACAGTAGGGAAATAAGGGACGGGGGAATGCCAGCCCTTCTCTGGAATGAAATGGAACGGAATGAAAGGAAAGGCCGCTTCTGCCGATGACCTTGTCGCCTTGCCTAGTCTGTCAGCGTTCGGCTTCCATTGTGGGCCTCAGCAAGATAATCTCCTTTCTTGAGAGCGAAATGGAGGGGGTGCTTATGTTTTGCGGGCTTGTCGCCATCCGATAGGCCTCAATTATTTCTCTCCCGACTCTCTCGCAATGGCCTCCCATGGCTGTCGTGCCGGCGAAATTAGGATCGCAGCCGAGCCATTTTCTCCCGTGAATGACGATCGGGTGCTGAGAATCCGAAGCAGCTCTTTCGGCGTCCATTTGATGTTCTCGGAGTCGGTCGTTGAGGCATCGCCCCGTTTGCCCGATGTACCTGGCCCCGCAGGACGGGGGATCGCGTACACATTTTTTGCTTCCTCTCCTTCCCCCAAGATTTCCCCTTCCCGCACACCCACGGAGCGGACGGGCTTTGAGCTTGAAGCCGAAAGTAAATGTTGTTGAAGTTGAAAGATTGTCCTCTCTGTATCGTCCCTTATGTGTCTCCACTTTCTATATGTTTAAAAAGTACCAACACGCTAAAAGACTACAAGTTCCGGGATTTCATTTTAATTCCCCAAGTGTGATGTGGGATCGGCGCAACCTTTGGACTGGAGAAATCAAGAGACACTCAAAATAAGATAAAGTGGCCAGCCGAATAAAACTTAATTTCTATTTAATTAAGAGGAAGACCACCCGCGTACATCAAACACCACATCAGCCGAACTCCAAGGCAGTAAACCTAGTTCTGGCACTTGTTTGGCAACTTTGGCCCGTAGCTGCCAGATGACAGCCGAACTATCTGGAAGGGAAGCCTAACTTTGGCTCTTGTTTGGCGACTTGGGCCCAAAGATGCCAGATGTCAACCAAACTACAAGGTAGTAAGCCTAACTCTGGCACATCTGTGGCGATTTTGGCCCGAAGGTGCCAGATGACAGCCGAACTATCAAAAAGTGAAGCCTAACTTTGGCATTAGTTTGGCGATTTTGGCCCAAAAATGCCAAATATCTGCCGAACTACCGGGCAGTAAGCCTAACTCTGGCATTTGTTAGGCGATTTAGGCCCAAAGATGCCAGATGATAGCCGAACTACCAGGCAGTGAAGCCTAAGTTTGGCACTTGTTTGGCGAATTAGGGCCAAAATACCCAGACTGTTGCCAAGGCAGGTCAGGTTTGGCTCTACTTTGGCTTCTTCGGGCTTTTCAATGCCCTAAACTCCCAGACAAAAGCCAAGTATCGGCCCAGAACTCGGTGCTACCTGGGGCATGACATTGCAAGATTGAGCTTTGAATTTTGGGCTGGCCTTGGTTCCGCGCTTCAGCCGTCGGAGGCCAGTACAGCTGCCGCATGGATGCGCTTGGATAAGAATCCGAAACCAGAGTACGCACCACAATTGAAGGGTTTTTCAAAAGTTGGTAAAATGCTCGGCTTGCTTTATACTTGTCTATAGAGGGTTGATATGGGGTTATTGATAATGCCCAGAAAGTTTCGAATTGAAACTATGGACTTCAAATGAACAAATAAAAAGTTACTTTCTTAAAATCCTAAAAGAAACTATTTTTTATAAACGTGATTATTTTTTCTAAATGGGCTCTTGAGCAGACACCAACACGGCATCAACCATTTTTCTGTGCGATGCTTAGTTTTCGCAGGAGCGATTCGGCCTGCGTTTCTGCGAAACGAATGCCAAATGACCAAAATGTAAACGTATATTTCCCAGAACACAAGTAAACTTTAATATAGCATATGTTCCATATGTCGCGTTGTTAGTCAAAAAGAAACAAAAATGTTGACTCGTATGTGTTCATCTGTTTCTCAATACCTTCAAAATCAAATATTTTGTTCTTCGGGAAGCAAATATATCGGTATAGCATTCCCAAGAGATATATGTAGAGAGGGTGGTTTTGGAAATGCTGTACCAATTGCTTCTGCAAAAACTACGCATCGCAAAGAGAAAAAAAAATGTTATTGCTTTAGCGGTTTGCTGCAAAAGGGCCTATATGGAAAATTATTAGCGTTCCGTATAATTGAGCGATTACTTACGTTTCGGTAATACAATTTTTAATTAATAATTTTAAAGTTATTGTTTCAATTAGATACTTCTTACGCATCACCGAAATATCCTAAATCCACCCACGTAACAAGAATATAAGGCACGCGCAGCAGTTTATGGCGTTCCGAATAATGCATAATTTGTACGTATTTCGAGGTTCCGTTCTGTTATCGGAGTGCACCTCCGCACAGAAATCCCGCTCCTCGCGTTCAAAAGACGCCACGTACGTGCGCAGCACGCAACACATTGCACGTAAAAGAGGCAAGAGAAGCTGGGATTGTAGCCAAGGCTTCAAGCACCAGAGCATGAGATCTCGGTTTTGAGACGTTCGTCCGCTGAACGAGAGCTCGCGCAAAAAAGGGGTGTCTTAAAGCATAGTATTCTTTATACTCACAAAGCCTGGCAGTTCGACGACGGAGCCATAAAGTACCCGGTCGCAGATTTGGAGAGCGAGGATCTGGTAGCAAAGAGCATTTCTCGAGGAGCCTGGTCTTCAGCGCTCAGCCTTTGCAGCGGCGAGGACCCGAAACATGGTTTTCAAACCCGACGAGAAAAGAATCGGTAGCGCGAGGAACGCGCGGAGCACGAGCGTACATTCTGTCGTACGGGAGAAGTGTGTATCGGCGTCTCGCCGCAGCGGGGCGCCCGTCAAGTGGTTCTCCTCTCATTCGTTGTCTGTCACCTACCTTTCCAATATCGGCGGCCGCGTCTCGGGGCGATCTGCCAGGTTTTGTCAGTACAGAGGAGGCTATGCTCAAAGCCAACAGAGCGGGCAAGCTCGCGCTTGTAGCTTTAATTGGCTGTAGTCTCAGCTTAAGGGTGAAGATGTTTTGGTGGCGCCCTCCTATGGTTCCCTCTCGTGACGTCATTACCTTGTGTACACCAAGTTTGATGATGTTTAGAATGAGGACGGTGTAAGCTTGACATCATCGCGGTCTGAATCTAACACTGACAACACCGTCCAAATTGATGTTTTTACATTTCTCTTATTTCCGTCGATGAGAACTCCTTTGGTTACATATTAGTCAGCATTCGGCCAATAGTGGAAGGCCGGCCACAGCGACGCTTTCGATCGCGAACGTCGCAACACCACATGAGGTGTTCCTTTTCGACGTCGGTGTCATTGTACGAAGACGCACCTTTACTTGCGATGCGTGGCGGGGGACGCACTCCGCAAGTTTTGATCACGTGGGGCGGGATTGCTGTCGTAAAGATTGGCTCCGACAAGAAAGCGAACCCCAGAAACGCGTCCAAATTATTTTTGTTTTATTTGGAACACCCTAAAATGCGTCGCCTGCTTTATATTATTGTAACATGTGTGGACTTAGTAGTTTTTGATGATTTGCAGTAATGTTTTTAATTAGAACGGCGCGTTTGAAAAAATAACTAAAAATTAATTAATACAAAGTAATTATTTAGCCAAATATACTAAACGCTGATTATTTTTCATAGCGCGCCCTTTGGCACAAGTCACTACGGCATTAATCTTTTTTCTGTGCAATGCGTAAATTTTGTAGGAGCGATTTGGCCGGCGTTTCCAAAATCACCTTGCATACGTAAGAGGTGTTTCAGCGAAGGCTTTAAGAAAATTGGAAACGACCACACAAAGTGTGGTCGTTTCCAATTTTGTTTGGTGGAAAGGTTTGTGCGAGATTTTGCACATGTTGAAGAGGTACACAGAGACGCGCTTTTCTTGGCTGAAACACTCTTTAAGAACGGCAACGCCATTACCACGCCTGCGGTGGAAGAAGCGAAAGTACATAATACGCGAGCTGTTCTGCAGAGTCGCGGAAAGCAGCACACGAGAACAGAACCTGGGCGGCAGCAGTGAGGAGGCGAGGAAGCGCGTCCGCCAGCGGGACGACGTTGGTATTCAGCTCCGGCGGCTTCCGGATTGGGGCGGGGGGGGGGGGGGGGGTGGGTTACATGGATATACACCGAATCATCTTTACAAACAAACCGGAGTGCCCCTAGCGGACGCTACCGGCACCACGCATGCGCGATGGGGGTGTGGGCAGGAAGCTCACAGTCGCCCATAAACGAACCATTGGAATGGGACGTTGCCGGCGTCGCTGTGAGTTCGTGCGCTCTTTTTCGCGTTGGAATTGTTGATTCTACATCTTCCTGGCAATGCCTGAGTACTTGAGCGGCCTCAGCGAAAATAACGAGACTCGTAACACCGCCCTTGCCGTGAATAATGCAACATGCGGCGATTCATTCCACGTGAACGCCGCAGAATGGACGATAAAGCCTGACTCACATGGTGAGGTTCTGCTGGCTATTTTCAGTCATGACGTCGCTCGGGCTGCAAAAACCTGAACCGTAACTGAGATGTCGACGTCGATACTGAAAATCGCAAGCAGAATCGGACGGAGTGAATCAGGCACAGCAAGTCGGTGATGGCCACTAGTAACAATTATCAACATCTCCGTTTATTTTCTGATTGCACCGAGCCTACTTACCCGAAGCCACCTTAAAACTTAAATGTCCTTTGAGGTCTGTACTTATCGCAATTACCGGGTCAACGTTTGGTCTACGGGCCGCTGTCGTTTGAACGACAAGACAACAGCTCGAACAACAGCAAGGTTGGACGACAAGCAGAAACGTTTGAGAGAGCAGACAACAGCCCGAACGATGAGGCGGCAGTTTAACCGTGATGAAGCATTGAACGTAGTCCGCAGGTGGTCCGCGCAACTTGACGGTTTTCCCGCGTTCATGTTGGAACACAATAAATGAATCTGACGACCGCAAGTATCGGCGAATTCAATCCAACGTGCTTTCCGCCCAAGCAATCGTGGTCCGACGGTGTCTGTTTCTCCTTTTTAACGGCCCCTGTTCACGTTCTGGACGAACCGAGCAGGCAGAAAACGCATGAAAACTGACCTTCAAACCTTTCCCGACTCTTTTGGTAAAGCAACAGTCGCGGCGTTTTGACGAGAAGGCAAGTTTTTGTCCGGTTTCTTCCGAAGTAACACAGTAATGCACGTGCCCTATGGCCGCTTCCGCCCACAGCCCCAGACCGGAAGTGCGCCCGACGCGCCACCACCGCGCTATGACGTAACAGAGATGAGTTCGTGTATAGCAGGGTACCGTAGGGTACACATCGCGACACTGTTAGCGCGAACACGACATACGCGCCTTTTCGCGTTTTATTTGGAATGAGTATTAGTGGGCACACAATTTTACCCCTTATAATAAAGCCCTGAATGAGCTCTTTCTATAACAATAATATCTTTGATGACAACCTTTCGGTTCTAAGAGAAAAACACAAAAAACTGGCGATCGCTTGTTCGCGCTAACAGTGTTGCGCTCTGTACATGGATATAGCAGAAACGATTAGGAGGCGGAAAGCACTCTCCCCACGATCACGTGGGTGTTTGGGAACAGCGGCTGCCTACAGGGGGGGAAAGTGAAGGGGGGTGGGAAGGGAAGGGGCGGAGATAAGAGCCTTTCCGCAGTTGGCGTGTATCTGTGAGGAACGACGGGGTGAGGGAGAGCACTGTCTCTGCAGTAGAGTGGGATTTTGCGTTTGCACATATGCATTCTTTTTTTTTTTGCCAGAATTTTATAGCTATTTCTGTAAAATTCCTAAGAATAGGGTGGTTGAGAAAAAGAAAGAACTCTTTCTGGGAACAAACTGTCAGCCGCGGCGGACGCCAGCGATTGAAATAAACATACTAATTAGTTAAACAATTAACTAAAAATTTACATTTTAACTTTTTACTTGGTGAAAATGAACATACAGTTCAAACAAAATGCTTTCTTAGCATTATCAAAAACCACTAAAGCAACTCATTTTAGAACGATATATGACTGGGTCAACATTTGCGATATGATTAAAATAGTGCAAACTTGACAAGGACAAAAAAAATGCACACGTACGATAGGACTGGCGCTGACTTCCAGCTCAGTTTATTGCACCATCCATCCAAGCAATATATACCATCGCCTGCCGACATAAGGAAAACAAAAATAGTTATGCATTAAAATGACATGTCTACTACGCGCCTATCTTCAGATAAAACCACCCGCTTTTTGATAAAAAACGCCTATATAATTTCCTTTCTGCCTTGTCCTTTGCTCTGTTCAGGAACTTCCTCAAATTCAAAAGCGGTTTATACCCACATCGTTTAACGTGCTCAGCAAGATGACCACCCAAATTACTTCGAACCGACAAATTATGCTCGCGCGCTTTCTCATTAAAACACCGACCCGTTTGTTCAATGTGAACAACCCCACTTGTGCAGTTAATGTACATGAAGGCATGTTTTGTACATGAAGGCATGTTTTAATTATGCGATACCTTGTGCATATAAGGCACAACTTGCACTCTTTTTTTATTGATCACTTTTAGAGTACGTTTTTTTTATTCTGTGATCCTTTAAGTTTCTGTAATAGGCTCTCGCAAACACTTGATAGTAGCATGTTAGGGTGCCTCGCAGATTTTAACATCCTTAACTGGAGATCGAAGCCGGTTGGTATTTTGTGCTCACAACTTTTTGTGAGGGCCGCCGGTAAGCAAATTGTAGCTATTTCTTTTTTTTATAAGCTTGGAGTGGGCACTTTCAAATGACAAGACTTTTTTTTGGATTCCGCGTTGTACATCCAGCACAAGTGCTGCCTAGAGAAATCAAGCTGCAAATCTAAACACTGAATGCGATTCTGGTTTGCAATTTCGCAAGTGAACTTTAAACCTTTCGAGTGAACATTAAAAATGTCGATAATTTTTGAAGCAACATCAACTTAATTTGTCCCAGTCTAATCTCCTAAAACAGCTAGAAAATCGTAAACGTATCGGTAAACCTTAAGCACATGTACATCTTCAAGATACCCAGATATACGTTTGTCCAATTCGCCCAGATAAATATTGAAAAACATTGGGGCGACAGAGGACCAAATACATATACCATTTTTTTTGTATAAAGACCAGGTCCTTAAGGCTGGCAGATGTCGACTTAACATAAAATTACAGGCTAGAAAGTTCTCACAGTTGATGACAGCCAAATTTTGGAACTTGGCCCATCCGGATACCTCGATCTTGTCCCTTACAGCATTGAAGAGTCCATCATGTGGCACTGAATAATACGAATCTTCTACATCACTAAGAAGGCTGATCTGGCAGTTATAAGTCCGTCCTTGATGTCGTGTACTCTCTCCACTAAGTTTTTTTTTTTTTTTTTTTTTACAAGAAAAAATTATTATTATCTGCCAACGTGTTTCGTTGATGCTGTAAATACCAACCCACTTGGACTTGCCACGAATTCTTCTCTGATACTATTACTCGTAGAGGGCACTCTGGTTTGTTAGTTTTTCCGGAAAAGAACACTTTCAAAACACCACTTTCCGCTTTGTTAAGAGCTTGTCATGTTCGCGCTATTTGAATCATGTCTAATGCGAACCAACTAGCCCCATCAAAAGTGGTGTTCAAAAACTTATGACGCTTCAAAAAAAAAAAAAAAACGCTCAATTTGAACGTGTTTCTAGGTTTCGGTTCCCTACTATCGGAGCGCATCTCTGCGCCAGCGGTCCTGCTCCCAGGTGCCCAAGAAGCAGCAAGATGCCGGCGCTAAAAGGGCGTACCAGCGTGTGCGTCGTTTACTCACTGGTTTGGTGATCAGCTCACTTTCGGATGGCTTGCTGAACGCAAAAGCGCTGCGAATGCCTAGTAGAGGCAAGCGACGAGCAGGATAATTGCCATAAGTAATAGTTTTTACGAAATATATGAACAATGACTACCTGCGAGCAAGCTCGCAAACTAGTGTGCAGATGTCGAACACGTGGTGTAGAACATAGGAAATGCACGGCTGCCGTCTGGGCTACAGTTTTTAATTTTTACGAGCTCCGAGTTCAGCTTCAAAAAAATAGACACAACTTTTTTGGGAAACGACGTTCCCGTGCCCAGTTTCAGGTACGTATACGATTATAATTCGAATTTTGCCAGACTTGTCAAATGTGCCGGTCCTTACGCCCCCCCCCCCCCCCCCCCTGTGCATATTTGTAAGGAAATGCATGTTTAGTACTACCTCTAGCATTGCAATAAGACCGAGGTAGACATTTCTTGCTACAATTATCAGGTCATCGGATCGCGTTGCTCCCGTGTATTTCAGTACCAGCATATGAGCTTCCAAAGTTTGTTTTAATCCAGAATTTACATTTGCATGTACTTTCCCTAGTAGTTCTCACATCCCTGGTTTTAAGTGAACATAGTTTGAAGACTCCTCTTGCACATTGCAAACAACAAATAATGGAACAATGTCTTCCTTGTTTTTTTCTTTTTTTCTTTTGGGGGTGTGCGATTTTGTAAGATAAAACCCCCTTGCCTCTTGATTGTTTTCAACGAGAATAAACATAAAACCGCAAATTTAGGTTTGCCAATAAAGCGAGTGCACCTTTTTATTCGTAACGTGGCACTGATGGGCTTGAACTTAACTGGGATGTTAAAAAGGGAGAACTTTCTCATGTATTGCAAGACAATGACTCACGGGAGTCCTGCAAAATTTGGTAAGGAGATAAAACAGATGCGATCGCCATGTATTACCTGTCTTTAGTCATCATAATAAACTTTCAAAGAGCAAAAACAAAGGCAGTATAATAAATTGACCACAACCACTTTCAGGCGTGATCTGGTCTCTGTTTTCAATTCCGCCCACGCTTTCAAATATCTTTATTTTTCTGTTCTTTCGTCTCGTTTTTGCGTTCTTTTTTTTTTAGTATTTCCCAAAATTTGGTTTCATCAAACTTTATAGCCCTCGGCCTGCACGCTGTTTCCAGCTTGGCGGACCGTGGGCAGGCGCGTGTTGTAAACAAGCTCAAGACACCGGGGAAGCCGGAGGGAAACTTTCACAACAAGACAAAAGCTCCAATGTTGCGTTCAGCCTTCCTTTATCTTTACAGAAAGAAAAAAACACAAAATAAACTTAAGTACAAAACATAACGAGCAACGAAGAATGGATTGACGGTGTGCGCAGTCTCATCTCTTTCGGTTTCTTCGAAGTTTAAAGTAACATTAAAAAACGCTCTCGTATCTCGTTGTGGCTGAAGAAGGGTTAAGTCCGGGGTTCCGAACCGCCAAGTTTCTTTAAAGGTGTGTTTCAACTCCGTGTCGTTTTTTTTTTCTTGTTTTTGTTTCTAAATTTGCTTTTGTTTTTGAATTCTATTATCCTCTTTCTCGACGTGGAGAGGAAACAGATCGCCAGATGTCGTTTTTCTGCTTCCAGGTGCATACTGATGTGTTTGTTGGGGCTAGAGATTGAGGCGGAATCCAGCAGTTTTGAAATTGCATTCTTCCCATCAGTGTATCTTATTTGTACTTAAAAAAATCTTTTTAGATTAAAAAAATACATTAGTTTCTTTATCCGTCAGGGTAAAGGAGGTTCAGATGAGGCCAAACTGCTTCTTTTTTTCACAATGCAAAGGTTTCTATTCTTTTACTTTCCAATTTTGAAATTCAATTTTTTCGACCCCGAGGTACAATTCATTGCTTACATGCAGCAGGAAGCTACCTTTACATTAAAGGGAAGCTGAAGAATATTTTGAACCTGGGAAAACTGAGAAAGCTTAAATGTAGGAACCTTAAAGACTACATCCAAAAATGTTATTTCAATTTTCGTAGTAGCAGCGATTAAATCGCTAATTTAACTTTCGCCAAAACTTCGCCCGCGGCTGCGTGCCGAGCGCAGGAGAGCCGAAAGGCGGAGTGATATACTAGTGAAAGTGACGTCATCGACCCCGTCGATGACGTCACTAAGCTGTCTCTGAGATCCGGACTATGACGTAATGATGCCTTTAGCATATAACAGGCGTTAGAGAGGTTCGTGGCATGCCGTGCGACAATATTGGCACACTTTTATTTAAATGTAAAAGTGGTTCCCGTTAACTTGAACCTAATTAGACTGGGGTAATATTATTCACGGGACAAAAACTACAAAAGACCGATCCGAACTCAGTTCTCTTAAAAACAGGTTCAGCTTCTTTTTAAGCCAGAATTCTTTAGTATTATTACAAAAAAAAAAAACATTTTACAGCAAAATAATTGGAGACTTGTGGATACAAGTAAACATCACTATTTGTTTTAGCTCGCGTATATTTATTAAGTGGCAACTAAGCAGGGTAACGTCAATGTAATTATTTTACCCTATGGCAGATGACTACTGGTGTCGGGATTTTTTTATGATAACCTTCTGAGTTTCATAGATCTGATGCTGTTTTACGTATTTCTCGGATCTTGTGGACAAAATGGTGACAAACCTCTAACTCTGAGCAGAAGATACTTGATGATGTTGCAGGGTGTGTGTTGAATTGATAATCCGCACTGGAATTTCGCCCTCATCCCAAGGGCACACACGAAATCTTTAAAATTCAGAAAGAAAGGTAAACAGTCCAGTATAGGTTTCAGTAACCAACAGATGATAAGCTTCTGACTCAATAGTCTTAAGTGTTAGTTTGCTTTTATAGTCAGTGTCTTGATAAGCCGCGGATACCGATAATTTTGTGTAATTTGTTTCCTCCCTGTTTGTATGGATTATTTAATAATCCCTACAAACAGGGACGACACAAATTTTAACTGGTTCCACTTTTGCGATTAGAACCAATAAAGTGCGAAATATCCTGGCAGTTAAAGCTTCGTCAATTTGGATTTATCCGGGAAAAAATGCCGTTAAATCTAACATCGATAAGCAGTTATTCTGGGCTACTTGATTTTAGTCTGTATAAAGTGCGTGTTTAGCAGTCATATGGACAATTTTCTTCAGCATCCCTTTGAAGCTCTGAGAATGTGAGAATGGCTCGTCGTAAACGTTAATATAGAACAAAAGATTTATGTTGCTTCATTTCTGGGCCACGACAGAAGGTAATCTAAGCAAGTGCATTGTGCAAGCCACTGTTCACATCAGGGGCGTTCTAGATGAACTACGAGGAAGTGTATTCATGCAAGAACGAACTATACTCACAAAATAAGCGAAACTTTTAATATAGGTCTTTAATTTTCCCGACATCTTGTACGCGCCGCCATCTTAGTTTTTTTTTTGGTTTTTTTTTCATGCAGAGCGGACGCACTGGGCGATTGTTACGTATAGAAAATTAGGCTTCCTCTGATTTATGTACGGTTTCGGGAAGCTCAAGCGACAGCGTTTTGCTCTCTCGCCATCTGTTATAACATTTATGGACGAGACGAAACCCGTTTCTTGAGAATTCAGCTGTGCTGGGTAAAGTACATCTAAAAATTACTTGAAGTAAAGTACAAAGATGATAAGAGGTTATGCACTCCAAGTAAAGTAGTAAGTACACTGGGCGCAGTGTACTTGAGGTAAAGTACTATGAATACAATGCGCTTCGCATAAATAAAAAGCGCAAAAGACAACGACAAGAGGAAGACTACACAGGACAAGTGCTTACTCACAACTAATGTTTTAATTCGGACGACGAGGAAGACGAAGACTTAAAAAACCTGAACGTCAGAAGCTACAAATAGTTTTGAGAAAGAAGCAAAAGGATCTGAAAAGACTGAGAATTAAAGAAAGGTAAAAAATAAAGTTAGTAAATACAAAAGGAAATGGTTGGCGTGATTAAAGTAACAGTAAGAAAAAATTAAATACAGGAAGAGAAAGAGAAACGTAAACCAAATTTAAGAAAAATTAAAGAAAATATTTCCTGTACTCTAATTCTAATTCTGAAAGAGCAGGGTGTGAGCCCCGCCGCTTCCGCGAGCACATTTACCGTGGAGGAATGTCCTCTCCTAATAATTTTAACATCCTCCCTTGTGCTCGCCGAGTGAGAACTAGCAAGAGTTCGAAATGCTGAGGGAATGCCACTCCCGGTATAAACGGAGCAATGCATCGCCTCCTCGCGTTTCTGATTGGAGTAGAATATCCTCCCATTGTTTCTTTAGAGTTGATAACGCATCACTTTGTGGTACAAATTTAGCAAGACCGAATTTGGGAAATGTAGTTTGAAGTCGGGAGTTTTACTTTCCGCGGGAAGGACCCGAAAAATACTTTAAGTAATCTACAAGTACATTTCATTTCATTTCATTTCATTTATTTAGCCTCAGGGCATAAATCATTACATGGGATGTGCATAGTAAAAATAATGGTAAAAAGCATTGCAATTTGAATAAGGGATGCCAACTTTATGTTGATGATCGACCCTTGATGAAACATAGAAAGGAAGTTCAAAAAGCCTTTCTCGCAGTGTAACATTAGTGTAATAAATTTTGTGAAATAGGCTTAACCGAGCGATTTTTCTGCGTACTGAGAGATGTGGGAGTGAAAGATTAGCCTTCATTAACGATATACTTGCGGTTTGATGATAGTTAGAGCAAATGAAACGTACTGATCTGTTTTGTATGGCTTAAAGCGATGCAATTAGTGAAGATTGACCAGGGTCCCAAATAGATGATGCATACTCTAGCTTTGGTCGTACGAGTGTTTTGTACAGTATCACCTTTAATGATTGGGGTGCCAATGAGAAGTTTCTTTTCAAGTATCCCAGCATGCGATTTGCATTGTTAGTTACGTTATCTATGTGACGTTTCCATGTTAGATAAGACGTGATATGTACACCAAGGTACTTATACTCCAAGACCGACTGTAATGGAATTCCTTCAATATTATAATCTGCAGGTACCGCTGTACATCAGGATATGCGCATAGATATTAGTTGAGTTTAATTGCATTGACCATGATTCGCACCAAAGTGACACTGCATTAATATCATCTTGTAACTGTCTTGATTCAAGGTTATTGGTTACTTCGCTGTACAGGATGCAGTCATCAGCGAATAGTGAAATATGGGATGAAACATTAGATGGTAAGTCATTGATATAGATTAAAAATAGCAAAGGGCCTAAGACTGAACCCCTGTGGTACTCCTGAAGTGACAGACACTATAGTGGAACTAGAGCCATTGATGGTAACCAGTTGTTTGCGATTAGTCAAGAAAGAATGTATCCAGGTGAGAACTTTAGGGTCGATATTTAGTTTACTGAGTTTTAACAGAAGTAGTTTGTGAGACACTTTATCAAACGCTTTTGAAAAACCTAAGAAGATGCAATCTATACTTGGAGGTCAAGTATAGAATGAAGGTCATGTGTGAACGATGCAAGTTGCGTTTCTCACGAGAACGATTTCCGAAAACCATGTTGAAATGAACAAAAAAAAAGCAGTTTGATTCTAAGAAATTTACTAAATTGGAATAGATTATATGCTCAAGAATTTTGCATGGGACACTGGTCAATGAAATAGGGCGAAAGTTTAGAGGACTATGTTTATCACCTCCCTTGTGAACAGGAACCACCCTGGCGACCTTCCAATCATCAGGTAAAACACCGAACTGTAGGGATTGAGTAAATATAGCAGAGAGCAAAATTGGCGTATACATCTTCATGTTTTTTAGGAACTTTCTATTAATATCGTCGATTCCTGCTGATGATGAAAGTTTAAGGGAATCTATTTTTTTAACAATGCCCTCAGGATCAACCGCTAGCGGAAACATCGGCAGGTATGATATGCAATCAGAAGTAGGAGAACTTGAAGGAACCGAGAAACAACTTACAAATACATCATTGAGAATATTAGCGCAATCCACACTAGTCATGAGACTACCATCATCGGCCTTCAATGACACTGAAGTTTTACTATTTCCTTTCGTGACATTCCAAAACTGTTTAGCATTATTTATTAACATGGACGGTAAGGTGCAGTGAAAAAATATATTTTTGGCTTGATCTACAGCAGTTTTGTATGAATCAGCAGCAGTGTAATAAGCGACCCATCGTCGACCAGTCAAATCTTTTTTTTTGCAGCACGAAATAAGCACTTTTTCTTGTTGCGCAATCTATTGAGCGCTCTATTAACCCATGGCGCGTCTGAATTGGAATACACCTTTCTCAGAGGGATATACAAATTTAAAAGTCGATCAAGTTTCATCTTGAATAAGTTCCAATTATCATTAAACGAACGCTCATGAAAGCAGGGTAAAAAAGTTTCCATAAAAGTGCACAGGTCCCTTTTAACTGCCTCAAAGTCAGTCTTGTACACGTTACTAAAACAAAGTAATCGATTACAATTACTATTACTCTTGGCTAAAAAGTATTCGATTAGATTACTTGATTACTCGACGGCAAAAGTTATTGGACATTACTTAAAGAAGTAACCGTTACTTTTCCGATTACTTTATTTTGTGAAGACACATCTTTAGCGCTCATAACAATGAACTACTTCCAACCTATATTTCACATTTGCACAAGTATTGAAGAAGAAAAACTGGTTCCCTCTTCGTGGTCGTTGCACCTTCACAATGCGGACACAAGCATAGAATTCGTTTGAAGATGTTTAATGATTTGGGCGTTCGCCAGTGTGTGTGTGTGTGGGGGGGGGGGGGGGAGGGGGGGGGCGGAGGGGGTTCTAGATCTTGTTAAGCTTGAGCAAGAGTTTCGCTCAAAGTTTGCGTTGCTCATTTTATTTTTCACATGTGTATGAGCTCGCATGATTTACAAAAGAGCAGCAGCTCCAGGATTTGAAACGGATCATGTGTAGTATCCATTAGCGGAAGAGATCGCCCCGACCAATTCTCAACTCGAAACATTGCTTGTCACAAAGACCACATAGGGGAAATGGGGAAATATTTCAACTGCTTTTGTTATATTTTGCATCCGCTTTAGGCATTCTTCGGTTCTGGTTCTCCTACGGGCTGCGAGTAGGTACCCTAAGGACGCGTTTTTTTATTTCTGTGTGTGTGTGCGTGAAGGGGCTAGTTTGAACGAAGGACTTACAAAGCTACATTCTGCTCCCTCAAACTTCGCCCTGAATGGCCTTTGGCACGCACTATGGCTTTCCTGGGGCTTCCCACTCCCAGTCCCTGCTCGAAAAAACAACAAAACGGACATTCCACAGAAACTGTACATAGAAAGGGATTGACCTCGTTTCCTTCAGCTCCGCAAAAATCTTTCTTTTTTCCGTTCGAAAAAAAAAAAGTTTTATTTTTGTCTTTTCAGAAAAAAAAGGCGTGTGCCGGGGGGGGGGGGGGGTCCCATGGAAAAATAGTAACGGTTACAAGCAATTTTATTACTTCAAAAAGTAATCAGATTTCCCTTGTGATTACTGCCTAATAAAAGTAATCAACTGATTACAAAATTACTCCAAAAAGTAATCGATTACAAGTAATTTGATTATTTGTAATGCGTACGGTACAACTTTGCTCAAAGTTAGCTTTACCGTAGTCTCGTACACGTGTGAAGGTTTTTGGTACAGCCACCGACGGCATTTTTATATCAAAATGTAGTAGGCAATGACCACTTAGACCCGGTAAATGTAATATGGACGAGACTAACTTCGGGCATGTTGTTAGGATAAGGTCTAGTATATTTGCTGATGATCTGGTAGTGCGGGTAGGTTTTGGTTACCAATTGCGAAAGACTATAATCAGAACATAAATCTACAAAATTATTGCTTTCCAAAGAAAATGGCTGAGCAACTGGGGAAATTCCAGACCACACAATGGTAGGAAAATTAAAATCACCCATATGAATGATGGGCGAAGTAGGGAAGTGAGTGATTATCTTATTCAGTTAGTCATGTAAATATTCACAAAAAAAGTTGTTACCCAGAGAACGTGGTTCAAGTGAAGTACACGTTTTCCAAACTTACTTGAAGTACTTACAAACACTATTTTAGATATGTATTGAGGTAACTGGCAAAACTACCTTTGAACAGAAGGATGGCTAAAAGTGTCGTTGCTCTGAAGCGTTGATTACTTACTAGTGCCATCTATGAGCGGAGACATGCACGCTCTCCAGTCGTGGAAGTTCTCGCATCGCACGTGAGGGTCGAAGTTCTTCCTCAGTTTTATGCAAACGTCTACATGGGAATAATAAACAAATAAACATCCGAAAGTATTCATGAATTGATTTTAAGCCTTAAATGTTCTTCAGGCAACGGTAACGCTTGTGCCGTGTAAAGTGTCTCCTACACCCCGTTAGTAAACGGTTAGTAAACATGGAGACGGAGACGCACGCTGAAGGTTACGGCTCATTCACGACGCTGGAGTGGTTGATTGATGTCATAAAAGAACAACGAACTTGATGACGTTGCGCTTTTGACGCTGCTTTATTGTCAACATCGACTCCCAATGTTGACTGGGCTCTGAGAAATGATAAAACTAGAATATGGAAATATTGCTGTAGAGACTGACAGCTTAATACACGCAGGAAGTGTCGACTACCGAGCAGCTAATTATCGCTTCGCAGGATATAAAATTAATGTAAATAGTTTATGAAAAAACCGAAGATCAAATTACGAAGCTTGGACATACAGCGGAGCGCAAGCTTGTCTGCTTCCTGCGCTGGGGTTGCGTTAGAGTTTCAACGCGAAGCTCTAATTGGCCTCGTTTAGAAGGATAGTGGGTAGACCTAAAGACTGGCTTAAGCGAGTCTAAACTGCGAGGCCATTAACTTCAGCGCTAACCAAAACACTTTTATTCCGCAGGATTGTTCATCAAAATCGACTGCCCCAACAACCGAAACGGCTAAAACGGGCAAGCCTGCAAGATCAGGACTGGTCAGTACAATCAACGGCCACAACAATCGAAACGGCTGAAAACGTAAATGACCACGAGTTATGATAAAATCCCTTCCGACAGCGCAACTACAAAAAAAAAAAAACCAAGCACCACCTACACCGTGCAAGACGAAGAAGCGGTTCTGAACTGTGAGGCCATTACCTTCACGGCTGACCAAAACATTGTGATTCCGCAAGATCAGTGATCAAGATCGAACGCCACAACAACCGAAGCTGCTCGAAAAGGTAGACCTACAAGATCGGGACCAGTCAGCACAATCAACCGCTACAACAGCCGAAGCGGCTGAAAAGGGCAAGACCACGAGTTCCGGTTAAACCAATTGCGACTGCGCAACTACAAAAGACCGAGCACCACCAACTCCGCTCCAGACGAAGGAGCGATTCTGAACTACGAAGCCGTTATCTTCAGCGCTAACCAAACAAATTGTTATTCCGCAAGATCAGTCATCGAAATCGACCACCAAAACACCCGAAGCGGCTGAAAAGGGCTAGAGCACGTGTTCCGGTGAAACCTTATCCTACTGCGCAACTACAAAATACCAGTCTTGTACACGTTACTAAAAAAAGTAATCGATTATAATTACTATTACTCTTGGCTAAAAAGTATTTGATTAGATTACTTGATTACTCGACGGCAAAAGTAATTGGACATTACTTAAAGAAGTAACCGTTACTTTTCCGATTACTTTATTGTGTGAAGACACACCTTCAGCGCTCGTAACAATGAACTAGTTCCAACCTATATTTCACATTTGCACAAGTATTGAAGAAGAAAAACTGGTTCCCTCTTCGTGGTCGTTGCACCTTCACAATGCGGACACAAGCATAGAATTCGTTTGAAGATGTTTAATGATTTGGGCATTCGCCAGTGTGTGTGTGGGGGGGGGAGGGGGGGGGGGCGGAGGGGGTTCTAATCTTGTTAAGCTTGAGCAAAGGTTTCGCTCAAAGTTTGCGTTGCTCATTTTATTATTCACATGTGGATGAGCTCGCATGTTATACAAAAGAGCAGCAGCTCCAGGATTTGAAACGGATCATGTGTAGTATCCATTAGCGGAAGAGATCGCCCCGACCACTTCTCAACTCGAAACATTGCTTGTCACAAAGACCACGTAGGGGAAATGGGGAAATATTTCAACTGCCTTTGTTATATTTTGCATCCGCTTTAGGCATTCTTCGGTTCTGGTTCTCCTACGGGCTGCGGGTAGGTACCTTAAGGAGGATTTATTTTATTTCTGTGTGTGTGTGCGTGAAGGGGCTAGTTTGAACGAAGGACTTACAAAGCTACATTCTGCTCCCTCAAACTTCGCCCTGAATGGCCTTTGGCACGCACTGTGGGTTCCCTGGGGCTTCCCACTCCCAGTCCCAGCTCGAAAAAACAACAACAAAACGGACATTCCACAGAAACTGTACATAGAAAGGGATTGACCTCGTTTCCTACAACTCCGCAAAAATCGTTCTTTTTTCCGTACGAAAAAAAAAGAAAAAGTTTTATTTTTGTTTTTTCAGAAATAAAAGGCGTGTGCCGGGGGGGGGGGGGGCGGGGGTCCCATGGAAAAATAGTAACGGTTACAAGTAATTTTATTACTTCAAAAAGTAATCAGATTACTCTTGTGATTACTGCCTAATAAAAGTAATCAACTGATTACAAAATCACTCCAAAAAGTAATCGATTACAAGTAATTTGATTACTTGTAATGCGTACGGTACAAGTCTGCAAAATACCAAGCACTACCGCCGCCGCGCCAAATGAAGGAGACTTTTTAAACTGCGGGGCCATTATCTACCCCACTATCCTAAAACATCGTCATTTCCCAGGTGCGTGTTGCGTATCGTACACACGTTTCTTTCTAAAAGCAGTCCGAGTGTCTCCTGTCGTGGAATTTTGTTGCATTACTCTTTTGTAGTATCCCGTAGTTTGACATGCCCACTCACGTGGAGCTTGTTGCCGAAATTAAATCGCTTCGCGAGGAAGTGGCTCGCGGAAATTTGCGCATTTGTAGTCGAGGTGAAAAAAGAATTGAAAGAGATTAATGCGAATAGTTTCTCTTCCCTGTCCACCGAGTTTACAGTTGTACAGCAAAGCATGACGTTTATGAATGAGACGTCTGAAGAACTCAAACAGAAATGTGAAAGTGCACCTAAAGATGACACAGAGTTAAGGAAACGCAACGTGGAATTAGCAAAGGCCAGTGAACAAATAACATAACTAGTTGCTTCGTTGGATCAGTACTCTCAACATAAGAACTTAGAAATCCGAGGTTTGAGGAACAATCAGAATGAGAATCTGATTACGCTTCAAAGCATCATGGGGAATAAGGTGGACTGCCCATCACTAGGCAAGACACTGACATAGCGCATCGAGTACCTAGCCCAAGTAGTCAGAGGGAACAAAACGTCATCATACGTTTTGTAGTACGAGATCACAGGAACGACTTTCAGAAGAAAATGCGCCAAACAAGACTGACGACAAAATCTCCGTGCTAAGTACCAACGTCAGATTTTTTTCAATGATAACCTCAGTCCAATAAAAAAAGCTTCTTTTCAGATGCACTGACACTAGAAAAATAAAAATAGTGGCAGTCCCTCTGAGCTGAGAACTGCGTTATTAAGGCAAGACAAACAAATACAAGTCCGGTGTTCAAGATTGTGGCCCATCTTGACCTAAAAGTGTTTGTGTAAAGATTCACCATTCCCTTAAGTAGGTGTATTTTTCTTTCAAACCGCAAGAAATCTTTCTTTGATCGCACCACATTTAGTCACCTCACATGTCCGTGATTCGCGAACGTATCAGTTTTCACAAGAGAAACCTCCGTAGTCTTTTCCACGACCTTCATTCCCTGATTATCACGCTAAAACATGAGTTTCATTTCAAAGGGTTATCAGAAACATGTACGATTATTTCAGATTGCCCTTTTAACATCCCAGGTAGTCAAGCCTTATTCAATCATAGACATCAATCACAAGCAAACAGATTAGCTAAACTTGTTAGATCTCTCGGGGGGAGTTGCACTTTATATTAAAGATCATGTCGCGTTTAACGTTAGGAGTGACATCATATTCCAACTTGCCTATACGAATCATTGTTTATCGCAATTCCTCCTTCCATCAATTCAGTCGCCCCTATTCCGGACAAGCACTGCAACACTTTAATTTGCGTAATTTACCGTCCTCCTGAAAATAATTCAAATATTTTTTATGCAAATTGATAAGACACTCGAAGGCTACTCTGCCTAAAACACAAACGCTTTTCTTATGTGATATATTAGCATCGAGCCATTAAGTAGCACTTCAATGGAATACTCATATCCAAGAATGCTTGCCAACCAAAGATTACATCAATTACTGACCATTTTCGCTCGAATTAATTATACATATTAAAGCACATTGGATCATATAATAACCAACCACGATAGCTCCGACCTTACCATAGGTACCATTGCCGGAGACATAACTGATCATGACCCTATTTTTCTAGTTGCCAGTGCGAAAGGAAAGTTAAATTTTAAATTAAATGAATCCAAGTCTTACGACTTTGCGCTATTAATTAAGTTGTCAGATTATGCAAACTTGCCAAATGTATATGACGAAACCGCAACAGAATAAAGATTCGATTACTTAAAACAAGCTAACAACATGCATTCATTTTGGCACAACTATTAAAACACTCGTACGGCGGGAAACAAAAAAAAAATAGCCATAGGTGTCTAACGGACTACAAAAATCAATTAATCACAGAAACAATATGTACAAAACGCTTTAGCATAATTCTTCGAAATGAACGCCTCAATCGAAGCATTTATTAAATCGGGATCAACTCAGAATCTGATTGCCATCACAAAAAACGTTTCCTACTCTTCTTTCCACCTGTCCGGCGACGAGTCAGTGTTTAATGCTATCAACAATCCTGAAGTGTGGCCAGAGGGCAGCATTTTTCATCAGTTTTTTGGGCGACTTGACAGCTCACGTGTTCATTCTGTTAGCGAGGTAGTTACTGGAAATGGCCCACAAAGTTAGTGTCTTCTATCAAAATGTAAGAGGCCTACGTACAAAGGCCGCCGAGTTTATGTCAAATTTGGTAGGTTCTCCTCATAATATTTTTTGTCTTTCTGAAACGTGGCTCTGCAATAATATACCTGATACTAATTACTTCACTCCGAAATTCAATGTATATCGTCGAGACAGAGACTACGCCTGTACAGGGCAGAAGCTAGGTGGTGGTGTTTTAATTGCATGTGAAGTCTCCGTTGACTCGCATAGAAGGTTTGACCTCGAATCTTATCCGGAATGTGTATGGGTGGAGATAAAAGCAAGTGATGGTTTTAATTATCTCATTGGCACGTATTATTTGGCGCCTCTTTCAGACCAGACAGTTTTTATTGAACATTTTGAGACAATTAGGAAACAAATTAATTTCGATAAGTATCGTGTTCAAATATATGGAGACTTTAATCTGCCAGGTGTAGACTGGGCACTTCAAACTGTGAATAGCAACAGTATTACAGCTAACAAAGCATCTTCGTTATTATCTTTTATTAACTTTTGTGGGCTCGAACAACACAATACGATAAAAAATAGCGTAGGAAATGTTCTTGATCTGGCTCTTTCAAATATACCGATTTTAAATTAAGTACTGCTTTCGATCCCCTTGTACAGATCGATGTTTTTCACCCACCTTTTATTGTCCAGTTTTATCTTCCCTTCAGGTCGCGAGTTTCATGTATGCCATCTAATTATTGCTTTTCGAAAGGTGATTATATGGGTGTCTATAGGTTTATTGAAAATTTTGACTGGTGCAATGTTCTTGCTATGTCGGATGTTGATCGCGTTAGCGAGACGCTTACCTCGGTTGTTAAAGATGCTATCGATAGCTTTGTGCCTAAACGCACGAACAAACTTTCTGTATATCCTAACTGGTTTTCGAAAGAACTTAAGGTATACCTGCGCAAAAAAGAACATTTTCACAGACTTTTTAAAAATACTGGTTCTACACTTTGGTACACCAAATTTAGCATATATCGTGCTTTAGCAAAAAAATTGTTCAAGCGTGATAAACGCCTTCACCGTGATAGCGTAGAAAATAGCTTGAGTCGTCGACCTAAAATGTTCTGGCAGTTTGTAAAACACCACACCCGCGATATAAGTCAAGGTATCTGTTTACGTGATGATGTAGTGAACACTCCTGCTTATCATTCATCGCCTGATGAGGTTGCAAATATTTTCGCCGACTATTTTAGCAATTGTTACTCTAGCTGCCACCAGTCCTTCCAGCCTGGCGACGATAAGATAAGCTGTCATGACTTCTTGCATTCTGTACGAGTGGATCATGTCGAAATAGCGGAGGCGATAAGAAAATTGAAACCGAAGTTTTCGAGTGGTGTGGACGGTATACCGAGTTTTATTATCAAAGGATGCGGTGATTTGCTTATTCCCATTTTAAAACACATTTTCAATCTTTCATTGAGTTCCGGTGTGTTTCCATCACTTTGGAAGAAATCAGTTATTGTTCCGATTTTAAAGAGTGGTGATGCCTCGGTTGTTACGAATTATCGTCCTGTTTCTCTGCTCTGTGGGTTTTCCAAGGTTTTCGAGATTGTTGTACATACCCGGATGCTCTTTTATTTCCGTCAAAAATTAACACATTTGCAGCACGGTTTCCTCAGTGGTAGGTCTGTCCAGACCAATTTGTGTTCTTTTCTAGATTTTTGCGCTCCATGTGTTTTAAATAGGGGGCAAGTTGACACAATATACTTTGATATGACCAAAGCTTTTGATAAGGTCAGTCATAAATTGCTCCTGCATAAATTGTTTTTATATGGTCTATCTCCAAAGTTATGTGAGTGGTTCCAGAGTTACCTGTCACTTCGCCCGAATTCTGTTCGGGTTGTTGACAGTTATTCCTATAGTTATTTCTCGACGTCAGGTGTTCCCCAGGGGTCGATCCTGGGGCCTCTCTTGTTTTTAATCTTTATAAATGATATAGTATCTTGCGTCCAAAGTTCCCAGTTGTTACTTTTCGCGGATGATATCAAGTTGTTTAAAATGATTCACTCTCCTGTAGACTGTGATATCCTACAGCGTGATGTGTCTTGCATCTCTCAGTGGTGTGAACAAAATCTATTAATGCTTAATCCTGCTAAAACAAAGGTCCTATCTTTGTGCCGACGCCATGTGCTTTTTAATTTTACTTATCATCTCGATATCATGCCCATTGAACGTGTACTCTGTGTGAAAGATCTTGGAGTGTTCATTGATAGTGCATTGTCTTTTAGAAATCATGTATCTTTTGTGGTTGGAAGTTCAATGAGAGTGCTGGGAACCATATCACGTTTGACGAAGAATTTCAGGAAGCCTTATTGTTTGTTACAACTTTACAAATCTTTAGTTAGGTCACGACTGGAATTTGCTTCGGTAATATGGAACTCAATATCTAAAACACAAGCCATGACCATTGAACATGTTCAGAAAAGACTGATTCGTATTGTTTACGATAGGTACTTTGAAAGGCGCTGTTATTATAACTATGAATACATACTAAGGTCATTTTCGCTTACACCTTTGTCTGACAGGAGAAAAATTCATGATTTCGTATTTTTGCATAAGGTTGTTAATGGTGTCATCGACTCGCCACCACTGCTCAGCAAAGTAAAGTTTCATGTTAATTTTCGCAATACCAGACATCTCGTATGCTTTGACGTTCGTTCACCGTGTTGTACTTCACCGCTTTCTCGGATTCAGACATTGTATAACAGCATCGCTCCTGTTCACCTAGATTTCTGTACATCTATTTCATTATACCGCCTTCAGTTGAATAGCCTTGCAATTTACTAATAACTTTTTTGTGATGATATTATGCTAACGTGTTTCTAGGGTCGTATTGGTGCACCAGAGAGAAGACCACTGTGGTTGTTTCTGGGCACTGAAAAATAAAGACATTATCATTATTATTATTATTATTATTATTCCGAAATTTTGAAGCTACCCGCAACCCTCACGCCACATGAAAAAGATATTAACAGTACACTTCATAAAAATCCAAAAGCTTAAACTGTGGCTACGTTGTCTTCACCATCAGGACTTATGCCAGATGCCCAAGATATTGCGGAAACATTCAACAAATAGTTCTCAACAATAACATTAAACTTTCGATATATCTGGACACCACAAATACCCACGAAGCACTACACATTCCACGCAATCCCAAAACACTATTTTGGCATATTGTTGACCCCGAAAAAATCTTATCTATAATACTATAAAATACTGCATCTACTGGCTACGATGACATTTCAACGGCGTTATTGAAACGTGTGGCGCATACAATATTTTTTCATCTGGCCGACGTTCTTAATTGGATCTTCTCTTTTGGCATTTATCCATTAGAACTCAAAATGTCGAAGGTCTTTCCTAAATTCCATAAGGGAGATAAACTAAAATGTGAAAACTATCATCCCAATAGTTCGTAACGCGAAAATGACTACGCTGTTTCTTTTACAAAAACGGACTTGTGGCTACGTTAAAGGCAATTCGACTAAACTAGGGCTACTAAACATGAATGAACATACAAAACAAAATATTGAAATGAAGCTTGTTGCAGTGGGTATATTCGTTGATGTAACAAACGCTTTTCACTTAATAAACCACCCAATATTATTTGAAAAATTAGGTGCCTATGGCGTTCGAGGAATGTGTCTGGAACTAGCACAAATTATATCACTAAGAGGCAGCTATATGTAAATACATCTGGAATAACATCCGTTACTAAAATAACTAATATCGGCGTCCCTTAGTATCCTTTTTGTTGGTTCATTCTTATTTCCTATATTTAATAATGATTTACCGGCTTACCTAAAACCGGAATCAGTTTTGTACGCTCATGACACTAACTTTTTACATCAAACAGATATGTCACTGATTTGTGCACGAACCCTAAATACACTTCCCTGCAACTGACTAACTGATAACAGATAATAAAGTTGTTCGCAACATAGGTAAAACGAATTACATTTTTTTTTTGCAAAAAAACAAACAAAAAGAACACGTTACTTGGAAATACCCTAGAACTCATATTTGACAAAACTCCATTAACCCCACTGAATGGAAAGCGCCGAATAAACAAGGACGAAGAAGGGGACAGAGATGAAGCGCACTCACAACTGAAGGTTTATTGAAACAAACAGCGACTATTAATACCGTCTCTCTGGGTGTTGGCTCGAAAAGAAAAACTCTTTATCTGTTAAGTGCAGTGACGGCGCAGTAATGCACAGACTCTCCCATTGTTCTCTTATACGGAATGCCTCATGTATTTCTCGCGCTGTTTTGTTTGCGTATCTCCACAGAATTGTTGTTTTTTCCAATTCTGGGCCACATGGGCACTTATCACAGAGCACCGCAAATTGCCCGACGGGGACTGTTTCACTGACCAGGCACGTGCCCTGGCTTTTTCATTTATGCAACGCCCCGTTTGACCGACATACGAGTTCCCGCAACTCATTGGTATTCTTTTTGAGCCAACACCCAGATAGACGGTATTAATAGTCGCTGTTTGTTTCAATAAACCTTCAGTTGTGAGTGCGCTTCGTCTCTGTCCCCTTCTTCGTCCTTGTTTATTCGGCGCTTTCCATTCAGTGATGTACCATTTCGTCTCACCTTAGTATGGACTATTGTTAGGCGCGCGTGCTAAAAGCGCGAGCTAGTCGCTTTGAATGAAGCCGCGGCGGCTGCACGAGCGCTCGTGCAGCAAGTGCTCTACTCAAGGCAGTCAAGGCTGGACGCTCGCGCTAGCACAGCCTTCGCGGTTAGTCCATGCTAGGGTGAGACGAAGTATAGCCCATTTATCTATTTTACTCCATTAACCCGCTTTCACAACACAACATTTCTCGGTCTCATCTGAGATGATCAGTTAAATTGGGACGCTCACGCAAAGCACGTAAATCACAATATATACAAGAATTTATCTCTTTAAAAATTAAGTTATAGGCTACCTTTAATACCTACCTTAAATCTTGATTACTGCTATATACAAAGTCATATTTTCTAAGAGCTTGTCTCTAATCTTGTACACTGTCCATCAATGTGTGTCCATCAAGAGTGGGCATGTGGAACAGCCAGTCATGCAGTCAGCTAACGCTTTCTGCTTTTTCTTCGTACAGTTCACGGCTGAAGTTTCGCGGCTGTCCGGCCCTAACAAGCCCGTGGTATGCCTTGGAGGGAGCGCGCTTGCCGAAAGTTTCGTGCTGCCACAACCAGACATCTACTCCTCCTGGCAACCTTGGTTTTCTGCTGCACTTCCAATCGTCGCGTCGCCTCAGTACAGCAGTCCAACGGCATCGACCTTGACATCGTCACTGGATTTAAAATGCCGGCACGCCCCTCGGCCCTTCAGTGGGCATGTGGATCTGCCAGTCATGCAGTCAGATAACGCTTTCTGCTTTTTCTTCGTACAGTTCACGGCAGTGTTTCGTGGCTGTCCGGCCCTAACAAGCCCGTGGTATGCCTTGGAGGGAGCGCGCTTGCCGAACCTTTCCGTGCTGCCACAACCAGACATCTACTCCTCCTGGCAACCTTGGTTTTCTGCTGCACTTCCAATCGTCGCGTCGCCTCAGTACAGCAGTCCAACGGCATCGACCTTGACATGGTCACTGGATTTAAAGTGCCGGCACGCCCCTCGGCCCTTCAGTGGGCATGTGGAACAGCGAGTCATGCAGTCACCTAACGCTTTCTGCTTTTTCTTCGTACAGGTTGGTCCGTTTCCCTGTTTGCATTGTAAAAAGTCCAACAACCTCTGTCTACTGGTGTTCCCATGCCCACAAGTGCTGTTTTTATGTTCTTGCGAATGTATTTTGGGTGTGAAGCTTCTCCTGTCTGGTGATATTTAACTTAATCCTGGCCCAGATAAGAAAGCAGATAAGAAAGAAGTTCTGACAAAAGAGATGAGTGAGATGCTTGTTTTACTGAGAGACTTAAACGCTCGTCAGGCAAATTTTGAAGCTAGACAGACCCGAATCATAGAGGATATTCAACTATTAAGACTGGGCAAGAGTCAATTGAACTAATGGTAACCGATATTCAAGGGAGGCTTAGTACTGTGGAAGAAAAGATAGCCAGTTTGGACATTTTGGAGCATGAGTTGACAGATGTGGAAGAGACGGTGACCTTACTGTCACGCGAGAACGCCAGTCTGCGATCACGTCTTGATGAATTTGAGGACAGGTCTCGAAGAGATAATCTAATATTCTACGGTGCTCCCGACTCAAACTCTGAGACCTGGGCTGTATCTGAAAGCAAAGTGCGTGACGTCATTGCAAACGAAATGAAGATCATCGTTCCTCCTGAGGGAATCATTCGTGCACATAGACTGGGTCGTGTTTTTAACCCCAGTAAATGTCGGCCAGTTTTAGGGAAATTCTCATTATTCAAAACGAAAGACCACGTTTCTTTCCTCGAGAGGCAAACTGCGTGGTAGTGCCACTTCCGTCGCAGAGGTTTTTTCCCCTGCCACTCGTCTTGCTAGAAGATAGCTGCTCGAATTCGCTAAGGCTCATACGCAGTCTTTTAGTCTACGCTACAACAAAGCATTTTTTTACGACAAATGTTTATCTTACTGCACGGCCAGCGATGCCGTTTGTGAGGTCCGCGATTATATCACGCCGAGCACGAGTTCCATTCGTGTTGATGCTCACCCTGTGGTTGATTTGTCAACGTCATCACAATAACATAATCTGATACGGAACAACTCTAGTCCTTATCTTTCAGTGCTTTTCACCAACATTCGAAGTGTTCTTCGCAATCGTGATGACTTGTCTTCTGCCATCGATTCTTCACTCGCCGACATTGTTGTACTCACTGAAACTTGGCTATCTAGTGTTGTACGTGACAACGAAATTTTTTGTTGCGAGAAACGTTTCTCTTTTTATCGATCCGATAGGCTACCTAGGCGTGGTGGTGGTGTCATAATCGCGGTAAATGATAGCATTGAGTCTTGTCTTGTCAACATTGTTACATCTCTTGAGTTTATTGTTGTGCGCTTGCGTTTTAGCCATGAACAGGTTATTTAGTGCGCATGCTACCGTCCTCTCAATGGCGCAGCAAACTTTTTTATAGATTTACACGATGCTCTGAATACAATTCGTACAAGGTTTCCTGCCTTGACTTTGCTTCTTTTGGGCGATTTTAATCTCCCCGGCATTAACTGGTCTGGTCTATATCCCACCATATCTTCAAATTCTGCTGCGCGTTCCGAGTTTTTAAGTCTCTGCTCCGATTTTTCGTTAACGCAGATAGTTACTACGCCGACTCGTGTTACGGCAACTTTTGAGAACGTGCTGGACCTTATTCTTTCTACTGCGCCTGATCTTGCATCCTCTCTTACGTATTTACCTGCCATCAGCGATCACTGTTTACTTCACTTTCACCTAAGCGCTCCTGTATCTGACTTTACAAAAGCGAAGAATAACTGTTTTCTTGATTATGGCAAAGCTGATTTTGAGGCTATAAACAGCGAGTTGGCGCAATTCCTTGACTTTTTCCTATTCAATGTTTTGAACGCTCTGTCGAGGTTAATTGGACAATGTTCAAAAATAAAGTCAATTTCCTTATCAATTCTTTCGTCCCACGTCGCTTTCTTACTAATAGCTCCACGTTTCCATGGTTTATTTATTTATTTATTTATTTATTTATTTACAATACCCTCAGGGCCATAAGGCGTTAAGAGGGGAGTGGGTGTTAAGTACAATGTTTGTTGCTGCTTCTCAGAATCTGATGGGGTCCTGAATGGTGACGATGTCTTCGGGAAGGTCATTCCAGTCCACAATTGCATCAGGAAGAGGGGCGTGCTGATGTGCTGTGGAAAAACACTTTGGCCGGGCTCTTTTATTGCAATGATCGAGTCTGGAGGAAAGATAAGCCGGTGGGGAAAGAAGAGACTGATTTAGAAGTGGTGAATAAAAAACTTTATGCAGAAGGCAGAGACAGAATATTTTTCGACGGGTGAAAAGGAATGGGAGAGAGAGATTTGATTTAATGAGGGAGACATTGGAAAAACTGGAGTAATCAGACTGAATAAAACGCCCAGCACGGTTTTGAACAGATTCAATGTAGTCTGTTAATGTAGCATGATGAGGGTGCCAGATTGAAGATGCGTATTCTAATTTAGACCGGACTAGGGCAAGATAGAGGAGCCGTTTTAGTTGAGAAGGGGTGGATCTGAAAATGCGACGAAGGAAACCCAAGCTTTTGTTAGAGGAACTCACAACTAAATTAATATGGTTTTCCCAGGAGAGGTTTGAAGTTAGAACGCCGAGGTATTTATACATATCCGTGGGTTGAAGAGGGATGCCATTGAGAAAATGAACAGGAGAGGTTTGACAAGAGGAACGAGAGAAGCGCATGCATTTACATTTGCTGACGTTAAGCGTCATCTGCCAGTTAGTACACCAGCTCTGAACTAGGTCGAGGTCATTTTGTAGGGTTAAAGGGTCATGAGGGGATGTTATTTTTCGGCAAAGGACACAGTCGTCTGCAAATAGGCACGTGGGTGAAGATACCTGAAGAGGAAGATCGTTGATGTAGATGAGGAAAAGTAACGGACCAAGCACCGTTCCCTGAGGCACGCCAGATGTTACGGGGGCTAAAGGGGATGAAAGATCATTAACATAAACAAACTGATGACGCTGAGAGAGAAAAGATTCAATCCAGGAGAGATCATTATTATGGAGGTTTAGTGACGATAGTTTTAGAAGCAGTCTGTTATGCGGAACTTTGTCAAATGCTTTAGCGAAGTCGAGAAACACAGCGTCAGTGGGGTAGCCAGAATCAAGGTTTGCGAACAGGTCGTTGGTTAAGCAGAGAAGTTGGGTTTCGCAGGAGTAGTTTCGACGGAAGCCGTGCTGCGCCTTGTTAAAAAAAGAGATAGAATCAAGGTGGATAGATAGTTGCTTGTGGATTACGTGCTCGAGTATTTTAGAGGGTACAGAAGTTAGAGATATTGGCCTATAGTTTAAAGGAGAAGATTTATTACCGCTTTTGTGGACCGGGATGACCTTGCCGTTTCTCCAATCTTCAGGAACCGCCGCCGTATCTAATGATTGCTGAAAAATTTTTGTTAGAAATAGGCTTGAGGAATATTTAGTGCTTTGTAAGACCTTAGAATTTATGCTGTCGACACCACAGGAAGAGGACATTTTCAGTGACTTAATAATACTAACAATAACTTCGTAATCAATACAAATTGGATCCATAGGTAAAACATTGCTAGTAATAGATAAAAACAATGTTAAAGGACAGCGGGCGGTGAATTGGGAAGAAAATAAATGATTAAGAACTGTGGCACACTGATTAATCTCGATAATGTTCTCAGAATCATCAATAAGCGCTAATGGGGAGAATGGTGCTTGATTTACAACATTCCAAAATTGACGTGGGTTGTTTAGTAGCATATATGGAAGGGTCTCCTGGTAGAATATACGTTTCTGCTGCTCTAACATAATTTTATAATCAGTGGCACATTCATTATATCTAGACCAGGATAAAGCATTGTCTTGTTTTTTGGCTACTGGAAAACGTCGTTTTTTTATTGTTTAGTGTTTTCAGTGAGCGCGAATACCAAGGATTAGACGACCGGGAACTGATGTTAATAGTTGGAACATGAGCTTCAATGAGTTGCAGTAATTTCTTCTTAAAAAGGCACCAATTTTCATTTATATTCCTATCGTCAAAACCCTCCAGGAAGACTGAGAAATAGCTTGAGAGGTCCTGGTTAAGCTGCTCATAGTTCCCCTTATTATATAGACTTATTTGCTTGGTCAACCTGACTGGTTGTGGTGCTTGAAATCCTAGGTTATAGAACACTGCTTTGTGATCACTGATGCCTTCAAAACCGGTAAGAGAGGTAATAGATTTCGGGTGGTTAGTCAAAAGCAAGTCTAATATATTTGAACATGTGGTGGTTACACGGGTAGGGAAAGAAATCATCTGCGAAAGGTTAAAATCTAGGCAGAGACTGATAAAATCGCGACACTCACCAGAACTTCCACTACCAACAAGATCTGATAAATTCCAATTTTATCTCACGGAAATTAAAACCGCCTACTAAGAAAACAAAATGACCAGAATGTTGTGTGTACAAAATTGACAATTCATCATGCAAAAAAGTTACAAAACTAGATGACGCATCTGGCGGTTGATTACACACGCCAACCAGAATTGACTTGAAACCACATTTCACTGAGACCCAGATGGCCTCAATTGACATGGAAACGAAAAGAAGTGTGCTTTTAATACTTTTATCAATGCATATTAAAACGCGGCAACCACAACGATCCTTCCGATCGTGTCGGTAAATTGTAAAGTTTTAATGATTTGGCAGTATTTCATTGTCGTTTATATCAGGATGAAGCCAGGTCTCAGTGATCAGTACTATCTTAGCATCGCAGGTTGAAATATGAGAACGCATTTCGTCACGCTTTGGTATTAAACTGCGCGCATTTAAGTATAAAACACCGATAAGTGAGTTAGAGTTGGAGGAAGCAACGCGTTTGTCCCCACTCCCAGCGTGTGCCTTTGCGGAAGCACTAACCACAAGAGTCGGAAACGGAGTCGTAAAGGGAGACATTTGAACCCATATGTAGTTTATCAAAACGCAGCTTATACGGACCTCCCTGTGACTTGGCGAATGCAAGAAGTCTCTGACGCGTAATGCGAACTTTCTTCGAGAAATCTTCAGACATAGAAAAAGGGAGGCCGCGCAGCTTCGGTCCACACAAAAGTAACTGGTTTTTTGTTTTGTATGAAGAAAAGCTTGCAATATTAGGCCTGTTCTTTTCCCTAGATTGGGTTCCTAATCTATGTGCACGTTCAATCTGAGAGCTATCAAGTGACACCTAGTTTCTCACATGTAAATTCTAAAACTTTTTGTTCGGATAAAGACCATGACTCGCCGGCAGCATCGGGTATGCCATAAAATAGAAGATAACACCGTCGCGAGCGGTTTTCAAAATCATCAAGTCGAGATAACATAACTTCAGTTGCAGCGGACTGCACAGCGACGGAACGTTGCAGATTACAGATATCTGCTTTGGCCTGCGTGATAGACAAAATTTCTTTTTCGAAGGAAACAAGTTTTGCATTTAGCGCCGCCACCGAAGTCTCAAGTTGAGCCTGTTTGCCAAGTATCGCCTCGACATCGGCTTTTAGGGCAGCTTGTCCCGCCGCAAGGCCGGTTACAATAGTATCGAGTTTCATCATTAGCTCGCGCATGCTACCAAGTTGTTTCACCTGCGCTTCCAATTCAGCCTTGGTAGGCCCGGGACCAGTATTTGTTTCAATGTCACCGTACAAGAGTAGCAAATTACCAATAACGCGCGCACAATCACAAGCGAGACAAAGTAACACTTTGGGGCACGGGAATAGTAAAATGTTCAAATTATTTGTACTCTTAGTATGCAACGAGAAACGTTTACAAACCTGTACAAGAGGCACGGAGGATGACACGCCGAGAAAAGATGCCAGTCGGGTGGATCCACCAGGATTGCTGACACCAAGGATGACTTGAGGTGGACCCGGTGATAGTGCGAAACCGAGAAAGGCCTGAAGAAGTGGGATCTGTACGAGAGGAAGCATTTCATGCGTAAGCGTCCGTGCTGCCTTAGCGTTCCCGTGCCCACTGAGGAAGGAGTGGCTTGCGCCGTCCTTATGTAGTCTGGGATCTTGGAATGCTGGGAATGCTTGCGACCAGGGTGACGTCAAGGTGCTTGGGGGCGGGTCCTGCTGACGCACGGAGGATGACACGCCGAGAAAAGATGCCAGTCGGGTGGATCTGCCAGGATTGCTGACACCAAGGATGACTTGAGGTGGACCCGGTGATAGTGCGAAACCGAGAAAGGCCTGAAGAAGTGGGATCTGTACAAGAGGAAGCATTTCATGCGTAAGCGTCCGTGCTGCCTTAGCGTTCCCGTGCCCATAGTGCCCTGAAAAAACTTTCAAATAAAAAGAAATGCCTGTTCCGCACTGCTAAGCGTACAGACACTGTTGAGCGCTGGGTGGTTCACCACAACGCAGAAAATATATACAGAAATGCAATTAAGGACGCTAAACAAACTTTCTTCAGCCAAACCTTGCCCCGTCTGTTATCAACTAGTGTCAAAATGTTTTGGAGCGTTATTAATGGCAAGAAAGACAAGGTTATTTTGCTTTATGACTGATGGCATTGTTATGTCTAACGATGACTCTGCAAAATACCTCAATGAGGTGTTTGTACAATCGTCTTCTAGGGATGTAAGCTGTTCTATTGTTACTTACCTTAATTATGATTTCTTTCCTATGGACCCGCTTGTGTTTGATTTTGATGTCATTGTTAAGCTGATTGAGAAACTCAAAGTGTCTTCATCATGTGGTATTGATGATATTAACACTAAGTTTCTAAAGAATACTAAAATTTACAGTGCAATTTTTCTTACTAAGATTTTTGAGCAATCTATTCTTACTGGTGTCCTTCCTGAAGATTGGAAAACTTGCAAGGTGGTTCCACTTTATAAATCAGGCGAAAAACACTGCCCCGATATTTATAGACCCATTTCCATAACCAGTACTCCTTGTAAAATGTTAGCATATTATTTATTCACATCTTGTTAAATATCTCGAATCCAACTCTTTTTTTCTCGTCCTCACAGCATGACTTTCGGAAATTTCTTTCTTGTGAAACACAACTTCTCGTCTGTACTAACGATTTATTTTCATTACTTGATCATGAATCCCAGGTTGACTGTATTTTTCTTGATTTCTGCAACGCATTTGATAACGTTTCTCACCAACTACTACTCTTCAAGCTTAGTAAACTCAACCTTGACGCTCAGATACTAACTTGGATTGAGTGTTTTCTTACAAATTGTTCTCAGTTTGTTCATGTAAATAACTCTAATTCTCCAGTGTCTTCTGTTTTTCTGGCGTCCCTCAAGGCTCCGTTCTAGGTCCTTTGTTATTCCTCATTTACATCAATGACTTGCCGTTGTGTGTCTCATCATCGCTCAGTTTGTTCGCCGATGACTGGGTTATTTATCGTAAGATTACTAATGATTCTGACTCTCTCTTTCTTCAAAACGACTAAAATGCTGTTCTTGATTGGTGCAAACTGTGGTCCATGACACTTAACACTAAAAAATGTAAAACAATGAAAGTGTCTCGCCGTAACACTACGCCTTTTATCTATCATCTTGATAACGTTTCTTTAGAATGTGTGACTTCATATAAATACCTCGGTGTGCATATTACTTCTAACCTCTCCTGGCATATTCATATTAACCACATCATTGCTAATGCCGATTCTATGTTAGGCTACCTAAAACGTAACTTTTCTCTAGCGCCAGTTTCTTTCAAACTAATATTATTCAAATCTTTGGTTCGCTCAAAATTAGTGTGCAGCTTCAATCTGGGATCCTGGTCAGACGACGCTCACTTCTCATCTCGAGTCAGTTCAGAACCGCGGCGCTCGTTTCATACTTAATAATTATTACCGTACAGCAAGTGTATCATCCATGAAATATCTTCTCTCCTTGCCACTGCTTTCTCTGCGCCGTAAGTGTTCTCGTCTATGTCTTTTCTATAAAATATACAATTGTAACCCCATTCCTAAAAAGAAGCTCTTCCTCGACCCACCTTACGTTTCTCCACGCATTGATCACCAGTACAAAGTCGGCGTTCCTCATTCTCGAACCACAGCCTATCACGATTCTTTCATTCCTAGAACATCATCAGAGTGGAACCACCTTCCGGCGTCATTAATATTATTAACCTCGTTAGATGTGTTTCAAAGTGGTGTTACTAATTATTTTTGCGAAAGTGACCCGTGACCTATCATGTCTTCTATTACTGTTCGTTGTTGTTGTTGTTTTTTCACTCACTCCCCTCTGTAACGCCCCCAGGGTCTTGAGGGTATGTAAATAAATAAATAAATAAATACATCTAACCCATAAAAACACTGATTGCCCGCTCAGATCACGTACACCAATGCCGCTCATTGTTCCGCAAATTTGAACTAACAAAGGTGCTTTTTTATTTACATATGCAGAAACTAAACCATAAAACGCTCTACCCGAAAGTATAACATCGATGTCAAGTGTTCGAACATTCACCCTCGCCTTGTATCATATATTCGATCTCAAACTTTATTGGAAATAAACTGAGTCATATTCTACTGATTCCTTCAGATCTGTTTTTTTTCATTGATTCCTCTTTTTTCAAATAGCATTGTTAAAATCAGACTTCGTGCCGCCCATTTTTTATGGATCATATCAAAACTGTGCTATTCAACTGTCTTGTGATTCTTTGTGTTAAAAGTATATTTCTCCTTAAACGCAAGTCGCATACTGTAGGATTTTTGTTTGTTGTTCATTATTAAAAGCATGAATAGAAGCGCGTTAATAATCAGTGGCGTCAGTCGTTTTCTCGCCTATTAGAGTATATTAGCTATATGTATCGCTATTTTGTGATTCGCCTACTCACTTAGTCATAAAAACGCTGTCCCAATTAAACACTTTTCTATGAAAACTTTGCGACGCCCGCCTGAATATAAGCTGTATTTTTACTATACCTGTTTTCACCTCAAGAAAAAAGTATGTTTTGCGCATTGTTCCTACGCGGCGCGAAATAGTTCTTACGAGATTCGGTTGTCGGAGGAAAAAGCAATGCTTTTGGCGTTTGGAACGTGTACGTCTTGATAAGATAACATATATCTAATCTAAAATTCACCTACATAAGTCTTCATTATCCACATAAAGGGCGAAATTAGTAATGTTCCGCGAGGGGACGGACTTGTTTTACTTCGGTTCTTGAGGTGAAAACAGGTATAGAACCGTTTGTGCCGAAATAAACTTTGACTTTGACCTCGACATTGACTCGAGGTCTATCCACTGTCCTTCCAATCGCAGCCAATAATGCGAGGTATTCTGACGTCACCACAACCACAGCTCAAGAAGCAGACAAAATCGCTCTTCACATTGACCACGCCCTGCGATTCTTCAGCTGACGACCGATAGAGTGAGTATCGAGGTGATTTTTTTTATCAAAAAGACAAATGATTATTGCTTTAATCCGCCAACTATTTGCTTACTTAAAAAAAAAAACTGACGCATCTGAACGGCTGTTTATAGATGTGGTTTTTGGTTGTCGATGCGGGAGGGGCTCAGGAGTGCGAGTATATATGTGATGTTGACTTCAAATGTAAATCAATCGAAAGTTAGTGCCTCTCCTGTGGTCTTCGTTTCTTCTCTGCCGTCGTTTTGTTCGCGCTTTTAAGACCTTTTTGAATGCATCTATCTTCTTTGTACTGCAGTTTTACGGGAACGTTATTTCTTTTTTGTTTATAATTTTAAAGAATTAATGCTAATATATATATAAAAAAAAAACTTCTATAAATTCAGCAGTGAATGGCGGATAATCGAGAATTTATACAAGTCCGATGAATGCCTAACGAAAAGTTTGCAAAACCCTCCCAAATTTAAAGGAACCATAAAATTATTATTTTTTTTTAATTATTTCTTCTTTTGATTATTTCTTCAACAAGAGCCTGATCCTGGGAATGTAGGGCCAAGCTCCCCGAACGGTCGCAGTTTTGGTTCATGGAATGAAAAATTTTACCTTGAGCTCTAAATTCTTGGTGTTCCATTATTGCCGCGCGCACAACTGGCCAAGTAGGCTGCGCGCCCGTGGCCTAACGGTTGTCGTGCTTGCCTCCCACGTGTTAGAGCCGAGGTTCCTTGCCTGGTCGCGGAAACAACTTTTTGTTGTATCTGTAATGTCGCGTTTTGATAAATTCGAGAACCGTGTGGCTTATTTCAGGCTAGAATATTCTACGCGCCGAAACTTCTACGCCGATTTTTCTAGAAGACCACGCGTCTACATAAGGGGCTCCGCGTGGCAGGTCGGAGTCAGTCTCGCCCTGGCGCTCAATCCTGATGTTACGCCGCCATGGACGCGTGCGACGCTAGCTTTTTTCTATTTTGTTTTGGGCACAACTTCACCCCATTAAACGTTTAGTTTGCTTCAGTTTTCATCGCCTCATGAATTGTCATTCATGACAATATAAATTCGCAGGTGCATGTAGCTTTATAGAGCAGTTTATAGAGCAGTTTCTTTTATAACGTAATTTTGCTATCCACACACCAGCGAAACAAGCCTACGTCTTTGTACCGCCACCACCTGAGGCGTCGGTGCTTGGAAGCATTGAAACATTATTTTTCTACCTTATAATACGCAAGAAGAGCAATATCACCGCGAGAGGTGTGGAGAAATAAGAATGTTTGATAGTTTGATTGTATTCACAGTGCAAGAGACACTTATATTGGCGAAAAACGTTTGCATTAAGTTGAAGCTTCATAGCAATGTCGGTTCCACTGGATGAAAACGACTCTTTCAAAGTTTTGAAGATTTGAATGGACCGAAACGGTGATTACCATAGCAACGAAAACAGATCAGTAATCTTCTTGCCAGGTTTGGTTGTATGTATGTTGGTAAATGTTTGTGTCCGGCTATCAGGCAGGGAAGGCAATGGCGTAATTTGACCAGGATCGAGGGACTTTAGATGCGAAGACTCCAAGGATCCAGCGTGCTTTTAAGCATACTATGGAGCTTGTCAGTCACACGTGATGATAAGTGCCGTCAAGGCAATCATTGACCAGTAACACAAATCCAAATATTCGTTGATGGACTGATTGTTGTCGAGCGCAAACGTTCGAGTGACGCTGTGCTCGCGTCCAATGCGTGCTCCCGGTTCGGCCAACGGGCTTGAGGCACAGTGGATGCATCATAGTGAAAAGACGAAAAACTTCAGAAGGAAACGAGGTAAGAAATAGACCGCTATATATTCAAACTGTCTTGCCGAAAAGTAGGCCTTTGACTTTCTACCCCCATTCTTTTGGTCCTCTAAACAATATGCAGCAAGTAAAATCCCAATCTAAATTTATTTATCCCAGCCCGAACTTCATTTCATGGTCCCTTAAAAATAAATAGGCTGCGAAAACACGAAACCTTACTCGTACCATGTTGATCAAAGAAAATATGTTGCGTCGTAGAAGGCAAAATATGTTACCGTTCACGTCGCAAAAAGTTCTGAGCCTATCATAAAGATGCGACGATTTTAATTGTGTATGTTGCAACCTTTCAAAAAATACTAACGCACTCTTTTTATTTTCCGAGAGGACTGAGTACGGTGTGACGACACCACCTAATTAGTTTCCGAGTAGAGAGTACGGCGTTTCGCCCAGAAAAATATAAAACGAGGCCACGAAGTAGCGTTACGCAACGTTGCCCCAAAAGAGGTTTGGGGCGGTCGGTTGTGTTCTACTCTTGAGTATCGTGACCACGCGAAGGGCGGAATTTTCGCAGCCGACATTGTAACTTCAGGTAATCAGGAAAACACAGCAACGGCTGTACATTCACCTGTTTCTTCAGTCTTCGATTAAAGTTCTAAGCCAAGAGCACTTAGAGGGCCTACAACTTGGAAAGGCAATGTACTAAGCACCAGTGATCTGGTTGGTTTTCATAATCCGTGTAGATAGGCACGCTAGTACCCGTGCAATAGTGTTGAAGTACTCGCGGCACATAATGACAGCCTAAAAAGCTTATGACAGCCAGAAACCGGGCGAAATGAAGCGTCATGCGTATTGGGTCAGCCTATGAAACGGATCCTAAAGAGTTACCTCAGTATTGAATGTAACTCCTTACAAGTAACGTCGTAACTGTTAGCGCGTTCCTTCTTTATTGACGTAGCTACGTTTCCGCTCGAATCCAAAATGACTACTTAGTAAAGTAATTTAGTGAATATATTACGGTATCGTGTACCAAATTACGCTACTCGTTACTTTTGACTAGGGTGATAAACGTTTTTGGTCTTTTTAAAAATTCAACGCGCCATCGTGACTGCACTGTATTCCACAGATTTGAAAAGGGAATTGAAATATTGTGAAATCGCTCCGTAAAATTTAAATTACTTTCGAAGCTCGTAATCGTGGTTTATCGCTGCCAAATGCGCATCATAAAGTATCACAAAAACTAACATTGGTTAGGTTTTGGAAGGAACGGTAACTGGATTTCGTTATATTAGCTTTACGCCGTAAAATCTTTCTACTTCGCCTTTTCATCAAAATCTACCATTTTAACCCGTTTCCAGTGACTTACGTTTTCATCCGCGTTCATATATCCCTTCCCGCAACAACCACCATTTCATGGTCGGCGTGCCTAAGAGTCGAACCAATTTGCATTTTAGTCCCTTCATTCCCATCACATGCAGCAACTGGAACCACCTCCCCGCCTCCATTGTTGCCATCACAGACACCAACTTGTTCAAATCTACCATTTATCATCATATATTGAACCCTGCTTATTGTTTGTTTGCTTATGTTGTTTATTTTATTTAGTTTATTTCACCATTAAAAACCCTGTTATGCGTCACATAAGAAAAACAGTCAAGAACAGAATAAGACACCCGTTATTTAATTAAATTACAATTACAATTCATTTCACAATTCAGCTAGTATCAACGCAAGTTTTCATTAAGAAAGCAGAAATCGACAACGACTCGTGAAAAAAAAAGCAGCATACCCACTGTCGACAATTTCATTATACCTTTTGCCCCACCCTCTTTTTAATGAATAAATCAATGGTTTACTCAGACAACATAAAACAACGGTTGTCTAGGGGACAAGAAGGGCTTCACTGATGGGGACACGCTGGAGATCTTGCCCGGCCATACATTCTTGATGTGTTAGGCTACACGCGTAAGTGTAACGTCAGGAGTTTTTCTTTCCGTCCACCTCAGCTAGCCTCTGTGTGTACGCCTAGATAAAAGTTCAGACAAGAATTCAATGTTCTTGATCAGCTGTCTCAATGCACTTTGTTTCCTAATGACGCGCACCAACCTGATTGTGAACCGTTGGACACGGAGCAACGGTCACTGTACCCTGGATGATATATTGTCGAATCCTATGCAGTGCACACCTGTGAACGGCTTGTGATCGTTCCGAACACAGTGAGGCGACCAATGATGTAGAAGTAAAAATCAGCAAACACCACTACCAAAAGTTCCTTTAAATTTGCGCATAGCACTGTTGAGCCGGCGCGAGTGCTGCGGATGCGTAGGCTACAGGATGTCCGTTCGGAAGGAGTACGCTTTCAGTCTAGTAGGATCTTGCATTTATTCATAAGATGAGCGGTTGCGCTGGATTAAATTAACGCAGCACTAGATAAATTGTCAGCTCTTGCTGGTTTTTGTAGAATATATCTGTTAACTTAAAGGTCCAATGACATGTCACGTCGGAATTGAGAAGTTTCTGTAGAGGATTTGCCTTTGCTGTGACGTTTGTGACTAACTTCGTGAGGTAAGTTGCTATACCGAGAAATCATCTCGTTAGTTTTCACTGAAATTGCGTTGATTGCCTTCACCTTGTGTGGGTCAGGAATGCCCTGTTGGGTGGGCGGGTGAACAAGGTAGGTGACTGACGATAGTGTGAGTTTTAGTTTGTCGTAGTTCAGTTTTAGGTTGTTGTGACGTGCTATGCGAGCACCTTCCGCAGATGGATTGCGTGCTTACTTGGCGTCCTAGACAAGAAAAATGTCATTGAAGTATAGCCTCACAATGCCTTGACCGGCGAAGATGGTGTCAATTCCGTGTTCAAAAAGTTCAGGGGCAGTGTTGAGTCCGAACGGTACTCTTAGGAACCCATATCGGCGTGGCGAATGTGCATAGGAATGGGCTCGACTCGTCGAGGGCTAGCTGCCAGAAGGCACTTTTGGCGTCCAGAACAGAGAATACTGTACTCCCACTTAATCGTGCGAAAAGTATTTCCGGTGCAGAAATGTATTTAAGTTGCTCGGGTCCGAGCCGATTCTCTCTTTTGCAAGCCCTCTATTTCTCTCTTTTTCCCACTCTTACTTTCTCTCTCAGTTTTGCACACTTCCATCTCTTTCTTTGATTATGACGATGAGATGAACCCAATCTGTCTGCTTTGTCACCCTTGCGATGGTGCCGTTCGCTTGCTTTCGCTCAAGTTTCGTTTACACGGTCTCTTTAGGAGAACTGGGCACCTTTTCAGGGGCAGCCACAGAGGGCTTTGCATGTGTTAACGGTGGATGCTATACTCTTCCGGCACTCCACCTATTCTATTGAACACGTCTGATAAGTCTTGGAGAACTGCTTTGAACTGTTGTGAGGCTCAATACGTACTTCTTTGTCGCGACGATGTTCCTAATTTTTTGCAGTAGTTGCAGTGCCGTGGATTTACCTACTTTCAATTTAGGTCTGACGTTTCCCTTCACCAACAGGAACTTGAGACATAATTTGAGTATTCTTCACAAAGGAAGTGAAATCAAACTTGTCTTCAATGTCCAGGTGCTTACCAAGGTAATTAGTTACTTTTGCTTTTGGTTTCTTGGCAGCTGGGACGTTCATTTAATAACAAGTTTATCAGGCAGATTGATGTACTCATCGGAACTGGTGTGAAGTTTGAAGTTCACATTATGGCCGTTTTCGTTATAGGCCGTCAGACAACGTGTTTTCTGCATTGTTGCTCAATGCTAGCCACCGCCCCCCCCCCCCTCTTTCCCCAAATCCGTGTTAGGAGTCGTATTCTGCATTGTCTTGGTTAGATGTGTCGCCTGGTTGGAATCCAACATTCGATTTGCCTTAGACGCCGGTATTGTTTTTATCTACGGGCACTCACATAATACCCAAACTTACTTGCCAAAACCCTATTAGGCTGATCCATTAGCAGGGCACTGTCGAGGTTGGTCCATTGTTCCACACCTGCTGCGTGCTGTTTTCTTAAACTTAACTCTGCTCTCGTAGATCTTTTTTTGAGGTGCACGTTGTTTTCTTGGCTGTTTTTTGATGCTGGATTTCCGACTCGTCTTCCTGCCATGGTTGCAGTTCAAGGTGTCCATGGTCGCACATCCTTGTTCGTCCGACGCAGCCGCTAGCGATGACAGACGACACTTTGAGATTTCGCCCACTCCGGAGGTCGTGACGGTTTTTTCAAGTATCAAGCTTCTCTTCCGGAAGAAAAAAGCTTTCTCGTAGTGCTGCGACCCGAATGCCGATGGTGAATCTGTCGCCGAGGAGCCGGTCGTACTTGTCGCCGAAGTCGCACTTGTTGGCTTAGTGCTGGAGTTCCGCAATGAAGTCGTCAGTCGGATGGCCCTCTTTCTTGTACCTGCTGCTAAAAACAACGGTGGATTGCGTAGCTTTTTTGTATGGAAGGTATCAGTCGCCGAAATTTAAAAAAATAATAGCGACCCTGTCTTCGATCTACTCATTCTCGCATGAAGCTGATAAGTGGAATGACTGCACCATCTTACTAGCTGTCGGACATGGTACGTCATGAAGCAATGCCCTTCTTGTTCCTGTCGGTTTTGTGCCATACTTGCATGCTGCTTTATAAAGTTCGCACGCTGCTTTACATACTCTCCACTCTTCCGTAGGGTTGTTTCTTGGTTGAAACGGTTTTGGTGACTGGAATAGTAGAAATGGCATGGCTAATTGTTTCTTAGGTCTTTCGTTGAGTTTTAATGTTGATGATCCCAGTTCTTACACCATGTAGTGGCTTAATGGTTTTGAATTAGTAGAGAGGATTAATGATATATAGAAACAGAGCACTCATTTCACATGAGGTGTATCACAGTGCGAAGCTGCTGCCCTGTGCAGCCGGGAGTAACTTTTATTAACTGGAGAAACGTAGGTAGTGCTTGTAGCTTATATACCAGTATCGAGTAGCGCTATATATCGTTATATTCGGTAGCGGGAACGACATTGACGTACTTATAACAAATGTCAAGTACTGGATTTCTGGAACTAAAAGTAGAGAAGGGTGATGTCATTGTCCCAGGTATACAAAACTGATAAACACCTATAGGGTAAGAATATGCCACACCACTGAATTAGACGTTATTCTATCTCGAACAGCAGATATCTCAAGATATATAATTTTTCTATAAACACGTAGAGTGCCACTTATATATTATAGGTAAGCTAAAATGTCGATTGCATAGTGCAAACATTAGAAAATAAAAGGGGAAAAAAATCCGAACAACACTCGCAGGTAAATTTTACGTCATTTCGGATTTATGGGGAAAAAAAAAACCCAAAAACGTTGATGTACGAGAGCACGGCGATAAATTAAAACTTATGACACTTCACAGATCAGCAGCGGTTTCCCACTCTAGTATACCCTTAAAACGTTAGGAGCAAAGACGCATTTCTAGCCGCTGTTGCGTAATTGAGTATGGGCCATAAGATCTGGGGCTCTTTGGCAAAAAAGTTACGTTTTACAAATATGTTGGTTATTAAATTACTCTACAGTCATATTTCTTTTATTTCGTTTATTGATGTCTCATACGCGCCCCGAAGGACATACACGAGAAGAAATTTAACAGTTTAGCAGGGATAATAACATATACAAATAATGACAACTAACAACTATAGTACTACAAATAAAAAAGTGATATATGGCAATAAAAATATATATAAAGGTTACATGTGCAGAAAAAGAAAGCACATCAAGGCTCACAGTACATAACACACATACATTTAAAATATGCAGGATTTTCTGCAGATGAAATGTCGGGTGGCAGCTTGTTCCATCCGAAAATTTACAATTGTAATGAAGATGTCTGAAAACGTTTATTATAAAAATGCTCTAAGCATATTTTATGGTGGTGATCTAGTCTTTGGAAATACGATGGGTTGGTTACTGCAGATTTGTCTTTAGGCGTGGTTTATTTTTGCAGATTTTATTGAAGAAGGTTAGCCGGGAAAGTTTTCTTCTCGCAGAAAACGCAGACAGTAGGGGTAACTCGGCTTTTTTCAGTTAGGAGACGCTTGTGCGACTACAGTAGTTTTTAAGAATAAATCTCGCCGTACTGTTTTGTACTGATTCCGTTTGATTAGTTAAGCAATTTTGGGAAGCGTTTTGTATGATGCATGTACAGTCTAATTGGGACCTAACGAATGAACTGTAAGCAAGGGATCTAACGTCAAGAGGTGTAAGATATAAATTTCGTCATATGAATCCTAATGAGTGGCTCGCCTTGCTAGTGACACAATTAATATGGTCCTTGCAGTTTAGATTTTTGCTCAAAACAACCCCTAGGCACTTGTACGTTGTTACTTTATCGTGTGATTGCTTACGTATTGCGTAATTCAAGGTTACTGTTGACTTTTTTGTAGTGAAGGACTTGTAATCTTATTTCGATATATTTAAGTTAATTTGCCAACGATCACACAATAATATTAGTTGATTTTTCATTACACCTAATGGTGGAGCCAATAAAAAAAGCCACGCTTCGCGGCTTCACGAGTTCTCGGCCCCAGTACATTCTGCAGCAGCTTCGGGAAGTCAATATCATAACACATCATACAAAATTAATCACAGGGGAAACGGAAAACGTAGAAAATAGGGAAAGTAACTGGCACAATATTACACAACATTCGCAAATCAATGCAAAACATACGTTTAAACAAAAAAAAAAGAAGAAACAAACCGTATCACATCAATCTATAAATGCAAAACCTTGCATGGCGGAGCGCAATTCACCCAGAGTTAATCTTTTTTTAAACACACCTTCAGAATGCAATGCATTTGAAAGTTTTGGGATTCGTTATGCTAATATTTTTTTCCAGCGTTTAGCCGACACGTCGGTACTTGCCAGTAACCAGGATTACGAATTTGGTATGGTACGGTATGTTGTTGTAAGCCAGACAATTCTGCCAGGAACAAAGTGTTATAGAGAAATTCTGTTCAAAGTTTTGTGGATGGCCGATAGTTATAAAAAATGTGAATACTGAGTATATTATACGTTTTAAACATTTTTGCCGTGTGCGAAAGATAAGGCCCATTTTCAATTACTCGCGAAGCTCTTTTTTGAAGCAGGTGCACTTTATCAAGATTGGTTGCAGTGATTGTACCTCAAACAACGAGCCATAATTTAAATGGAAATAAAATATCTTTTTGTATAATAATATTTTAACAGATGCAGGGAATATACACCGATGCCGACATACAATTCCAACAGTTTTTTTTTAATTTTTTTATTTAAATATACTGCATGGTTATCACGAAATATTTTGAGAAAACACGACTCCAAGTGTTTTGAAATTATCAGTTAATTCGAGATTTACCGAGTTTAAAGTAATGATGTTTTTGGGAGGAAGAATGTTATGCTAAGATGGAAATATTACGGCTTTAGTTTCACTTTTATTTATTTTAAAGCGCTGCTTTCTACCGTAACTATATCTGGCATGAGAATAAATATACTTTTGACAATAGCTCCTGAGGATCATTGGGAGCATAGAGAAGTTTTGTATCATCAGAATATATGATTAATTTAGTTGTTTGGTCAATATTTACAATGTCATTTACTTATATGTTAAAGAGAAAAGTGCATAAGATACTTTTCTCTGGCACTCCAGAGACAAGATTTTATACTGGATGAAAATGTACTGCAGCACATAAATTGTTTACGATTTTATAGTAATGATTGATTTAAAAGCAGGGCTTGCCCGCGTACTCCATAACGTTAATTTTTTTTTAATAAGGGCGTGTGCTTCAAATACTGTAAACGACTAAATTTTCGCGAGGACCTAATTTTCGCGAATTTCGCGAATCGTCTACAATTCGCGAGAAATACGTCCCGCGAACAATGCGGGCAATGTGTGAACGCTACGGAAGCTACACTCAATTCGCGAAAATTAGTACCCGCGAATAATTTCAAATTTACAGCTTTGGCCGGATTCGCGAAAATTTGAGCCCGCGAAAATTAAGTCGTTTACAGTAATCAAGAGCTTTCGTCAAGTCAATATAAACACCCAAAACTAGTTTTCTATCTTCTAGATTACGTATAATAAATTTTCGTTTCAAGTAAGGCAAGCTAACTGGAACAATCCTTTTGAAATTTAGACGTGGATTTTCTAATTAGCTGAAGCTTATCGAAAAGGCTTGCGAGTCATACATGAATAAGTTTTTCTAGCCCCTTTAAAAAAATGCAGTATGGAAACTGGTTTATGAATATTTATGTACGTTTTATCACATTTCATATGCAGTACAGAAACGTTTGCTATTGGAATACGCTCAGCGAATACACCTTCCAAATTACAAAAATTAAATATATGCCAATGAAGGCATAATTAGATCTAAAACCTATTTCACAGGTGATGACTTTGTCTAGAAAGCATAGAACCCAAGTGATGTCTCTGTCCAGAAAGCGTAGTACATTATCTTAAATGTACTGTATCCGAAAGGAAACTATAAGTCGAACCACAATAGTCAAAATCTGTAGGGTTCGGTGCTTCTGCTCACCCACAAGAAGGACCAACGAGGCATAACTCAGACAACACACATTTACTGTTTCCGCACGGCGAACGACCTCCCTGAGCCCGAGCCTTTTGCGTGGCTCGCGCGCATGTTGCGCCCAGGGCGCCGAGCGCGAGTTCCTTCGCGCAGTGTGGGCCGTAAAGCCCACAAACTCCCTCCCGCGTCGTTTTCTGCTGTTACGGTGGTTGGAGTTGTCCGGGTGAGGATGAGAAAAACGGTTCATCGTTGTCTTCGATGCCGACTGCGACCTCCGCCGGCGAGGGGGGGGGGGGGAAGGGGGGCCCGGAGGAGGGGGGGTTTGAGGCACTGGACAACCGCCAGGGCCCGTTGGAGATTCTGCTCGTCGATCGTCGCGAGGCGCAATACGGTGCCCCTGTCGGCGGCGGTTCATGGTGGAGAGCGCCGGCCCGGTGGCGTATAAGCAAACCATATCCCGTACAGCATCTGGCCACGCCCCCTTGTCACGTGACATGACGTCACTTCCGGCCAAGCGATTTGTCATGTCACGTGACATGACGTCACTTCCGCTCTAAAACAAAACCAGTTGTTTTATTGATTTGTGAATTGTCACGTGACATGACGTCACTCGCGCCGCTGTGGTAAGGTAAACATGGCGCCCGCCGCCGCCTGAATCACGAAGCCTACGCGGTCGATCATCGATGCAGTCGCGGCTGAAGCCAGAAACGCTTGAAACGGGAAGCCTACGCGGTCGACGCAGTCGCGCCTGAGACGCTGTGAACGCGGTGACGCGGGGGACTCAACACTTGGAGACGCAACTACGCGACACCCGCAGTATGCGACGTCTCGCATCGTGCTCCTCCAGGAGTGCGTAAAAGGTGCAAGTACTTACTCGTCGCTTGATAAGAGCGACGCCAGGATACTACCAACGCCTACCGCTGGTTTCCTAAGTCGAGCCTTCTCTCGATGTCGCCGCTGGTGTAGACTTTATTCTTGCTGAGCAGGTTCGTCGCCGACAAGGCGGATGTGAACCATGTCATGCATGAACGCTTGCCTTTTTCGATACGAAAATATGCTCTGTAGTCACGAACGCTTGCGCTGACCCACAAGCTTAATTTGAAGTATTGCCAGCATTTTTATTTCGCCTGTACGTTGTCATCGCACCACCGTTACTCGCGGCGACGCAGATCTTCGTGCTTGCCTTTTAGCGGTGCCGCGGCTCTCCCGACCCAAAATAAACGCGGCTATATCTACAGCTGCTCGACGCGCGAACCGCAAATTCGGGAAGTGGTAAAGAGATTAGCTCAGTACCGTGAGAAACACTCGTATGACGATAGGCATGCCCAGTGGAATTATGAAGAGAAAAAACAAGAGTGCATAATTTGAATTCAAGAAGTTTTTATTTCACCACATTAAATATATAGTTGGAAAGCAGTGCTGGTTTCAAAGAATGCTATTTCCTCAGTCTCTTCGAAACAACCGAGGCCTTTATATGATACACATTCATGCAAAAATGAACAGCGTGAAGACATGAGAACGATATGGCTATGAGCTGTAAAGCAAAATAGAAGTTCACACTGAAAAGCAACAGTTTACATAAACATTAAAACAAGTTGACAAATGGAAATAATAGTTTCTCACGAGAACTAGGGTAAAGCAAACGGGCATGTCGCCTCAAACGTATAAGGCACATGAAAGTTGTCGTAACTTTGGGAGCTACTATAGCTTAGTCATGTAAAAGCGGCTTCACACACTTGCAACAGCTTATGACCAGAGTGGCCGACCAGTCAGTCACAAGAGACTTAAAATCGGTTTCAAGCCATTCGTTTTGTAAGCAGTTGCAGGTGAGTGAAACAGCCTTAACTTGTGACGCCTTCCGCTGTAAACACCAATTGTAAACAATGAATAAACCTCTTCTGTTCTTAAGTTGCACCACGTCGGAATTTCACATCACACTTGTGTGAATGTGAAAAAATGTGAAACAGAGTCCGAAACTGACACGGCTGCAAAATAAGCAGAGATTTAAAAACTCGTGTCGGATTCGAAATTGCACGCAACAATCCTGGACACGAACCCGACGTTCGATTGTATCTGTTCGAATGAGCAGCTGGGTTTTTCCTTTCATTACTCTAGACAGATTGAATGGATGTAACATCTGCTTTTGGACATAACATGTGGCAATGAGCATAAACAACAGGGGAGGCACCCAATATTAACATCAGAAGAATGAAAACCGGTTAGAGAGCAGCTGGACTTCAATTCTACTTGCTGGCTGATGAGTTCGTGGACGACGACATGAAGCGTGCAGTCTTCTGCCGCGCATGTGAACCCTCCGTGTACGCCCCTCTTTCAATCTCTTTTTTTTTCTCCGCTTTTTAAGAGACTTAGGGCTAAGGACATTGGTAACTGGTCACCGGGTCACACTCAACAAGTGCTTCCGGCAAGTCTGTGCCCGACTCCATTGCAGTGCTGCGTCGTGTCGCTCAGCACTGCGAGTAGACATCATTTTCGTACAAGTTTTGTGACCGGTTAGTTTGTGGGGTATGCGAGGAAGCCATTCAGCGACACCATCTCGCCACGCCAGATCTCACTTTCGCTAGGGCTTAACAACTTGTGATTGCTGCGGAGTATGCCACAAACGAGAAACCCCACACTTCCGGGCTCCAGAGACGGCAGAGGTTCGCCACATTGACAAACATGACCCACACAAGGCATGAAACGGTTCATCAATGCCAAGCCACAACCCTGTCGCAGGGAAGACATCTCCGAGTACAGCTAGAAAATGTTGCACAAGGCGCAAGTAGCTATAATTTTGAACATGCCATTTCTGTGGTGGAAAGGGACACATCATACATGCATGCCGTCAGTAGTTGGCCAAATCAAAGCACCACGCTCCGGAAGCGAGATCCAGTCATCATCTGGAATCATTGAACTGGGGCAGAAATCGTCAAAGTTCAAGTAAATGAATGTACCATCAGCATAGTTGGTGATGCTTGGTCCACAATTGTTCTAAAGAGAATGTGTCGTCTTGGAACGGCATCATATACTTAAACCTAAACTGCTCTCCAGACGTATTCGCGATGTAAGTTGGTGGTTCTGGGAAGTAATTTTATCCACGCGATTCAAAGAAAAGGAGCGTGAGCCACCGTTGCTGACCGTGAAAAGACGTGGAGCGGAGCAAGCCTGCTTGAAAGGAACAGGTTTGAAGTGTTCGATAAGCTACGTGATGTGTGAGCAACAGACCTTTCCGGAAAGATGTGGTACCCCCAGCGTCTACTTTATGCACTGCGACGTCCAGATCTATGGCACGAGGAATGATCCAAGAAGCGAAGACGAAGTTGGCGTTTGGTTCGTGATTTCAGAACGCGGAGGGGGCAGAAGGAGAGCAAAACAGAGGGTTTGATGACCTTTTTTTTACCACTCACTTAATTTTTAGCATCGTCTGAGCTCCTAGTGAGAAGAAAGAGTGAATCGCGCTACTGGTACGATATACGAAGCGTTCGAGCCGTCACGAGCGTACATCCGAAGAGCCCAACAATTCCCCTTGTTGCAAGGTCTCTTGGGATTTTCCGAAAAGGTATATTGCTCATTCAGAAAGGGAGAGAGAGAGAGAGAGAGAGAGGGGGGATGGGTCCAAGAAGATGACAAATTAAAACACTCTTTGTCGAGGCTTGAGAAAGGACGGTCTTGCTCTTGTCCACCGTCTAACACAACACAACGCACTACTACTATTCAAGGTGTCCTTCAATTAGCCGAGTCACTCCCACAGACACAAGGACTGCCAAAAGAATTTCCAAGGATCTTCGAGTAAGGACATGGCGGACCCACCTACACTTTCGCACTAAATCTAAACTTAAAACCCAAGTACCACAAGCCTTGACTTGTTCGTTTGGCACATGAACCAAAGGTGTACTACACCATTTTTTGACCCCGGTGCGGAACTTTGCATGGGCTACGCCAGTTGTACTCGTGGGGAGGTCAAACGGCGTGATATGGCTATGTGTATGTTATAAACGCATCATTAATCCAGTCTTAAAACAGAAGTCGTACCCACTGCCAACAGTCCTTTATTACGCTCTTGGTCACAAAACTTCTCCGTAACGCTATAGAAGGGCTTGGTATGTGACCACGTGTGGCACTGATGTTGACAAGGAGCCAGAAAGCTGTCAATCTAGCCTGCACCACTGGGAACTGGGCATCCAGGACGTGTTATTTTAGTTTCGAACCCACTCTGAATGAGCCACCTTTAGATCATGGTGACGCATCAACGCACTGACAGCATTTCTCACAAGTCTAAGTCTCTTTGGCTCTGTACGCTAAGTCAACTGATCAAACTTTAAAACCTTCATTTCAGGTGCCAATTGTAAACAGTCTGAATGTTATATTCGGCGGCAACACTTATAAGAACACCGTGCAGAGTCCAAGTGACGTCGATCCCACGGCCCCCCTTGCTCGGATCAAGTATTGTCAGCGCCAGGAAGCCACGAACATAGATCGGACTCTCTCAACGAACGTCGCAGCATCCTGTTCACTGCACCGTTCTTTTAACCGGAATTCATTCATGAAACGCATTTAACCCCAGTATGCGTTCAATTAACGACGAGGAAGCTTCTGGACCTCTGAGGATGGACGTCTCTTCTCATCACGGATGAATTATAAAGCTTTCTCCTGGCGGAAACTGAAGTTAGCAGTTGGAATGCCTCGAATCCTACTTCGAGGCTAAGAACATCACAAGCTCCGCAATGTGGCAAGCCGTCTTCCTGACGTTCTGCATACATTAACTTACGACACCGTACGAGCCCCGCTCGCGCCCAAGACGCTTTCGGAGGCTGAGTTTGAGGAGATCATCAAGCGCCTCAATGAACACCACTTCCCCAAGCCAGCGAAAGTGCTCAGTCGGTTCAAATTCCATCAACGGAACGAACCAAACTACGACAGGCTCCGTCTCCGAGTACGTGGCTGCACTGCAAAACATCACTACTGACTGCAACTTTGGTACAGTGACGGCGACACCGACCACACCTTCTACGGCAACGACCACGACAGCTATGCTTGTGTCAAATGCCAGTCCACCACAAGAGACTCGACAGGTCCCGCAATCCCCAGCGAGAGACTTCTCCGCTGTGCTACCGCTGGAAGTAATGCTGAGGGACCGATTCATTTATGGCATCAAGGATTCCCACCTTCAATGTTTGCTAGTGGAACGGAACATCACTTTCGACTGAGCCTACACTCTCGCATTGAAAACAGAGTCGGCCGCCAGCCAGCAACTCCAGATGCGGAAACAAGGTAAAGTGCCCAGTTCCACTGCAGCCACAATAAGGGGGTGAAATCATCAAAGAAACCCTGTATCCTTTGCGCAGGTATGCGTTCACCTGATGAATGCAAGCTCGTTAAAGCCACATGCAAATTTTTCCTCAAGAGACACTTGGAAGAAGCGCGTTTTAAGCACAGAGTTCAACGAAGTCTCAGGAACGCTCGTCAAGTCGTACCCATCAGTTGACATTTAAGCAAAGCGAGATGCGTGGAGACTTCTGCAATGAGCAGCGTCGCTCAAGGAGACCCATCGTGGATTACTGTCACGCTCCTGGTGGATGGATGACCCTTGGAAATAGATCACACTTTCTCAACAAACGTCGCTGATTCCAGTTCGCTTCGCCGTCCTTTCAACCGAAACTCATTAATAAAACGCATTTAACCCTAGTGTGCGTAAGTGGATAAACCTCATCCACACGTGTCCGATTTCAGATGTGTTGGAAGATGCAGTCAGGTCTTAAATGAATTCGACATCAATATAAGTGCATAATGCATGGAAGGCTAGCAGACTCCCGCGTCAGATAAGAAATCTTAGGGTACAAGTTACGTACACCAAGAGGGTCCAACAGGAGAGGCAACCTGAGCCAAGTCGCGACACAAAGAGGGCTTTTCGCAGTGGCACACTAGGAAAAACTTACCTTGGAAACCAACACTCTTCTCACAGATGACTCGTTTCGTCGATTTAGAGTGACCAGAGCTACACTAAGATCGCTGACCACCACGGACACCGTCCCTGGGCAAGACAAGGGATGCCAGCAGTGCCCGACACCAAATTTCACGTCCGTGTTTACAAAGCGTAAGGTCGGTCTGCCGTTTGAGTTTGGCGACACTGGTTTACACCGTAGATGAGAAATTTAGCCAGCTGCAGTATGACTGCCGGCCTGGGGTTTTTAAAGGGGCGGTGCAACGATTTTCATACTTTGGCCAATTAACTGCAGAAAATATTCTGTGTCGCCCATGGAGCGAAGAACAGAAAACAATATTTTCTTGCGAAGGCAAGTTTTTATATAAATAAATAAAACAAATAGAAGGTCAAAGTGCCTCTCAACTCTCCACGTCGCCGTTCGAGTGACGCACTCTGGGCGATCACGTGGTATCCCCCTGGGTTCTCTCTTCAGAGACCCCAGCCACTTCCTCCGCGATTATACAATTTTCAAGGATTAGCATCATTGAAGGTCGCGGCGAGCTATTGACACAAAAGACGGTTCGCCATGGGGTGACGGCGAGTGTAGCAGCGGAAGGGGACATGTTTTGTTCACTTCCGCATATCCCACAGAGTATGTCAAACATCAGTTCTGTTAACCACTACAGCGGCTGCAGATCGGCAAATATTTCCTTTTCTTTGCAATTGCGCACCGGAATAGCAGTTTTTCGGGGCAAGGTGACATGTTTTTGATCACTTGTGCTTGGATAAACAATATAAAAAATTGAAACTGCCAATTCTTTCAACACTAAAATCGTTTCACCCCCTCTTTGACGTGTATCACGCAGTAGTAATACATGACTGCACGCCAGTACGATGATCATCCAGATGTAAGCGAGCAGGGATGGCGATTGAACCTCAAATGCCTGGATTCTGCAGTCCGAGCTACCTGCTTCATGTGCTCCGAGCTTTGGTACACTAACACGCTCGGCCGCTGATCCCCCTCAGCAGCGCCTTCGAAGGGTTGTGCGCCTCGGTCCAGTCCCACGAGCTGACCGCTCGACCAATGTTGATGCTGTAACCCTGCAGGCAAACAAATTGCTCGTGGTTGCAGACTGCCACTAATCTGTGAGCTCAATTTACATTAACACGGCGGTGTTTCCAGGCCTGGGTCTGCAACTGAGTGAGACCCACCTGACATGGGTCCCAAGAAGGCTGCCAGCTCTTGAGGCCTTTAGTGCAGTCTCACACCAGGCACATTTTCCTGCAAGGTTTCTCTGCAGGGAATGGGGTCTCTTTATTGACCTCTTGACAGGCTGGTCACTTGGTGGGCATCCCGTTGGCACCCTTTTCGAGCCTCTCACCAACCCTGGACTATGTCGGGCAAGGCTCCTAGGATGCAACAATTATGCAACAATCATCAGTTTTTATTTGGTACAGCAAACATGAATGCTTGGCTGGCAACAGCCAGGAAATATGCACCACTTAAAATTCTAGGCGTTGCACTTATGCACCTCCTGGTACGACCTGTAAGAACTGTTCGTGTTGCAGAAGCTTACCATCAGCGAAAGGCAGTACGTTTTTGCAGTCTCTGCCTGTGTATTCAGATCGCCGAGAAAAGAAACAAGGAACTAGATGAGCACGAACATAAAATGGCACACATACTTGGGTAAGCTGAGCTCGGTCAGATCCTTGCACAGCCGGAGACGCCAGAGCTGAAGTGGAGGGCTTCTGGCGTGTCGCTGGCTTCGGCAGTGTGCTGACCTTGAGGCTTTGGCGGTGCAGCGGGCCATGTCTGGGCCTTTTGGCGACTGCTGCCTTTTACAGAGAGGCATGAAGAACTCTTGCGCCAGACACTCGTCTCTGAAGGCCAACTTGCTCAGTCGGTATTCATCCTTCGCGCTCCAACGATGTGGCAGGTCCAATGAATTAATGATCACCGCACTATTCAGCACTCGCAGCAATAAAGCATAACAGAAGTCTATTGAATATCTGCAGTAACAATGCCGCAGATGCTGTGCCGCGAAGGTTCGGGTTTCAGTTCCTCCGCGGCCATCTTTGCCCCCCAGTGTGCACAGACGGTTCAGACTATTCCCGCCAATTCTAGCAAAACTATAGAACAACACCAGGATATTGAACAAAAACAAATTTGGCTATTTACAATTTATATGAGCTAGTGTTTCTTACCTAGGGATTAAAACAATTATATGCATTTAAATTTAAAATTTTGAATTGGTTTTTTGTTAAATATCCTGGTGTTGTTTCTTTTGTTTTGCTTAAATTGGCGGGAATAGTCGGAAGCGTCTGTGCACACTGGGGGGCAAAGATCCCGAACCGAATACCGAACCTTCGCGGTATCTTTCGCGGCGCAGCATCTGTGGCGTGGTTACCGCAGATATTCAAGAGAGTTCTTTTATGTTTCATTGCTTCGAGTGCTGAATAATGCGGTGATCATTACGTTATTGGGCCTGCCACATCGTTTTAGCGCGAAAGATGGATACCGAATGAGAAAGTTGGCCTTCGGAGACAAGTGTCCGGCACAAAAGTTCTTCATGCCTCTCCTTAAAAGGCAGGAGTTGCCAAAACACCCAGACGTGGCCAGCTGCACCGCCAAAGCCTCAGAAGGCCAGCACACTGCCGAAGCCAGCGACATGCCAGAAGCCCTCCACTTCAGCTCTGGCGTCTCCGGCTGTGCAAGGATCTGACCGAGCTCAGCTTGCCCAAGTATATGTGCCATTTCATGTTCGTGCTCACTCCAGTTCCTTGTTTCTTTTCTCGGCGATCTGAATACACAGGTGGAGACTGCAAAAACGTTCTGCCGGTCGCTGATAGTGAGCTTCTGGAACACAAACAGTTCTTAGAGGTCGTACCAGAAGGTGCACAAGTGGAGCGCCTAGAAGTTTAGGTGGTGCATATTTCTGGCTGTTGCCAGCCAAGCATTCATGTTTGCTGTACAAAATAAAAACTGGTGATTGTTGCATAATTGTTTCGTTTCTACAGCGTTTTTAGCCCAGTGTAATATCTGAATGTAACATAGCAGGTATGTCAAGCTCCGAGAACCCACCTTTACTGTTTTAGCATGGGTATATACGCCGAGACGCTCCAGGAATTGCCACGGTCAATCTTAATGTCCGGCATATGGGTATGCATCAATGCGCCGGACATTAAGATATACCGTGTTAATTCCTGGAGTGTCTCGGCATATATACCCATGCTAAAACAATAAAAGTTGGCTTTCCGAGCTTCACATACCTGCCAAGTTACATTCCCATTTTAGCTAGCCTGGTGTGTTGCTCACTAATCTAAAAATGGCAGGACTCGTTTTCTATGTGGCAGCCATATCTGGCCAGAATCGCAGTCCTGCTACCTTACTTTATTGTCAAGCAGGTTTGCTTGTTAACCGTGCATGTGTAAACGTAAATAAAGAAAGGGAAACAAAGGAGTTTTGAGAAGTTGTTTGTAGCCTCAAAGTCTGAGTCTCAAACCTTCACCACAACCGTAGTTTCTTTCACAATCTGAGGGAGAGGAGCTGGAGCTACGAGCACAAGCATGTTAACCTGCACAGAGCTTGCGCTGCACAAGCGTGCATGCCTTGCAGAGATGCCGAAAGCTTGGAGCTCGCCCTTCCTTGTAGCTCCCAAAGTGAGATGGGCTACAGACAGGAGGTAACCTGCTCAATTGCTTGCCTCAACGCCTTCCACGCAGGCACGAGAACAAGTGTACTGGCACTTGGAGTCGAGCTTGCAGCGCCTGCATGCCCTGAACGAGGACAGCACAACATACCTCGAGATCCAGCAGAGTCTTGGGCACGGGCTAGACCGTGTGCCCAATGGCAAGGACACCACTGGGCTCATGTTGAGCCTCGAGGCGACAGCGGCAGCACGAAGGCCCCGAGGACTCCAGATTCGGGTGCAGCCTACGAGCCTTTCCCGACATAGGCCAGGATTGGTGAGGGGCTCGAAAAGGGTGCCAACGGGATGCCCACCAAGTGACCAGCCTGTCAAGAGGTCAATAAATAGACCCCATTCCCTGCAGAGAAACCTTGCAGGAAAATGTTCCTGGTGTGAGACTGCACTAAAGGCCTCAAGAGCTGGCAGCCTTCTTGGGACCTATGTCAGGTGGGTCTCACTCACGAGCCTTTCCCGACATAGGCCAGGGTTGGTGAGGGGCTCGAAAAGGGTGCCAGCCGGATGACCACCAAGTGACCAACCTGTCAAGAGACCAAGAAAGAGGCCCCTTTTCCTCGAGAGGAACGTGCAGGACAATGTGCCTAGTGTGAGACTGCACTAAAGGACTCAACAGCTGGCAGCCTTCTTGGGACCCATGTCAGGTGGGTTTCACTCAGTTGGAGACCCAGGCCTGGAAACACCGCTGTGGTAACGTAAATTGAGCTCGCAGATGGGTGGCAGACTGCAACCAGGAGCACTTTGTTTGCTTGCAGGGTTACAGCATCAACATTGGTCGAGCGGTCAGCACGTGGGACTGGACCAAGGCGCACAACACTTCGAGGGCGCTGCTGAGGAGGATCAGCGGCGGAGCGTGTTAGTGCACCACAGCTCGGAGCACATAAAGCAGGAAGCTTGGACTGCAGTATCCAGGCATTTGAGGTTCAATCGCAATCCCTGCTCGCTTCAATCTGGATGAACATTGTACTGGCGTGCAGTCATGTACCACTACTGCGTGATGCAGGTCAAAGGGGTGGTGCAACGATTTTAGTGTTGAAAGAATTGACAGTTTGTATTTTTTGTATTGTTTATCCAAGCACAATTGACCAAAAACGTGTCACCTTGCCCCGAAAAACTGCTATTCCGGTGCGTAATCGCAAAGAAAAGGAAATATTTGCCGATCTGCAGCCGCTGTAGTGGTTAACAGAACTGATGTGTGACGTACTCTGTGGTATATGCGGAAGTGAACAAAACCTGTCCCCCTCCACTGCTACACTCGCCGTCACCCCCGTGGTGAACCGTCTTTTGTGTCGATGGCTCGCTGCGACCTTCGATGATGCTAATCCTTGAAAAGTTGATTGTCGCGGAGGAAGTGCGGCCACCTACTCGGAGACGGAGCCTGTCGTAGTTTGGTTCGTTCCGTTGATGGAATTTAACCGACTGAGCACTTTCGCTGGCTTGGGGTCGAGGTGTTCATTGAGGCGCTTGATGATCTCCTCAAACTCAACCTCCGAAAGATTTGTGGGTGCGAGCAGGGCTCGTACGGTGTAGTAGGTTTATTCATGCAGAACGCCAGGAAGACGGCTTGCTAATTTGCGGAGCTTGTGATGTTTTTTAGCAGTAGGATTCGAGGCATTCCAACTACTGACTTCAGTTTCCACCAGGAGAAAGCTTTATAATTAGGGGTGTGCAAATATTAGAAATTTTGAATACGAATCGAATATTTTCCTTATTTGAAACGTATTCGATTCGAAAACTGCAAATTCGAAAGTTGCCGAATATTCGGCCAAAGCCGAATATTCGGTAAAAACAGCGAATATTCGCAAAAACTGCGAATATTCGAGCAAGTAACGAATAATCTGCCTGCCACGCATTCCCCTATGAATATGTTTATTCACTGAGAAAGGCGTGTGATGCGTGCGTTATCGGTCTGCTCCGTTTCTATCTGTCCGATGGCAGCAAGACAGGATCACTTTCGTTTTTTTTTTTTTCATCAAGCCGTTTGTTGTGTGGCACCTTTATAGCAATATGTGATGTAATTGCGCGTTCTATGAATTGATACAATAATTAAAGCTCGAGAGTGAAATATAAGTATAAAATAAATCTCGAGAGCGTTATCTAATATAAATGTTTGAAAATTAAAAAAAAAGCTACGTGCGAGCAGAACATTGCATCGCCATCGACAACAACTCCTGCCACTACCGTAAAGTCAAAACTAGGGATGTTGCGAACCTGCCCAGGTTCGAGTTCGACCAAGTTCGATTTTTTTAAACTTTCAACTTGATGTTCGACAAAGGTTCGACTAAAGTTCATCTTTTGTGTGCATGCGCGAAAATTTTTAAAAAAAAAAGAAAACTAGTTGACTTTACCTGGCGGAGGAAAAGTGCAATATTTGTTGGGTTTGGCATCACTGGTTCACATTAATAACTAATGAAAGCGTTAAAAGCACATATTTCCGCTTTTATACGGTGTAAACATTGGTAACCATTTTCTAAAATAAAAAATAAATTAATTTCTAAAATAGTTGTTTCCCAAATTTCGAAATATTTGTGTAGCAGCCGGGCAACACTGTTCACAAGTCGAACTTCTTCGAACTTTAGTGAAATTTTGCAGGTTTCCCGAGTGAAAAAGTCTTTAGCGCTTACTTTCTGAACCCGTTGAGCAGTTAATTTTCCTACACGGTAATTTGTAATCAGTGCATTACTAGAAGTATCTTTAGTCTCCTTCTGCCCAGTAATATGCAGTTGCATTGATTTATTTTAAAAAGGCAATAAAACCTGCTGTTCGATTCGATATTCGAAGCCCGTTTTTTGCCTTATTCGTATTCGATTCGTATTCGAAAATTTTAATATTCGCACACCCCTATTTATAATTCATCCGTGATGAGCGGAGTCGACCGACCTCAGGGGTCCAGAAACTTCCTCGTAGTTAATTGGACGCATACTGGGGTTAAATGCGTTTCATTAATGAATTTCGGTTAAAAGAACGGTGCAGTGAACAGGGTGCTGAGACGTTCGTTGAGAGAGTCTGATCTATGTTCGTGGCTTCCTGGCGCTGACAATACTTGATCCGAGCGAAGGGGGCAGTTGGAGCGACGTCACTTGGACTCTGCACGGTGTTCTTATAAGTGTTGCCGCCAAATATAACATTCACACTGTTTACAATTGGCACCTGAAATGAAGGTTTTAAAGTTTGATCAGTTGACTTAGCGTACAGAGCGAAAGAGACTTAGACTTGTGAGAAATGCTGTCAGTACGTTGATGCGTCACCATGATCTAAAGGTGGCTCATTCAGAGTGGGTTCGAAACTAAAATAGCACATCCTGGATGCCCAGTTCCGAGTGGTGCTGGCTAGATTGACAACTTTCTGGCTCTTTGTCAACCCCAGTCCCACACGTGGTCGCATACCAAGCCCTTCTATAGCGTTACGGAGAAGTTTTGTGACCAAGAGCGTAATAAAGGACTGTGATACAAATTAACACTTGCTCTGCTGTAGGCAGTGGGTACGACTTCTGTTTTAAGACTGGATTAATGATGCGTTTATAACCTACACATAGCCATCACGCCGTATGACCTCCCCACGAGTAAAACTGGCGTAGCCCATGCAGAGTTCCGCACCGGGAGCAAAATTTCTTGTTGCACGAGTTGCGTGATGGTGTAGTATGCCTTTGGCTCATTTGCCATAGGAACAAGTCGAGGCTTGTGGTATTTGGGTGTTAAGTCTAGATTTAGCACGAAAGTGTATATGGATCCGCCAAGTCCTTACTCGAAGACCCTTGGAAATTCTTTTGGCAGTCCTTGAGTCTGTGGGACTGACTTGGCTAATTGAAGGACACCTTGAATAGTAGTGCTTTGTGTTGTGTTAGACGGTGGCCAAGAGCAAGACCGTCCTTTCTCAAGCCTCGACGAAGAGTGTTTCAATTTGTCGTCTTCTTGGACCCCCCCCCCCTTCCTCTCTATCCCTTTTTGAATGCGCAATAGACCTTTGCGGAGAATCTCAAGAGACCTTGCAATGAGGAAAATTGTGGGGCTCTTCAGATGTACGCTCGTGCGGTGCGGGCTCGAACGATTCGTATATCGTAGTAGCCGCGCGATTCACTCTTTCTTATCATTAGGAGCTGAGAACATGGTAAATATTAAGTGAGTGGAAAAAAAAGGGTCATCACACCCTCTGTTTTGCTCTCCTTCTACCCCCTCCGCGTTCTGAAATCACGAACTGTTAAACAAAAATCAACTTCGTCGTCGCTTCTTGGATAATTCCTCGTGCCATACATCTGGACATCGCAGTGCATATAGTAGACGCTGGGGGCACCACATCTTTCCGGAAAAGTCTGTTGCTCACGCATCACGTAGCTTATCGAACACTTCAAACCGGTTCCTTTCAAGCAAGCTTGCTCCACGTCTTTTCACGGTCAGCAACGGTGGCTCACGCTCCTTTCTCTTGAACCGCGTTGAAAAATTGTCACTTCCCAGAACCACCAACTTACATTGTGAATACAACCGGAGAGAAATTTAGGTTTAAGTCTATGCTGCCGTTCCGAGACGACACATTCTCTTTAGAACAATTATGGACCAAGCGTCACTATCTATGCAGATGGGAATTTAATTTACTTGAACTTTGACGATTTCTGACCCAGTTCAATGATTCCAGACGATGACTGGATCCCGCTTCCGGAGCGTGGTGCTTGGATTTGGCCAACTACTGACGGCATGCATGTATGATGTGTCCCTTTCCACCACAGAAATGGCATGCTCAAAATTATAGCTACTTGTGTCGTGCGCAACGTTTTCTAGCTGTACTCAGAGATGTCTTCCCTGCACCGGGGTTGTGGTTTGGCATTGATGAACCGTTTCATGCCTTGTGTGGGTCGTGTTTGTCAATTTGGCGAACCTCCGCCGTCTCTGGAGCGAAGTGTGGAGTTTCTCGTGTGTGGCATACTCCGCAGCAATCACAAGTTGTTGAGCCCTAGCGAAAGTGAGATCTGGCGTGGCGAGGAGGTGTCGCTGAATGGCTTCCTCGCATACCCTACAAACTAACCGGTCACAAGTCTTGTACGAAAAATGATGTCTACCCGCAGTGCTGAGCGACACGACGCAGCACAGCAATGTAGTCGGGCACAGACTTGCCGGAAGCACTTGTTGAGTGTGAACTGGTGATCAGTTACCAATGTCCTTAGCCCTAAGTCTCTTCAAAAGCGGAGAAAAAAAAAAGTGATTGAAAGAGAAGGCGTACACTGAGGGTTCACTTGCGCGGCAGAAGACTGCACGCGTCATGTCGTCGTCCTTGAACTCCTCAGCCAGCAAGTAGAATTAAAGTCCAGCTGCTCTCTAGTCTGTTTTCATTCTTCTGATGTTAATGCTGGGTGCCTCCCCTGTTGTTTATGCTCATTGCCACACGTTATGTACAAAAGCAGAGGTTACATCCATTCAAAATGTCTAGATTAATGAAAGGAAAATTACAGCTGCTCATTCGAACAGATACAATCGAACGTTGGCTTCGTATCCAGGATTGTTGGGTGGAATTTTGAATCCGACACGAGTTTTTAAATCTCCGATTATTTTGCAGCCGTGTCAGTTTTGGGCTCTCTCTCACATTTGTTAACATGCACACAAGTGTGATGTGAATTCCGACATGGTGCAAATTAAGTAAGAACAGAAGAGGTTTAATCATTGTTTACAATTGGTGTTTACAGCGGAAGGCGTCACAAGTTAGGGCTGTTTCACTGACCTGCAACTGCTTACGAAAGGAATTGCTTGAAACCGATTTTAAGCCTCTTGTGACTGACTGGTCGGCCACTCTGGTCGTAAGCTGTTGCAAGTGTGTGAAGCCGCTGTTACGACAACTTTCATGTGCCTTATACATTTGAGGCGACATGCCCGTTTGCTTTACCCTAGTTCTCGAGAGAAACTATTATTTTCATTTGTCAACTTCTTTTAATATTTATGTAAACTGTTGGTTTTCAGTGTGAACTTTCCATTTTGCTTTACAGCTCATAGCCATATCGTTCTCATGTCTTCACACTGTTGATTTTTTCATGTATGTGTATCATATAAAGGCCTCGGTTGTTTCAAAGGGACTGAGGAAATATTATTCTTTGAAACCAGCACTGCATTGCAATGATATAGTTAATTTGATGAAATAAAAACTTCTCGAGTTCAAAGTATGCACTCTTGTTTTTTCTCTTCATAATTCCACTGGGCATGCCTATCGTCATACGAGTGTTTCTGACGGTACTAAGCTAATCTTTTAACCACTTCCCCAATTTGCGGTTCGAGCGTCGAGCAGCTGTAGATATAGCCGCATTTATTTTGGGTCGGGAGAGCCGCGGCACCGCTAAAAGTCAAGCACGAACTTCTGTGTCGCCGCGAGTAACGGTGATGCGATGACAACGTACAGGCGAAATAAAAATGCTGGCAATACTTCAAATTGAGCTAGTGGGTCAGCGCAAGCGTTTGTACCGACAGAGCATATTTTCGTATCGAAAAAGGCTAGCGTTCATGCATGAGATGGTTCACATCCGCCGCGTCGGCGACGAACCTACTCAGCAGGAATGAAGTCTACACCAGCGGCGACATCGAGAGAAGGCTCGACTTCGGAAGCCAGCGGTACGCGTTAGTAGTATCCTTGCTTCGCTCTTATCAAGCGACAAGTAACTACAGGGTGTCACAAAGGAAAATTTACACTTTTTTTACCGCAAAAATAAACTAGGTATCGCGGAACACTCATTCTCCGCCCAAAGGTAGTGCTAGAGGTCACAACCAGATGCCAAAGTTTCAGCCCGATCAGATACGTTAATCAAAAGTTATAAGTGATTTTCTGACAATTTCAATGGGAAAATGGCGGCCGACGGAGTTTTCGAATACATGGGGCTCCATGGCACCAGAAACCGGAAACGGGCGAAAATGGGCTCTATTTTCCCATTGAAATTTTCCGAAAATTACTTATAACTTTTGATGAAGTTATCGGATCGGGCTGAAACTTTGGCATCTTATTGTGACCACTAGCGCTACCTTTGGGCGGAGCATGAGTGTTCGGCGATGCTCCGCAATGCAAATAGCTAAACCCACTTGCTAAAGAGATCCGTGACCACGAACAGGTACTGGTTGCCGCGCGGACTGCGTGGAAAAGGGCCGATGACGTCGACAGCAACGCATTCCCATGGGGATTGACTTGCGAACGTCTGCATGAGATCAGGGGGTTGACCACCACGCGATTTGGCTTTCTGAAAAACCGGGCATGAACAAGCGTACCTCAGCACGTCCTGACGAATTCCTGGCCAAGTTGCAGTACGGCTGAACTTTTCGAAAGTCTTACAGCCACTACTGTGACCAGCCAGAGCAGAGTCATGGTAGTATCTAATGAAAGACCTGCGAAGTTGGCGAGGTATCACGGCTCAAAATGGAGTGTCTCTGGAGCCACCCTCCTCGTCGTTGATCTGAGGTATGTACCGGAGCAGCAGACCGTCTTCGGCCAGCAAGTACGAGTCGAAACTCATGCCAGCGTCTCTGTTGTCACGTCGGTCATGGGAAGACAACCACTCAGAGACCCTGCGACAAAGTTCATTGTTCTGTTGTGCTGCACGAAGCTCATCTCGGCTGATCAAAGTACCCCAGCGGGAGCCAGCGTCTATCGCAGCCACAACATTGGCACTCTCGTGCACGTGGTCTTCGCCGAGCGGAGCGCGCGACAAAGCGTCTGCAACTTTGTTTTGCGAGCCTGGCTTGTGCATAATTGTGTAATCATATTTTTGAAGCTTAAGTTCCCAGCGTGCTAATCGTCCTGCCGAATTTTTCAGCCACTGAAGCCAAGACAAGGCGGTATTATCTGACTGGATCAAAAAGCGCGCGTCATCAAGATACATGCTGAATTTCTGCAGGACGAATATGATGGCTAGGCACCCAAGCTCCCAAACGTTGTAATTCCGTTGAGCTGGTTTCAACGTATGGCTAGCGAAAGCTACGGGTCGTAAGACACCATCAAAGTCTTGAAGCAGCAGAGCACCTAAACCGTAGCAGCTCGCATCGGTTTGCAGTACAAACGGACGGTTGAGGTCTGGGAGCTTCAAAGATGCTGTCTCTGCATTCGTTCTGGACAGTTGAAGGAAAGCATTTTGCTGTGCCTCCGTCCAACGCCACTTGACGCCTTTGCGCAACCGTTCGTTCAGAATCCACGTTACCTCTGCACAGTAGGAGATAAACTGGCGGTAAAATCCAACCATGCCAATAAATCGCTGCAAAATCTTTGTATCATGTGGGGGAGAAAACTCTGTCATGGCCTTCAGCTTGTCCTCGTTAGGTCGAAGCGCTCCACCGTCGAATATAAAACCGAGCAGATTATAATTAGATTTTTTCCAGTCTCATTTTTCTTGGGTGAACTGTCAAACCAGTATTCTGCATGCGCTCGAGCATAGTCCAAAGGTGCACAAGAGGTTCTTCGAACGAGCGTGAGAAGAGTACTACGTCATCCATATATGGCGCACGGCACAACTACGCCATGGCGTAGTTGTGTCGTACGTCTCCAAGCACGATGTCCATAAGACTTAATGTGGCAGGAGAGTTTCTGAAGCCGAAAGGCATGCGCACAAACTCGTACAATCCTCTGTAGCATGTGAGTGCTGTTTCCTGGATGTCAGGGGGTTCAACCTCTATCTGGAGGAAACCGCGACTGCAGTCAAGAGTCGTGAAAAAGCTGGCGTTTCCCAAGTTGTATATGATCGACTCAATCGAGGGGTACGGGTACGCGTTACGAATGGTTACCGCATTCAGGCGTTGATAGTCGACGCCAAGCCGAGCCGTTACATCTTTCTTGGGGGCAAGGACAATCGGAAAGGCCCAAGGGCTCTGCGACTCGCGTACGACACCCGCGTCTATCTCTTGGAGCGCCTTGTCCAGCAGGGCTCGCTTGTGTACGCTGATCGGTCGAGGGTTGCAGCGTGACCCTCGACAATTGGATGTTTTAGGACACCGGTTATGCCGGGGTTCTCCGTGAACATCGGGGAAAACTCCTCCAGGGGTCTTTTGAGACGCCGCTTTTGCAGGACACTTCTGCAAAGAATTGCTTACCTCACATGGGAGTCGCAAAGCAGGCGTTCTAACGGCAACGTTATCGACACTGACAATACAATCCTCTCGTCTGGTAAACGGGATCAGCTTCGCGTCACTGCCTAACCGGTAGCTTTTGTTCGGAAAGTCAAGAACCAGAATCTCCCCGAAAATAGAATCTCGCCTTAAAATAATCGGCACTGTGAGACAAGGGAAGCAAACGAAACGCTGACGGCGTTTTTTCTCGTTAAACCCAATATGTAACCTCACGGCCTGACTCGCGAGCATTTCCGGACCCGACGCTAGCTGTAAGCGCAAGTTAGTCTCACGCAGGTTAGCTTTCTGCCCTTTTCAGCGTTTAATCAGGTAGTCCCAAATCAGCGACAGACTCGCAAAGGTATCAATCAGCGCTGACACAGCTATTCCGAGCACTGTAACTGTCACACGAGGCTCAATTAGCTCAACGTCAAGCTGGATTCGACATACCCATGGAAGTTTTGCCGGGTGTGTCCATGGTCATCGCGGCCGACAGGCGTTCAGGGATCAACTCGTTTCCCGAGGGTGCAAGACGGTTGCGCCGCAGGTCGGGGCAGTCACGCCACAAGTGGCCATGGCGACAGCAGCCGAAGTACTGCACCGAGTTGCGCCGGTCAGGGCCGTGCGTCGGGCTTGCCTGCGCTTGTCGTTGCGGCCTTTCTTGGTGTCTCTCGTCGGACCAGCGATCAGCGCCCCGGTTGGTATTACGGGGGAAGGGCCTTGAACGGCTTTCACCCTGCCATAGTCTCGATCCAGCCGGCCGGGCACGTAGCCGGGGATCCGAACCATCAAGTGGTTTCCTGCACTCCCACTGCCCGAAAGCGTAGGAGTCCAGCGCACGGGGGGGAGGGGGGGGGGGGGGGAGGGAGGCGGAGGCGGGGGGGGGGGGGGGGGGACGGATCGTGCCATCCAGGGTTTGGCGCTGAGTCGGATTTCTTCTGGGCCCGGGAGCTTGCCAGGCACAGGACGGCTCGAGAGCTTCTTCTGGCGGTGGCAGGGGCCCACACTGGAGCTCGGCCAGGAGCGTCCTGGGCCAGGTGGTCCAGGGTGGAATACGTGCGGCCATGCCGGTAGGGCCGGAATCTTGGGTGGCTCTGCCGCATCACCCGAGCAACCCTGTCCGACTCCGACATCGTTGGGCAGGCCCTCTCGTAGAGCTCCTGCATTACCCACATATATCTTGGCAGCAGCAACGGCACGGAGCTAGCACGCTTACAACCCGTCATTTTGCAGACCGTGCTCTCAACCCATCCAAGAACGCATCATCATTCCTTTGTCCCGGCGGCCTGCCAGCCCAGACTGCAAATCTGTTGTGCAGCCATCTACTCAGCGTCGATCGTCCATGGGACAACTTGCCATTCGTCAAGAGTTAGAGGACGTCAGTCCCTTTTCGCTACAAAAGACGCACGCATCTCGTCTTCCTGTCACTTGGCAGCAGCAACGGCACGGAGCTAGCACGCTTACAACCCGTCATTTTGCAGACCGTGCTCTCAACCCATCCAAGAACGCATCATCATTCCTGTGTCCCGGCGGCCTGCCAGCCCAGACTGCAAATCTGTTGTGCTGCCATCTACTCAGCGTCGATCGTCCATGGGACAACTTGCCATTCGTCAAGAGTTAGAGGACGTCAGTCCCTTTTCGCTACAAAAGACGCACGCATCTCGTCTTCCTGTCACTTGGCAGAAGCAACGGCACGGAGCTAGCACGCTTACAACCCGACATTTTGCAGACCGTGCTCTCAACCAATCCAAGAACGCATCATCATTCCTGTGTCCCGGCGGCCTGCCAGCCCAGACTGCAAATCTGTTGTGCTGCCATCTACTCAGCGTCGATCGTCCATGGGACAACTTGCCATTCGTCAAGAGTTAGAGGACGTCAGTCCCTTTTCGCTACAAAAGACGCACGCATCTCGTCTTCCTGTCACTTGGCAGAAGCAACGGCACGGAGCTAGCACGCTTACAACCCGTCATTTTGCAGGTTTGTTCCAATTTCTTGCGTTAAATACCTCAAGCGTTGTCACCGTTGCTGCTGAAACAGCTGTTAAAAATTACGCCTGTCTGCTTTGTTTGTTTGTTAGTTTTTGAATGATCCCCCATGACGAAGGAAATCTCCAAATTACTAAATGAACTTAAAGATTAACTTCCCCAGGAATGGAAGGTTTTTAGGGAGACACTGGAACGAGGTATTAGAAGTGATATACGTGACTTTCGGAATGATGTTAATGAAGCAAAGGATAGTATGGATTTTATGAACCGCGAGTTTGAGGACATGAAGAAAAAGTTTGATACAGTACTTAAAGACCGACCTACGAATCTATTTTCAGCAAGGTAGGAAAATTCCTCTCGCGCCCCTTCTTTTTTCACCCACTCCCAACAGTCAGGTGATGGCAGGGGCTTCTCTTGTGTCGGCTTTTCCTGTAGGGATAATCCTCAAAAAGCGCAAAATGAGCGGCTAGCTGCGAGCGCGACACCGACCTTGAGACATCCAGGTGTCTTCCCCTCGTTGACGCGGGCACGCTCAATCCGCGAAACTAAGGAAGTCAGCGCGACCGAACGCTTTTTTCAATGAGCTGCAGGCCCGAGGCCGCTCGGTCGGTGGAGATCGAGGAGCCGTGGTATGCTGGGGTTATAAGTTGATAAAGGCCTTTAAATATTGGCGCTGGCTTGCCCAATCAACGCTGTACCGGATTTATCCAATATTGGATGAGATTGGCGTCAGGAGGTTGGAACGAGCAAATCAGAATTCTGGCTCCGAATGAAGACGGCGCAGTTGTAAGATAGGTCTTTACTTCACCCACTTCCAGAATGCCCCACCATTTGCACTATCACAACTTCTCAGTAATCTAGCTGTATACCACATTTTACTCATAGTTACCATGGATATGGCCCCACCGGCCTTCCCGTTATGAGCGAGTACACGTTTTAACGACCGGCGACTCTCCTTGGTGAGAATAAATATTATCACCTTCCCACAACAACCACCACTTTCTCCCCCCCCCCCTCCCCCCCCCTCCCCCCTTTCCCGAGTTGGGTAGATATTAGGCCACTCCAAGAATCAGCCTGCAGACTGCGCTTTTTGGCTACTTATTCTCAACACATTCGAACGTGGAAGTAAACACAATGCCTGAACGACGCCCAGTTTATTTGCATCCTAAATAATGTGGCTCTGCTGTTAGGACCCAATCAAGTTCATCATCAATCATTACTTGTTATGATTTTATGATGAAATTATGTTCGTCGTGATGCCACAGAAGTGATCGATACAAAGGAAGAAATAGGTCCTCGTATTTATTTTGCGAAAATACTCGCTCCTGTGACGCTCTAGTCTGTAAGGTCAAAACACCCGAGGCAGTGCGTAATCCTTTACAACTGTCGCTGCCGATGAAATAGTTGTGGGAAGGGCGTAAAATTCTTTACACCATAGTCTAGCACCCTAAACAAAAGCATAGCTAAACACAACAAACTGTCGCAATCGCAAAAAAAAGAAAAAAAAAAGCGATCAGCCTGCAAAAAATGTTTTTCTCCCCTCCCTCTCTCTTTTTTTTTTCCCGCGCCACTACAAAGAGTAGCGGCCGAGCAACGAACTTCCACCAAAAACCTCGCTTCTTGGAGAAAGGATTCCAGGGTATACCGTATATGGTAGTGAATCTGTCAGGGAGTTTGTAGGAATAATAGGCGACCATTGAATATAGCCTTTTGCACAATTCATGCCCGGGATATTTCCATTTTCCTTTCACGCCATTAGAAGGCAAGACGCTGGAGGAATTCATGTGCACTAATGTGCGGCTTCTAAGAGAGAGTACCAGATTAATAGTGCATGTGAATTTAGATGCAAATAGTTCAATCACTGTGCTCAAACATTCGCGGCCTGGAGAATGACATGGAAGCATGGATGAAAGCAGCTTGCTGGAAAGAGAAGTCTATATTGCGTTGCACTAATGTAAAAAATTATTACCTACTTTTGTCTTATTTCTGTGCTAAAATAAAAACAGCGTTTACAAACCGAACACTGTGCGTTTCGAGGCGCCGAAAGGACATAAGAAACCGGGACAACCTGAACGATACGAGGCGCCTTGCGTTACTGATCTTGTCCTGGTCTCTTGTTTTTTCGGAGCCTTTCAAAAGAGGATGAAAAATTATGAACCGACTGACACGACTTACCACATTAGAGCAGTTTATTTTCATTACGACATGCTCTCTTCAATCTTCTTGCATAGTTCAGCTTGTACTGGTTTGTTTTTATTTTCGGTTCCTTTCATAAAGTGAGCTCTATGCTACTAGACCAACTTACCACATTATTAATTTGCGGAAGCGAAGAAGTGGAAATGCGACAAAAGGAAAGATTCGCCCGCGCTCTTTGAGGCCTATAGAAAAGCGGATCGGATAGAAGGGGGCCGAAATCTTTTTTAAGAAACACACAATCTTCTCTACATTTCTGTCTAACAATTCGATATGAAGGTATACTTGGACGCTGGCATTATTCCTTCAGGAATCAAGTGAAACTTTGTATCGGATTTTTATACGTCTACGTCTACTCCCACTCGATGATTATCATGTTTTCGACTCCGCACACAGGGTTGTTTTCAGCGGTGGGTTTTTAGTCTGACTGCCCGCCAGAGAGCCAGCCAGAACGTACTACGGCTGCAGGCCGTTGCGCTCTTCCACTTCTTATCCGTATCAATAAACAGTCAAATACCCGGCGGAGCCGTCGGTCGGGCTGATGTCGGGAACCAGTAAGTCTGACCCTTGGAATGCAGGCGTGACGCAAAACCCAGAGTCGTCTCGTGCGCCCACTTACGTTCTTCCCCGGATTCCTAAACGAATAATGCCGGCGTCCCAGTATACCTTCATATCAAATTGTTAGACAGAATTGCAGAGAAGATTGTGTGTCTTTTGAAAAATATTTCGGCCCCCTTCCATCCAGTCCGCTTTTCTATAGGCCACAAATAACGCGGGTGAATCTTCCCTTTGTCGCATTTCCACTTCTCTGCTTCCGCAAATCAAGAATGTGGTAGGTTGGTCCAGTGGCTTAGAGCTCACTTCTTGAAAGGAACCGAAACTAAAAACGGACCAGTACAAGCTGAACTATGCAAGACGCTCGAAGAAAGCCCGTCGTAACGAAAATGAACTGGTCTAGTATGGTAAGTCGGGTCAGTCGGTTCATAATTTTTCATCCCCTTTTGAAAGGCTCCAAAAAAACAAAAAACCAGGACAAGCTGAGTGACGCAAGGCGCCTCGTATCGTTCAGGTTGTCCTGGTTTTTTACGTCCTTTCGGCGCACCTCAAAACGCACAGTGTTCTGTTTCTAAGCGCTGTTTTTTTTTTTCGCATGGACATAAGATAAAAATAATACTTTTTTACACCAGTGCAATGCCATAGAGACGAATTCTATTTCCAGCAAGCTGGTTGCCGCCATGCTTCCATGTCATCCTCCAGGCCGCGAATGTTTCTGCAAAGTGATTGAACTATTTACATCTAAATTGACATGCACTATAAATCTGGTACTTTCTCTTATAAGCAGCATGTTAGTGCACATGAATCCCCCAGCGTCTTGCCTTCTAATCGCGTGGAAGGAAAATGGAAATATCCCGGGCATTATTTGTGCAGAAGGCTAGATTCAATGGTCGCCTATTATTTTCTACAAACTCCCTGACAGATTCACTACCATATACCATGTACTTTATCCAAGAAGCGAGGTTTTTTTTTTAAATTTCGTTGCTCGGCAAAAATTTTTTGTAGTGGCGCGAAAAAAAAAAGGAAAGAGAGAGACAGAGAGAGGGAAGTAACGGTTTTCGCAAGCTGATCTGTTTTTTTTTTTTTTTTGCGATTCCGATATTTTGTTGTGTTTAGGTGTGCTTTTGCGGTGTAAACAATTTTACGCACTTCCCACAAATATTTCATTGTCAACGACAGTTGTAAAGTGTTACGCACTGCCTCGGGTGTTTTGGCCTTACGCGCTAGACTAGAGTGTCACAGGTGCTAGTTTTTCTGGAAAATAAATACGAGGACCTATTTCTCCCTTTGAATCGATCCCTTCTGTGGCATCACGACGAACACACTTTCACCATGAAATCATAGCAAATAATGATTGATGATGAAATAGATTGGGTCCCAAGAGTAGAGCCACATTATTTAGGATGCAAATAAACTGTGCGTCGTTCATGCAATGTGTTTACTTCCACGTTCGAGTGTTTTGACAATGAGTAGCCAAAAAGCGCAGCCTGCAGGCTGATTCTTGGAGTGGCCTAATATCTACCCAACTCGGGAAATGGGGGAGTGGGGGGAGGGTGGGGGGGGGGAGGGGGAGAAAGGGGTGGTTGTTGTGGGAAGGTGATAATATTTATTCTCACTCAGGAGAGTCGCCGGTCGTTAAAAAGTTGACTCGCTCATAACGGGAAAGCCTGTGGGGCCACATCTATAGTAACTATGAGTAAAATGTGGTATGCAGCTAGGTTACTGAGAAGTTGTGATAGTGCAAATGATAGGGCGTTGTAGAGGCGGGTGAAGCAAAGACCTATCTTACGACTGCGCCGTCTTCATTAGAAGCCAGAATTCCGATTTGCTCGTTCCATCGTTCCAACCTCCTGACGCCAATCTCATCCAATATTGGATAAATCCGGTACAGCGTTGATCGGGCAAGCGCACGTCAATATTTAAAGGTTTTATCAAGTTATAAAACAGTCATCGAGCAGAAGTAAGGACGAATAAATACGCAAAATAGTGCAGAATGGGATGAACAACCTATGAGAGGAGTTGTGGTTTTCAAGCTGTAATGAAAACATTAGGGAAGGGCACTTGATTTATAAGTTACAGAAATAAATGTATTATCAACGACCTGAACCCTTTATTGCGCAAGCCAATCTTTCTGCAGACACGGTAATGGTTCCAGCAGCCGCGCGAATGCAAGAGAGCGGCTACTGGAACACCCCCACCATACCACGACTCCTCGATCTCCACCGACCGAGCGGCCTCGGGCCTGCAGAAAAAGCGTTCGGTCGCGCCGCGTCAACGAAGGAAGACACCTGGAAGTCTCAAGGTCGTTGTGGCGCTCGCAGCTAGCCGCTCATTTCGCGCTTTTTGAGGATTATCCCTACAGGAAAAGCCGACACAAAAGAAGCCCCTGCCGTCACCTGACTTTTGGGAGAGGATGAAATGTGACGGAGCGCGAGGGGCATTTTCCTACCTTCCCGAATATGGGTCCGTATGTCGGTCTTCAGGAAAACGCTCAGTTAAAGAAAGAGAACAGAAATCTCTCGCAAAAGTGCGATGCACTGGAAACGTGCTTGAGGAACTGCCAGGATCGGCTTACGGACGCTGAGAAGTACTCGAGGAACACCAATCTGGAAATTAAAGGAGTCCTCAAGCGTGATGCCGAAGTACTTCCAGATGTGGTTCGAAAACTGGGAGAATCAATTGGCGAACCAATTACTGGAGCGGATATTGCCATCTGTGATCGTGTACCGACGCGGGGCACTGAGACAACAAACATAATCCTACAGCTTGTAAACCACCGCAAGCGCGACGCAATGCTTCAGAAAGCAAAAAAGAAGCGCCTTAGAAGCTCGGATGTAGGCCTCGACACAAATACCCCGATATTTGTGAACGAGCATCTTTGCCCGTCATTAAAACGTATTCTTGGCAAAGCGATTGCTAAGAAGCGGCAGTCGAACTGGAAACATGTCTGGGTGAGCAATGGAAAAATATTTGCTCGTCAAGCCGATGGTACCCCACTCGTTCTAATCAAAAATGAAGCTGACATCGAGAAGATTAGTTAGCTTATCTTCTCGGTCTTTTTTATTTTATTTGAAATGGAATACAGGGAGTTAGTTTTGCCTGTAGCCCTTGGTCATTGCTTGTCATCGAAAGATAACACTCTAATCTATCACCTAAATGCGCGTTCCGTAACAAATAACCTGACAGTATCATATCACATTTAGATCAGTGCTGTGTTTCTTTTGAGATAATAATGTCTACGGAAACCTGGTATCAGCATAAAGCTGACATACTCATTTTACCCGGTTATAATCACTTCTATTTGAACCGAACAGATAAACGTAGTGGTGGTGTTTCTATTCACGTAAAATGTTCTACTAAATGTGAGTTGCTACATGTGTTTTCTCAAATATCAAGCGATTATGAGATACTAAGTCTAAAATGTGGTAACACTATTTTTACTGTTCTGTACCGCCCCCTTCGGCAGATTTCGGAAACTTCATTTCTTTTCTTGAGTGCTTCTTAGATTATGTCTCGGTAAATAACTATCGCCTTGTTCTAGGCGGTGATTTCAATGTTAACGTATTAGATGACTCCTTCTATTCAAATTCTCTCAGTAGTGAAGCAAAGCACAAGGATGGTGGAAACCCGAATGTTTATTTTGGAAGAGCGGCGCTTTTGGATCGCCGACGTCAGTCAGAATGTGGTCACGAGCCCCGGCGCAAGGCATGCGCTTCTGGGCTCGTCAGTCTCACGCGCGGAGCGCGTGGCGAGTGTCCGAGTACACAACATCTCTTTCCCCCTAAAAATGCAAGCGATCCGGCGGCTGTCGCTTGCGCCTTGACCGTCTGGGCAACACCAGGTCTGCCAGCTCCGGTTCGGGCCTCTCAGGGGAATTGCCGGCGCTGTCCTCCGCTACAGGCTGCGTAGGTAAGACAGGTTTCGCTGCTGGGTCCGCTTCTGATCTGTCACTGGAGCTGTCGGCACTGTCCTCCGCTGTTGTCCGCCTCTCCAGCTTGTCATCCTCCGTTGGGCCGTCGGTCTGTTGCGCGTGGCTGGCCTCTAGCTGCGTTTGTAGCGTCTTCCTAGCGTCTCGCTGTCGCAGCTGTTCCACGTGCCGCCGCTGTTGTCCATCTGGCGTGTTCAGCGTGACCGTCCGCCTCCCTTGCGTGAATATTACAGTTCCCGGTAGCCACCTTGGACCCCGCTGATACTGGCGTGACCAGACGTGCGTTCCCGGAGCAAGTAGCGGTGATTTGGTGATTGAGGACGATGAGAGAGCCACGGCGTGCTCTGGCTCTCGATCGCTTGGGAAGAAGCTGGTTAGTCTCGTCCTCGGTTGATAGCCTGTCAAAAGACGGCGATTTGCCGTCTTTGACAGGAGTGCACCGGTAACGAAATAAAAACTTGGCAATCCGGTTTCGTAGAGTGTCGTCTTTGTTTTTTCTTTAGGCCTTCTTTAAGAGTGCGGACAGCCCGCTCGGCTAACCCATTAAACTGCGGGTGGTATGGTGCGGTTGTCAAATGACACATGTGGTTTTCTTTCAAAAATCGGGCCATCGCCGCGCTTGCAAACTGCGGGCCATTGTCCGATACGAGTGTTTCAGGGAGGCCGAAACGAGCGAAGATTCCTCTAAGGACATCAATGATTGTGTCCGCTGTTGCCGTCTTCATTGGGACAGCCTCAATCCATTTGGTGTCCGAATCAACCAGGAGAAAAACCATGTGACCGTCCACAGGACCGGCGAAATCCATGTGCAGGCGGCACCAGCGCTTGTTAGTTTCTGGCCACTTCGATGGAGCCTGAGCCGCGGGCATCGGCCAACAATGCACGCACTGCGGGCAGTTTTTTGCTAGTCTCTCAATTTCTTGGTCTAAGCCCGGGTACCAAAACACTGTCCAGGCGAGACTCTTTATTGCCGAGATCCCGGGATGGGTATCGTGTAGCTCCTTCAGCATGCACGCTCTCGCAGTTTCCGGGAGAATCACTCGATGACCCCAGTAGATCAGATCGTGGCACACCGTGAGTTCATTCCTTCGAATAAAGTACGGCTGGAAAGGCTGCTGCTCCGTGCGCAAATGTGGTGGCCACCCGCCTTGAACCCACCACTTTACTTGCCGGAGAATCTTGTCCTCGGTGGTCAGGGCCGCCAACTGCTGTGCAGACAGAGTTCGGTCATCTAAGTGCTGACTGTACAACACGTACTCTATAAGCTCACTACTGCTGCCATCCCCTTGTTCCCGCAAAGGCAAGCGACTAAGGGCGTCGGCATTACCATTCTGCTGCCGTTTCCGGTACTCGATGTCGTACTGGTACGCTGAGAGAAGCAATGCCCACCGTTGAATTCTGGCCGCCGCCATTTGGGGAATCGGCCGCTCCGGATGAAACAGTGCCGTTAGTGGCTTGTGATCGGTCACCAGCGTGAAGCGGTTTCCGAAGAGATAATTCCGAAACTTTAAAACTCCAAAGACCAAGGCCAGCGCCTTCTTTTCGAGTTGAGAATAATTGCGTTCCGCTGATGTCAGTGTCCTTGAACGGAACGCAATCGGGAAATCCCTTCCGTTTATGCGATGTGACAGCACCGCGCCGAGTCCGTCCGGTGATGCATCACATTCCAGCCGCAACTGCTTTCGGGGGTCGTAATGGACCAGAAAATTTGCGTCCGCCATGGAGTGCTTCGTCTCTTGGAAGGCCGTCTCTTGGTCTTGACCCCACCGCCATGGCGCACCTTTTGCCAACAGCCGATATAGCGGAGCCAAGGTCGTTGCCAGATTGGGTAAATATTTGGCATAATACGTGACTGACCCCAGGAAGGATTTCAGCTGGCTTACCGATGTCGGTCTCGGCGCTGCTGTCACTGCCTCGAGGTTGTCTCGCTGAGGGTGCAGACCCATGGCGTCAATCTTGTGTACCCAAAACGACACTTGTTTCTTTCGGAACTTGCACCTGGCTTGGTTCAACTTAAGGCCGCTGTCCCGTAGCCGCTGAAGCACCTGCCGGAGTGTCGATGTATCGTTCTCTTTTTCTGCGACGATGATGTCGTCCAGATATACTTCAACACGTGGCAGGCCGTACAGAAGTGACTCGATGCGGCGTTGAAACAGGGCTGGGGCGGACGCGATGCCGAAAGCCAAACGGTTGTAGCGGAACAAGCCTTGGTGCGTGTTTAACACGGCCATCTTACGAGCCTCCTCGTCGAGGGGAAGCTGATTGTACGCATTGCGTAAATCGAGCGTGCTGAATACCTCTCCTCCGTACAGTGATGCAAATATGTCGTAAATTTTCGGCAGTGGATACTGCTCCAGGTGTGTAGCAGGGTTGACCGTTAGCTTAAAATCGTCGCACAGCCTTATCTCACCGTTCTTCTTCGCCACCGGCACAACTGGTGTAGCCCACTCCGAAATACGGATCGGGGAGAGCACCCCATCTGCCACTAGACCAGGGGTGCACAACATACGGCCCGCGGGCCGCATGCGGCCCGCGGCAGCTTTTTTAGCGGCCCGCGGTCCGGCTCAGCGCAGAAAGTTGCTTACTATGCGATTCAATTCACCGAGCGCCCGCTCCGCTTGGCAAGCAGCAGTGAAACCCTCTGACCTACTTTTCTCACTCTTCGGTGAAGGAACAACAATTTCTCAGTTCAAATTTTCCCTTTTTACTAATCCCGCTGTACACGGAACGCGAAAACTTCTTGATCTCTCAACAGATCCCCTTCCCTCTTTCACCGCAGAGGCTGTCAAGCCCCTCCCTTCCTGTTTGGATAGTTAGGGATTGCATTGACGGATCGGAGGACTCTGATCCGATGATGCAACTGGAGCTCATCGACCTTCAGTGTCCACGCGCTGTAGACTATGCATCGCGAATCTCAGCTGCATGAGTTCAACAAAAACCTGGACAAGAACAAGTACGGAAACCTGGTGGACCACGCCTTGAAACTGACATTACATTTCGGGAGCACGTATGTTTGTGAGCAGACATTTTCACTGATGGCTCTCAACGAAAACCGCCTTCGATCTGCCATGACGGACATGGCATTGCGGGATGTTCTAAAGACAATTACGAGTGCGATGACAACTGATATCGGAAGCTTTACCATAGCCAAAATATGCAACACGTTGCATAGGTGCGGCCCGGAGAGTTTTTAATAAACGCAATTTCGGCCCGCCTACTTTTTTAGTTGTGCACCCCTGCACTAGACGGTTGATTTCCGCCGTCACTTTTTCACGAAGTGCGTATGGCACCGGACGCGCCTTGCAGAAGCGGGGGAGAGCACCTTCCTTCTTATAGAGCTTCACGGGTGGGACTTCACAGCAGCCCAAATTCTTTTCGAAGACGTCAGCAAATTCCTCCAGCATTCTCTGCACCGGGGCGTCTCCGCGCAGCACGTTCACATGAAAGGGCATTTCCACTTTTAGCAGCGACGCACCAACGTCTTAGAACGCTTGAATCGTGTTTCGGCTACGCAGTAAGGGGCCTTCGCAATCTACAATGACCAGAACGCTCCTCACCAGTGCTTGCCCATGCTAGCCATGCCGGCAGAGGCGCCAGGAAGCACGACAAGCGAAGGGGAGTCTTTTCCAACGCAGGCCACCACTTGCGATGTCTCTTGAAAACGCTCTTGGGTATCACGCTCACTGGTGATCCCGTATCCACAAGCATTCGTAGCTTCCGGTCTTCCCACAGTAAGTCTTGCTCGATCGGTCGCACGATGTCTCGGTTAGACGAACTGTGAGCGACCAGGGCGTGGAGCATCTCTTCCTCGCCGTCTTCGTCGTTATCTGAATCTTTCAGCGCCTACGCTCCTTGCCGAGTAGCGCGACCCGACGAACATACCCTGGCCAAGTGCCCCTTCTTGCCACACTTGTGATACACAGAGTTGCGGTGTCGGCACTCGTCCGCTGCATGATGTGCGTCGCATCTCCAACACAATGTGAGTGGACTGACTGTGCTGGTGCTGGTACCTTGTCTGCTAGGACGCCGATTGCCCCGTCGACTTTGAACGAACTGCACACCGCCAGCTCCGTCTTCGGAATCAGTCTTCCGCATTGCCCGGGCGTTCTCGGCGGCTGTCTCCGATGACATTGCAAATTCTTCCGCCTCTTCCTGGTTCACTTTCTTACGTGTGGGTAAGAAACGTCGTGCCTCGTCATCGCGCATGCCACAAACGATTCTGTCCCGCAGCATACGGTCCAGGGTCCCGCCGAAATTGCAATTTTTGGCCAGACGCCGCAGATCAGCTACGAAGTCTTGAACCTTCTCTCCTTCTTTTTGGTTGCGCGAAAAGAACGCGTAGCTGGCAGCAATCTCGTTCACTTGGGGATCGTAGTGCTCTTCAAGGTAGCTCACGACGCCCTCGTAAGTCAGGCTATTGACGCACGTCGTCTGGCAGCGCCCTTGCAGAATTCGGACGACGTTGTCGCTGAGAGACGATACCAGAAGGGCTCGACGCTTCGCCGCATCCGTAACACCGTGGCCTTCAAAGTAGGCCTCCAGGCGAATTCGGTACGTGCTCCAGCTGCTCTTCGTTTCGTCGAACTCGGGCGGGCGTGACCCCATCTTTGCTTTCTTCTCACCTTAGCGTGATGTTCCGTCGCGGAAGAAGCCCATTCCTCGTCGCCACTGAAGCAAAGCACAAGGATGGTGGAAACCCGAAGGTTTATTCAGGAAGAGCGGCGCTTTTGGATCGCCGACGTCAGTCAGAATGTGGTCACGAGCCCCGGCGCAAGGCATGCGCTTCTGGGCTCGTCAGTCTCACGCGCGGAGCGCGTGGCGGGTGTCCGAGTACACAACAAGTAGTACACTCAACTCTAACGGCTTTGTAAATGTAATTACGTCTGCTACTAGAATCACCCAAACCACGTCAAACGCAATTGATCTTTTTATTACGAACGTTACAACCAACGTTAAGGTGTCTGGTACTGTAAGCTGTAGTATCAGTGACCACTTTCCCATTTTCTTGTCGATACAAAATTATGAAACGCCTAAAAAAGTAAAAACTTCCGCCACCTTCCGCAAAATGTCCGATGACTGCCTCCTGGCAGTTAGGAATGCAGTTCTTAACTGTGACTGGAGCTCTGTTTATTCTAGCTTAAACGTCGATGTCACTTATAATACTTTCTTGAACGTTTTTTTTTTTTTTTTTTAAACTATCATTTGCATTTTTCGTTAAAAACCGTACCCGTAAATAAAAGGATAAGGAAACCCTGGGTGACCGCCGTACACATTAAAATGATGCTTAAAAAAGACCGCCTATACACAGCTTTCCTGAAAACGAGGGACCCAAACAAACTCTCAACATTTAAGAAATTTAGGAATAATCTAACTTCTGAACTTAGAAAGGCAAAATATTCATACTATAAGAAAGTGTTCCATAATATCACTAGAGAGCGCCCCGATGTGGTTTGCAAAATAATAAATGAAGTCATGAATTGTACAAAGGTGTTCCCCTCTATCAGTGAACTAAAAATAGACGGTCAAGTTATGTCCGATGAAAGTGCGGACTGCTTTAACACTCACTTTTCGGTTGAACAACCCACTGGTTATAATCCTAGTGCCCTTTTATTTGTAAGGCATAATAACGATACTTTTTTTTCTAAATCCAACTTACGAAATTGAGATATGCAATATTGTCAGAATGACAAGTGATGAGGCGGCGAATGACTGAGTGAACTGAACGTTTAATGGGGCGAACTTGTGCCCGAAATTTTTTTTTCTTTATTGGAACTTGTACCCAAAATTAAAAGAAAAAAAAAAGAAAGATAACAACAGAGCGTCGCCGGCGTCGAAGGTGGTGAAGCAGCAAGATCGAACGCTGAGGCGAAACTGACTCTGGCTCGCTACGAGAAGCCCCTTATCTACACGCGTGGCTTCTGGAATAATCGGCGCAGAAACTTCGACGCGTAGAACATTCGTACGTCGAACAAGCACCAGGATTGTCGAATTTGCCAGAACACTAAAATGCAGGGATAAACAAAAGACACGTCGCTCCAAGGAATCGAACCCTGGCTTTTCGCGGGGGAGGCAGGTACGATAACCGTTAGGCCACGCGCGCGCTGCCTACTTGGCCAGTTGCGCGCGTGGCATTACTCCCCGCTCTAAAAAGTGCATCGCCCCGATGAAACACAAAACAAAACAAAATAAAAAGAAAGATAAACTAAAGAGTCCTTTGGAGCACATAAGGTCCACAGTCCTATCGAGCGTAGTATGGCTTCAGGCGCACGACGTGGACAGTCTCAGGTCGTGGTGGGCGGCGTGACGATGTTCGTGTTCCGTCTGGCATCACCTCGTAGTTCAACTCGCCGAGGCGACGAAGTACCTTGTATGGTCAAAAGTACCGTTTCAGCGGTTTCTCACTGAGGCCGCGGCGACGGATGGGCGTCCACACCCACACCCTGTCTCCTGGCTGCAAGGGGACGTCCCTGCGACGAAGGTTGTAGCGGCCCGCGTCGACGCGTTGCTGGTCTTGAATCATGAGTCGGGCGAGCTGGCAGACTTCTTCGGCCCGTTGAGTAACCGCCTGGGCGTCGTCGCTCTCATTGTCAGATGGCTCATGGGGCAGCATGGCGTCCAGCATGGTCGTTACGTTCCGACCATGTACCAGATGGAAAGGTGTGAATCCAGTGGTCTTTTGAACCGCCGTATTGTACGCGAACGTGACGCAGGGCACACCTCGTCCCACGTCTTGTGCTCTACGTCGACGTACATAGAGATCATGTCGGCGATTGCCTTGTTGAGTCGCTCCGTCAGCCCGTTGGTCTGCGGGTGGTACGCAGTGGTACGACGATGGCTGGTGTGACCGAGCCGGAGGATTTCTTGGGTCATCTGTGCCATCAACGATGATCCGCGATCTGTAATCAGAACTTCGGGAACGCCTTGCCGGAAGACGATGGACTCGATGAAAAACTTGGCGACTTCCACAGCAGTCCCTGAAGGAAGGGCTTTCGTTTCGGCGTACCGCGTGAGATAATTTGTGGCGACGATATATCCAGCGGTTTCCCGACGTTGACGGCGGAAAAGGGCCAAGTAGATCCATTCCGATCTGCTGGAACGGTGCGGTCGGGTGAGCAATCGGCTGCAGGAGACCTGCCGGCTTCGTCGGCGGTTTCTTACGTCGCGGGTACTCGTGGCACGATCGGGTGTAGAGGTGGACGGCTTTGGGGAGCTTTGGCCAGTAATACTTTTCAAGAATACGGGCCAGTGTTCGGCTGTAACCGAGGTGTCCGGACGTCGGGTCGTCGTGACATGCTTGAAAGATCTCCTCCCGAGGGTCGGTCGGGATTACCAGCAACCATGGTGTGTTGTTGTCACCGAAGTTCTCTTTGTAGAGTACACCTTGTCGAATGGCGAAGGTCGGCTGTACTCGTGAGAAGACACGTGGCACGGTACTCCCGCCCCCTTCCAGGTGCTCGATTAATGCGCGCAGCTCAGGATCGTCCCGTTGACGTCGTGCCATGTCGCCGGTGTTCACTGCTCCTAGGAACCACTCATCGTCATTGTCGTCGCTGCAGCCGGAAGGGGTTTCGACGGGGGCTCTGGACAGGCAGTCGGCGTCGCTGTGCTTGCGGCCTGACTTGTAGACCACTGTCATGTCGAACTCTTGTAGTCGAAGGCTCCATCGAGCGAGGCGTCCTGACGGGTCGTTGAGGTTCGCAAGCCAGCAGAGCGAGTGGTGGTCCGTGACTACACGGAATGGGCTCCCGTACAAGGAAGGACGAAACTTCGTGATTGCCCAGACGACCGCAAGGCATTCTTTTTCAGTCGTGGAGTAATATTTCTCCGCCTTGGACAGTGTCCGACTTGCGTAGGCGAAAACTCGCTCGGTGCCCTCTTGTACTTGAACCCGTACCGCGCCAAGTCCAGCGTTACTTGCGTCCGTGTGAATTTTCGGTTTCTGCATCTTGATCGAAATGTCCAAGAACAGGAGAAGTCTGCAGTCGTCGCTTCAGCTCGTCGAATGCCTTCTGCTTTTCCTCGGCCCACTTGAACTTCTCGGCGTCCTTCGTGAGATTTCCTGAGCGGTGCGGAAATCCTTGCGAAATCCCGAACGAAGCGTCGATAGTAGGCACAAAGCCCAAGGAATCTTCGCACGGCCTTCTTGTCTGTCGGCGCTGGAAATGCCGCGACGGCGGGAGTCTTCTCGGGGTCTGGGTGGACGCCTTCGTTACTAACCACGTGGCCTAGGAACTTCAGTTCGTCATAGGCAAACCGGCACTTTGACGCCTTGAGGGTGAGCCCGGCGGTTTTATGGCTTGGAGAACAGCTCGGAGTTGCCGCAAGTGCTCGTCGAAGTCAGTTGAAAATACTACGACGTCGTCAAGGTAGACGAGACAGCTCTGCTACTTCAGCCCTGCCAGTACGGTGTCCATGACACGCTGGAAAGTTGCTGGCGCCGTGCATAGTCCGAAGGGCATAACCTTGAACTCGTACAGTCCCTCCGGCGTACGAAGGCTGTCTTTTCTCGGTTCCGTTCGTCGACTTTGATCTGCCGGTAGCCGCTCTTAAGGTCCATCGATGAAAAATATCGAGAGTGACGCAACCGGTCTAGAGTGTCGTCGATGCGGGGGGTGCGGGTAGACGTCTTTCTTCGTCACCGCGTTCAGCTGCCGGTAGTCCACGCAGAACCTAAGCGTTCCGTCTTTCTTCTTAACCAGCACGTCTGGAGAGGTCCACGGACTACTTGAAGGTTGGATTATGTCGTCTTTCAGCATCTCTTGGACTTGCTCCTGGATCACTTCCCTTTCTTTAACGAAGACTCTGTACGGCGATCGATGCACAGGGCGCGCGTCGTCCTCGGTAACGATGCGGTGCTTCGCAATGGCGGTTTGGCGCGCCTTCGACGACGTCGCAAAGCAGTCACGATATGCGGCGAGAAAGTTAATTAGCTGTCGTCGTTTCGGGCCCGGAAGCTTAGGGTCAATGTCGAGCTGCGCTGGCGACGTACTGTCTTGCTGAGGTGGCGAGGATTCATCAGTAATGGCGGTGATTTCTGCGGAGTTTCGGAGTTCCTCGACCTGGCCCACGGCTGCACCTTTTCTGAGGTGTCGCGTTTCATTTACAAAGTTCGTCACGAGGACCACGGTGCGCCCATCCCGAAGTTCAGCCACTCCTCTTGCGACGCCTATTCCTCTTCCCAGGAGCAATTGAAGGTTGCCTTTCAGAACAACTTCGCCGCATGTAGCTGTATCGGTCACTACGGGTACGACAACACTTGATCGCGGCGGCAGGTTCACGTGGTCGGCAGCGACTCGGACGGCGGCTGACGCTGTTTGGGTTTCCTCTGAAGGCCAAACAGGCTTGTGCAGCGTCAATCTGTTCTCACCTAGGTCGATGACGGCGCCGTATTCACACAGAAAGTCCATGCCGAGAATGACGTTTCTGGAACAGTCTTGTAGAACGACAATCTACACAGGGCACGTCTCACCGTGGATCTCAACGGGAGCAGTGCATCTCCCGACTGGCGTGATGAGATGTCCTCCGGCGGTTCGTATTTGGGGTCCATCCCACTGCGTCATGACTTTTCGAAGGCGGCGGGAGAGCCTCCCACTCAAGACTGAGTAGTCTGCTCCGGTGTCCACGAGTGCCGATGCGTCGAGGCCGTCGATAACAACGTTTAGGTTGTTGGACACCGTCGCAGGGGCGTCGGTGCGCTGGGGGGCGTCGGGAGAGTGGGAGTGCTCCGGCGTTCTTGGAGGCTCTTTGCTTTCGTCGTTTTCGGCAACATCACCTCCATTCGTTGCCGCACTTAGTTTTCCCGGCGACGCAGGGGAGACAGCCTTTCTTGGCGGGGTCGTGGCGCTGGGGACGCTGAACGTCGGGGCGATGGGGAGCGGGCTTCACGGCGAAGAGACGACACTGGGGAGGGCAAGCGTCGGAGGTACTCCTCGATGTCGCAAGGGCGTTCGCCGTACCTCGGGCGTGGGTCGTTCGGGTGGAACCCACGCAGGCCCATTTGCCGGTAGGAACAACGGCGGTAGATATGGTCGGCCTCCCCGTAGTGGTAGCAGATGGGTCGTCGATCCCCTGTCCTCCACACGTCGGTTTTCCTTGGCGCCGGCTGTTCTCGGCGGTCGTACTGACGTACTTCGTCGTTGCGTCGGGGGTACGCCTGCGTTGGTGGATCTCGTCGTGGCGCCACCGGGTAATGTTGAGCAGTTGGCGGCGGTCGTTGGGCCACTGCGGCGTAGGTCAGCGTCGGCTCATCGGCTGCGGCCACGGTGACAGGGGCATCCAGAAGGAACGCTCGGTGAACCTCGTCCCGAACAACCTCGGCAATGGAGACTAAGGCCGGGCGCTCAGCAGTCGGCAGAAGCTTCTTAAGCTCCTCCCAGACGACCTCGCGAATGAGCTCTCGAATGCCCGGGATGCCATGGGCAAGGTCGCAAGGGGACTGCGCAACCGCGCTGACGCCGGGTAACCTCTGGTAGTGGCTAGCTCGGGCCTGCAGAGCACGCTCGATGTTCGTCGCCTCCGTGACAAATCCTTGAACGGTCGTCGGTGGGTTGCGTACAAGTCCACCAAAGATGTCGTCCTTCACGCCACGCATCAAAATGCGCAGCTTCTTTCCCTCGGTGGCCTGAGGGTCGGCGCAGAGCTCAGGCGAAGCACGTCTTTCACAAAGCTCGTGACGCTTTCATTGGGGCCCTGGGTCCTCGATTGCAGCAGGTGTTTGGCCCTCTCCCTTCGGTGTTGAATGGCGAATGTTCGCGTGAGTTCGTTCTTGCAAAGGTCCCACGAGGTCAACGAAGCTTCATGGTTTTCGAACCAGCGCCTTGCAGTTCCTTCAAGCGAGAAATAGAGGTTTTGCAGGCGCTGTTCGTCACTCCACCCGTTGTGGCGAACCACGCGTTCGTACTGGGTGATCCAGTCTTCGACGTCGTCGTAGGTCTCGCCGAGGAAGGGAGCAAGTGTCCGCGGAGCGACGAGCAGGACGACGCCGGGTGGGGTGGTTCTTCCTTTTCTCGGGCAAGAGACCAAGTTCGGGGGACTGACCTCTGGTACGACGGCTTCTTCGGGCTTCGACGTCTTCGGCGAAGGTAGCCTTCAGAGGCTGAGCACGTCGCTTGGCCGGGATGTCTTCGGAGGGGTACGCTCGACGGGCATAGAATGTACTACCCAGCACCTCCACCAAAATGTCACGAATGACAAGTGATGAGGCGGCGAATGACTGCGTAAACTGAACGTTTAATGGGGCGAACTTGTGCCCAAAAAAAAAAGAAAAAAAAAAGAAAGATAACAACAGAGCGTCGCGGGCGTCGAAGGTGGTGAAGCAGCAAGATCGAACTCTGAGGCGAAACTGACTCTGGCTCGCTACGCGAAGCCCCTTATCTACACGCTTTAGTTTCTGGAATAATCGGCTCAGAAAGTTCGACGCGTAGAACATTCGAACCTCGAACAAGCACCAGGATTCTCGAATTTGCCAGAACACTAAACTGCAGGGATAAACAAAAGACACGTCGCTCCCAGGAATCGATCCCTGGCTTTTCGCGGAGGAGGCAGGTACGATAACCATTATGCCACGCGCGCGCTGCCTACTTGGCCAGTTGCGCGCGCGGCAATATATTCTTAGGGACTAAAAAACAGCAAAAGTAGTGACGTTGATCAATTACAAATAAAGCCGGCTAAATATGTTATATATCTAATCACCCCATGCTTAGCACACATAAATAATTTGGCATTATCATCTGGCCAATTTCCAGCAAACATGAAGTTGGCTGAAGTTTCTGCTATATATAAAGGAGGTGATGCGAACGTCCCAAATAAGTACAGGCCTATATCAGTATTACTTATCTTCTCTAAGGCACTTGAAAAAATTATACTCACATGCCTAAACTCGTTTTTCACAAATCTTTCTATACTAAGTTACTAACGGACTGTCAATTTGGTTTTCGACAAGGTAAATCCACTGAAGCCGCTTTATTACTTCAAAAATAAATTATATTGCAAAATATTGAAGAAAGGCTTCTTGCGTTAGGTGTATTTAAGACATCAGTAAAGCGTTCAATGTTCTTAATCACCACATTCTTCTTGCAAAACTTGGCAATTATGGTGTCCGCGAAGTACCCCTAGCTTTACTTACATTATATCTACAATGTAGGAAACAGTGCGTAGTAAGTGACGGTTATTACTCTTCCTTTCATAATGTTATTGCTGGTGTACCACAAGGAAGCATACTTGGGCCTCTTCTATTTAATGTATACATAAATGATATTGTTAACATCGATCAACAAGTTCAGTTTGTCGTTTATGCTGATGACACTAGCCTCTTTAGTTCTGCTACTGATGCTGATGTTCTGATATGTAAAGCAAACAATATCTTAAGTAAATGTGACATGTGGTCCAAAGTTAATGGCCTTAAAGTAAACACCCAAAAATCCAAAGCCATTTTATTTATATCTATTAATAAACCAGTTCTGGTTAAAAATTAAATCAAACTTGGTGATTCCCGAATTGAGTTATTTAGCCAACATAAAATTTTAGGAGTACTTTTTTTCGAGTATATGATGTGGAATTGCCATGTTAACTATCTAATTGCTAAACTTTCCAAAGTTGTTGGCATTATTGCCCGCTGTCCGTAATGTTTTACCAATCAGTATTAAGTTAAAACTTTACTACGCACTATTTGAGTCAATTTTAAATTATGTCATCTTGTTTGGGCTACGACAGCTAAGACAAACCTTCAAAATCTACTATTATTGCAAAAAAAGGTTAACGTTATATCGTGGGTGTCTCATATATAGACCATACAGAACCATTATTTTCTAGATATCAAATACTTCCCGTAGAATGCGTATATAATTATCGTTTGCTCTGTACCCTTCGTTTCTCATCGCCAACATTCATAGATTTTTTGTATTTTATTTGTGAACTTGAAAAACAGGAAAGTAATATAAACACACGCCGCGTAGACAATTGGCTTCTTCTTCGGTGCCGCACAAATTACAACCTCCAGTCATTGCATTACAAAGTACTGTACGTCTTACATAAATGTTTCACGAACAACATAAACATCTACACAATTGGCAAAAAGACTTACGTACCTTCTGTTTCAACTATTCATAACTAATTTTGTTCTTCTGTTACTTCAATGTTATTTGACCTTGTTTTATTTTTCTTATAATCCTGGTAAAGTGTTTTATACGTTTGTTGTCCGAGCTGCTGCCATGTATAAGGGGAACCCAGACCCAACCAAGCTGCTTTTAGCAGCTTTTTGACTGGGGACCCTTCCAGTACTTCTGGAAAACTAAAGTTTATGTATTGTATTGTATTTTATATTCGACGAGGGTCTCGTCCGGGTGCTGGGTCTAGCGCTCCAGTTCTCGCTAGACTCGAGACTGGTACCCAGGTGGAAGAAATTCATCTTAAAACTTCCGCCTTTTGACGGAAGTTTCAAGATGTATGTGCATGTGTATCCACAAACACCCAATAGGGGTGTTCGTGGATGATCACCCTTTTTAATTTTCACTTGAACTCCATATTTAGCCAGAGTCTGCACATGTTTTGAATAATGGCCCGCCTGACTAGACCATTTAGCACTCATCATTGTCTGTCGCGACTCTAGACTTGTATTTACATCTGTTATTTGGAACTCTATCTTTAGAACAGCAAGTGAAAAATTTAACATATTAAAAAACAATTTGTGCGGATTGTCTATGACTGATATTTTGTTCGTAAATGTTATTTTCAATATAATTTAATTTTCTCTAAACGATAACTGTGCACTTTCCATAACAAGAGATCTGTCCGGGATGTTACGTTTTTGCACAGGTTGGTTCATGGGTACATAGACAGTCCTGCACTTCTTGCTTCTTTACAGTTCCGCATTCCTGTCAGGTGCAAACTCTAGAAATCTCAGAGTTTTTCACCCAGATATTCATAGCTACTTGTCACCGATATCACGAATTCAACGTGTTTAAAACACAAAGTTTTGCAATGGTGATATGTTTTGTACGAAATTGACTCTTGTTTGTACAGTGTTGCTCTAAAATCGCCAAAACTGTTTGCGTGTGTATTAATGTAAAGCATATGTATAAGTTTTAAAGCTAGTGTATAACTTGAAGGATGTAAATTTTTATGAATATGTATTTTGTGCTTCGTGCTTTACCGCAAAGGCTTTTGAGCTGTTGGTGAGCACGCGAAAATAAACATTGAATTGAATTGAATTGAATTATCTGTATATCAGCTATGTCTGTGCTGCGAGTATTATTTTAATTCATGAATGCCTCGAAAACCTCGGAATCGTCAACCCGATTCAAAGAGATTGGATTTGCATTTCTCTTTTTAATATACCCAAAAGTATCATCATCGTAATCTAGATTGACTAAATTTATGAAATGGTCATTAAACATATCAGCTAAAGCAGTAGCTTTTATTTGGTCACCATTTATATACACCTCTAAGTGTTCATTGTTTTCACTACCCTGTAAAATAGTAAAAACGTTTTTCCAAGTGACCTCAAGATTTCCACTTTTCAAGTTAAAACTGTTATGGTACAAACGTTCCCTAGCGTCTCGTAATTTGTTTGACTGTTGGTTTCTATTAGATTTGAACTTGTTTTAAATCCTCTTGATTTATAGTGTTCTAATTTTATAAAATTGCTGATTTTTTAAATAATAATTTTTGAAAGGAGGCTTGGGGTATTAAAGTGGAGATTTGGGCCAGTTGGTTCATTGCAAACAAAAAGCACCGAAAAAATACAGGGACACAGACGAAGGTCTGTGTCACCGTATTTTTTCGGCGCTTTTTGTTTGCTTGGGGTAATCCACGGGTTTTGAACATTACACGACAATTTTAAGATCTTATAGGGGAAAAACTTCACGTACTTTGTCTGAAACTTATTAAAAATAGTATTTAATATATTGGGATCAGTCTCTGTCAGGACATCGTTCCAACTCGCGCTTTCAATATCGTTGCGAAACATAGCAAGATTGCGAGGCGTGACATTTTAAAATTGTCTTAATGACTAAATGTCTCGTTTTGGGTGAAGAGCTTCTTTGATGCAATATTGGGAGATTATCTCTATATATTCCCCTTTAGACGTGTATTATCAATATCTGTAATGAAAAGGTCTATTAGAGTTTTTATGTCAACTGTGATTCGTGTTGGTCTGGTTATTGTATTAAGATATCCGTACGTTGCAAGTAATACTTAAAATTCATTTTTAGGCGTGCTATTAACCAGCATTTTGACATTGAAATCCCCACCGATGAATGGATGCTGGGGTCATGCTGTAGTGAAACGTACTCTATTTATTCCTTATTGCTCTATAAATTACAAAATCGTCTGCAAAACGTCTTAGTGAAGAGGAAATGTCAGTTTGTGTGTCAGTAATGTAACTGAGGAATAATAGTGTGCCCATACCGATAGCTCTGGAACCCCAGGTTTTACGTGAATGCTGTTTGATATATGTTTTGGAGAGCAACGACTTGTGTTTAATTTTTAAGAAATTCTTTGATTTATTTAACTAGAAAGCTATTAATATTCAAACATTGAAGCTTTTAAGTTAAGGTTGGTATGGTACTTGGCTAAACGCTTTAGAGAAGTCAAGAAATATAGTGTATGTCTGAACTCGTGAACGCGTGTTTGTGTGAAGATCAGTAACGAACTTCAATATTTGGGTTTCTGAAGATTCCTTCTTTCTGAAGCCATGCTGGTTAATAAAAATAAAATCGTTATCAAGAAGAAACTTTAATATATGAGTATACAGAACATGTTCTAAAATTTTGCACAGAGTACTTACTACTGAGGGAATTTGGCCAATAATTACAAAGCAAGGACCTACTGCCGGTTTTGTGAACTGGGGTGGCAATGACGTGTCTCTAGTCATATTTATTCATTCTTTATTTTTTCTTTTCTCGATTGACCGGGAGCTGGGCAGAGACTAAAGGCGTGATGATGCCTGGTGAGGTCTCTGTTCCCTTTATGATATAACGCCTTGGTCTGAAGATTGTTTATGAAACTCTACAAGCCGAAGGCTGACATAAGGTTCTGTCAGTTTAAGAAGCTTGGTGCTGATGCCATCAGCACCGTGAGAAGACTGGTGGGGCAAGTTCTGAAGGATGTTGGAAATTCCATGAGGGTCTATTTTAATCTTTGTCAAAACAAAATGGTTTTAGGCAAAGCTACAATCAGGTAATAGTAATGACTCATTCGTGAAAACATCTTCGAAGTAATTTTTAAAGCTGTTTGCACACACTATAGGTAACATTTCATTGTAATGCATATTGCATAAAATAAGTTTCAATTCTGTTTTTAGGGAGACTATTTTTAAATCTTTTTTTGATTTCTAAGTAGCGCGTTTTTCAGATCACGAGCCTAACAGTTCTTGGAGGCAACCTTGATTTCTAACTTGCACAGCATTGCCTGGCTGTCGTATTGGGACCATAGTGAGTCAGGGTTGCGCGTTCGGGTTTTCTTTAATAGACGTTTCTTAGTGTTCATCATATTTTAAAGCTTTAGAAAACCACTGCATTGCTGGTGGATCAGGAGTCCTTTTAATTTAGGAACAGAATTAGCAAGACCTTTCTTACCTTTCTGTTTAACAGTTTGCCAGTTTTCCACTAAAGGCAGAATGTCTTTATATTGCTCTGAAATTCTAAGATACGCAGTTTTAAGAGAGTATTTATATAAATTTTGTTAATGTTGGCTTTCGAATAGTCGTCGATTTTGTTTTGACATTAAGCATTCACTACTTATAGGCAGGTTAAAGTCAATAAGAAATGCTTTATGGTAACTATTTTCCACAAGGTAAGACAGTGTTTAAATATTCTGTTATAGTCGTAAAGGACATGTCTGAAATGGCATCTTCACCAGTTGCTTTAAGATCAACTTGGGCGCGGCAGAAGGACTGGCAGGCGTTAAGGAATGCGACTTATTGTAAAGTGTTTTGAAATTTCTCAGACAAACTGAGAGCGCCCCAGTCGATTCCGGGAGAGTTAAAAATCGACTACAATG